>JAYKKI010000018.1:16375000-16975000 GCA_039881145.1 Druceiella hillmani | reverse complement strand
AAATAAAACAAATAACTAAAACCTGTAATATCATATTTCCTTACGAATTTGCGGAACATAAAGTTACAGAAATGAATACTAGACCCCCTATAATCTATGGACAACCTAAAATTCATAAATCAAATATACCCATACAACCGGTTGTCTCATACGCAAACGCACCCTCAAAAAAATAAGCTATTCGCTTTGATAAGATCTTTCGAAATAAAACCGGATTTAGGCCTAAATATACCATTAAAAACTCTCTTGATCCGTATAATAAAATTAAAAATATACACCTAACACCCAAATGTAAATTAGTAACACTCGACGTAGTAAACTTATTTTCTAATATACCACAAAAAGTTTGCCTAAATATCATTTCAGATATCCTAGAAAAGAAACGGTTAAACTCCATTGAAGCATCGGAAATTAGAGACCTCTTTAAATTATGCATGGACCAAAATTATTTCTTACTCGAAAAACTGTACAATAATAAATTAAGAAAAATACTAATACAAAAATATACCCGGTCGTACCAAATAATAATTATATTTACTATAAATATATCCCGTACATAGGTAATGTATCACTCAAATTAGGAAAACTCTTAACTAATAATAAAAATATAAATAATAAAATATGTACTTATAGTACTTTAAATAACTTAGGTAAAACCCTTAATAATAATTAAGAAAAAATAGATAAACACAAAAAGAGTGGTATCTATATGTAAAGATTTTACAACAAGATATAAAGAACACATTGTCAGCTGGCAAAATAAGAAACCAGACACATCTCACTTTGCTAAACATCTCATTGAAAATAACCATCACTCTCATACTGATAATGCCCCCTATATATTACAAATAAATACAAAAGGTAATAAACTTAATATCCTAGAAGAATTAGAGATAAACAGGCATAAAAAACACCAAAGTTAATATATTAAATGAACAACTAAATATAATATCATCACCCATACTTAATACCTTCTAGACATAATATAATTAGAAAACATTGATACTACAGTACTATTCAAATTGTTTCAGCCCAAATAAACATATAAATATAAATATATGAAAAAAATTATAAGAAATAAATAAATATATGAATAAATAAAACCGGAGATATGTAGAATTAGTGGTATAACCTTGTTCTAACTTTCAGATACCCTTGCTTTTGTGTAAAAATATTACCGAGAATAACGCCCATTTAATTTTATTACATACACCGGAACATTTGCATTGTACTCATATAATAACAATTGAATTGATTACCCTCACTAAAATACTGGTATATCGTATAACTCTCGGAAATATAATAAAACCTACACCGCTCCCTTACATTAAACTCGCTAACATAAGCAGTGGGAAAACCCACACAAACCCAGCTTCCGCTATTGTGTTTGAAACATTTAATGCTGTTGGATGTTCCTAAGAGTTAATCTTTACTAATAGCCCACCTGAAGATGTAATACAACGAAACCTAGGTCGTGGTAAAGAACTTAAAGAAAGTAGAAATAATACTACATCACGTAGTTTCATTTAATTGTGAATAATGAATTTCTACAAAATCAACGCCAAATATATTCAACAATAGTCAAATAAAATTTTATAAAGATATTCTTTTATATTCCCAGAATCTTGAGAACGATATATCATAATAAATATTATTCCACTGAGTACTTAATGACGCTATTCAAACTATTTCCCATTTTTTCCTAATTTTCATTATTGAGGAGACTTATCTTTTAACATTACCTACTTTAAATAAGAAAAACTGAACCTACATAAGGTCATTCTCATCTTCGTTCTTCTATTCATTTATCTGTATGTATTTTGTAATAACCGTTTTTGTTAGAAGTTGGAGGTAAAAACTATAAATTTATACACAGTAATAAAGCATACGAAACCGCATAAATTTCAATAGTTGATACTCGGAAAACCTTCTAAAAAAAGTTAGAGAGGGCATACAAAACAATCAAAAATTGAAAAGAAAATGTGTAGACGGGGTAGGAAAGATGCAAAAAATATCAAAATATTTTCAATAAAATTCCATATAAATATGTCTCTCCTCTATCTTGGAAACTGCCAAAATCAGAATTATGAAAAATATTAGACTTATTGGAAGTAATTTTAATTTTATTCAAAAACTATAGCGATGGATCTATATTTTATAGTTTTGAGACATTGACGATATTTTTACGACAGTGAAAAACATATTGGGCAAAATATTTTCATGATGAAAAATAAAATTAATAATTGTAAGTAGATTAATACAAATTACAATATCTCTCTTTAACGTTTATATTTTTTTTATATATACCTTTGTGTATAAGAGACCTCGGAGTGCGATTCTACTCGTGCTTAATCAATTTTATTACTTATATGAGAATCATTCTTGGTCTCGGATTTGTCTTAATTTCATTGACTGATTTTTATGACCGAAACCGTATTATTTTAGTCAGTGGTGTATTTATGATGAACTGTGAGAAGTATTCGAAGATGCGTGTCTGTTTAAAAGTGACTAAATAAAATCAAGTTTAGCTCCTTTTAGTTATGGTATTATAGAGATATGTCCTAAAATCCCTTTGATCGATGATAAATGAGCCGGGAGATTATGATAATTTCTCTATTCTTCGCTTGAAAAAATCTAAAAAAATGTTAGTATCAAGGTCAATGAATAAAAGCATACTTAACCATAATAGCGGTTTAGCTTATAAGGCTATATAATGAAATTATTTTTTAAATGTTTACCTTTTACGTAGAATCAATAAGTTATCCGTCACATAAACCGAACGCCATAGCCGGGCTTTAATTTTTTTTTAATTCACTGTAACAGCTAATGTAATTGCTTTATGAGTTAAAATGAATCTATGGTTACTTTACAAAGAGCTGTTGGTAGAGACGTCTCATGAACAGTTAGTTCAATATATTACTGAAATATCTGACAAATCCATAAATGTATTTTTGCAGCGTTATTGTGAAAATGAAGAGAATAGTAATCAATTTCGTATCAATTAACATTTTGTGGGGCACCTCTCATAATACCGCGTCTAATACATCCTAATTACCATAAAGCGTCTTCTCATAATTCCTAATCGAGCAATTGGTGCCTCACCTTTGTTAATTAATTATACATATTGTGTTATTGAAAGCAATAATTGGGCGGCTACCTCTGCCCCCTTGTCAGCTTTCACAACTCACATACGCCGACGACGACGAACTTATGATTAATGAACAACTTCCACTTGTAAATGTGTCCCTCTTGTTCCATACTCCGGCACGTAGTATGAAGACGGCACGATTAGACACCTAATAACCTGCCATGAGTAATATAAGTTTTACGCTGTATCGACGTGATTTCAATTTGAAGTTTTTCAATTAGAAATTTATGGGATGGCAATTCAAAGTATATGAAAGGCTTTTATACATAATTAGAATTTTATTTTCATTTGAATTACTTGTTTTCTAATTAATGAGGCGGGGATCGGTTTTGGTCACTGCCTGTTTTTATCTATAAGCAAATCCCACATAGCCATCTATACGTGTTTTGATTGCATAATTTTACATAACTTTTTAAAAAACTTGTCAATTGTGAATAAATAAAGGTAATGGCGAAACGTAATAAAATTTACGTAAGTTAATTAAGTAAATATATATAACTAAATACCCGCTAACATAATTTATCTATAAATACAATAAAACTATAACGGAGTAAATTCTGAACATAGAAAATATTTTAAAAAGATTGATTAAGCATATAGAAAAATAGTGGAAAGCCAGAAACCCAATACCTAGAATTTTTTATCCGACTGTGTGTTAATTTATTTTTCAACCACGTGAAATTTACTGCACGGATATTGATGAAAATTGGTAGGTTGATGGCTTAAACTCTCGAGCAACATATAGTATATTTTTTATTTTCATATTGTAAATATAAAAATATTCTGACTTGGTTAATATTCCAATATTGGTCTATATTACAGTACATAATACTACAATACTGCCAACGCCATATATTAGCGTTTTTAATAAATTCTATACTCATAGAGATATTACGATATGGTACTGCCAAATTCATAGTCTTCATAGAGTTCTGAGAGAGAAAAAAATATTCCTAATTAATTTCTTGCACCGAATTCCACGCAAACGAAGAAGCGTCGGTACAGCTAGTATGGCAATACAAATATTATGGTACATACATACAAATATTATGGCACAGAATCATAGGAACTAGACTCGCTCTTTGAATGTGCATGTAAAAATTTAAAAAAAGTACACACCCACACGTGTGTATAACATATACAAAAATTAA
This sequence comes from Druceiella hillmani, assembly GCA_039881145.1. Taxonomy (NCBI): domain Eukaryota; kingdom Metazoa; phylum Arthropoda; class Insecta; order Lepidoptera; family Hepialidae; genus Druceiella; species Druceiella hillmani. The sequence goes on along the minus strand of JAYKKI010000018.1, from coordinate 16,970,701 downwards.
TACATATTTATGTATTCATAACTTACTTAACGTATGTCTGTCGCTATGCTATCTTCTAACCAAATTTTAATTATATTTTTAATTTGCAAATTTATGATATTATTTTGAAAAAATGAATACAACCTGTAGTTTTTAATCGCGAAAAAATATTTTTAAAAAGAAAGATAAATAAAGCAATATTTTAAATTTCAATACAAAAAATATGTTTTGCTTTGAATAAATTTCGTGATTAGAATGTAACATTTCATAAAAAAATTATTAGAGAATATTTATAATTTACTATATTCTTAGTTAAATTAGAATGAAAAATATTTTGCTTCAATCCCTATTCAATAACATTATATTTCGGAAACTAGAAAATAAATTAGTTTAATTACTGTCATCATTTTGATCTTAGTGGTGAGAATTTACCTTTAAAATCTGTGTAGCAATTATTTAACAACATGAAATATTTCGTAAAATTTTTGAACCAACAAAAAAGCATTTTAATTAGTTTGGGTGTTGCAAATAGCTTGCTGTAGGTGTAAAGCTATACGCAAGAATATAATTACTCGCTTTGAATCATCATGATCATCGCTCATGAATTTTCAAGATATTAGCATAATTCTAGATTTTATGTATATATGATAAGCGTACTAGAATTTATGTACACAGTATACATGAAAAGTGTAAGAAAATAAAGTAGTTTATTCACTGCAAGGTTTACATGTGTACTTACAGTTAATCTAGAAATGTATTTCATTATATTTAGATGGAAATTTATTAAAATTAACCTATACAATTAGCTCTTTGTAAGAAAACGTAAATTCCTGTGTTTTCCAATTCTTTCTGTATTATTATGTAATCAGTATCTGTGATCTGTATTATTATGAGTGTGCCACTCGTTATTGCGCAGTAAAACTTTGAGTCTTTGAAAAGTTAAATGTAGTTTCATTTTATAAACTTATACACAAGAAAATATGTTTTGATTATGGTAAGTTCTATTTTTTAGAGAATAAAAGGCATATAATATATCCTACTTTCGTTTCTTTTCATTACAAGGAAAATTATCTCGTAACAATTAACCTTTTAGTTTTGAAATTTGCGCCATAGAAACTGGTTTATACTTATAACTATATTGGGCTAAAGATATCAAAATGGGATATATTCTTAACCACTAAACCATACGGTGTTTTTACAGTTCTTAACCACAGTTATAAAATTTCATCATTATCGTAAAGAATACTCTAAAACCAAAACACACATTAATGACAAAATTTTGACACAACGTAATTTATAAATTAAAATTAATGAAGATAAACTCATAATATCTAAAACAGATAAAGGCAACTCTATAGTTATTCTAGACGAAAGTGGATATAAAAATAAAGTGTATGATTTCCTTAAACCAGATGACTTCACAAAACTACAAAGGGACCCCACCACTACATTTGCAGATAAAATAAAACAAATAACTAAAACCTGTAATATCATATTTCCTTACGAATTCGCGAAACATAAAGTTACAGAAATGAATACTATACCCCCTATAATCTATGGACAACCTAAAATTCATAAACCAAATATACCCATACAACCGGTTGTCTCATACAAAAACGCACCCTCAAAAAAATAAGCTATTCGCTTTGATAAGATCTTTCGAAATAAAACCGGATTTACGCCTAAATATACCAATAAAAATATACCCGGTCGTACCAAATAATAATTATATTTACTATAAATATATCCCATACATAGGTAATGTATCACTCAAATTAGGAAAACTCTTAACTAATAATAAAAATATAAATAATAAAATATGTGCTTATAGTACTTTAAATAACTTTGGTAAAACCCTTATTAATAATTAAGAAAAAATAGATAAACATAAAAAGAGTGGTATCTATAAACTTAAATGTAACGGCTGTAATAGTGTATAGATAGGTCAAATATGTAAAGATTTTACTACAAGATATAAAGAACACATTGCCAGCTGGCGAAATAACAAACCAGACACATCTCACTTTGCTAAACATCTCATTGAAAATAACCATCACTCTCATACTGATAATGCCCCCTACATACTGATAATGCCCCCTATATATTACAAAAAAATAAACTTAATATCCTAGAAGAATTAGAGATAAACAGGCATAAAAAGACACCAAAGTTAATATATTAAATGAACAACTAAATATAATATCATCACCCATACTTAATACCTTCTAGACATAATATAATTAGAAAACATTGATACTACAGTACTCTTCAAATGGTTTCAGCCCAAATACACATATAAATATAAATATATAAAAAAAATTATAAGAAATAAATAAATATATGAATAAATAAAACCGGAGATATTTAGAATTAGTATTATAACCTTGTTCTAACTTTCAAATACCCTTGCTTTTGTATAAATATATTACCGAGAATAACGTCCATTTAATTTTATTACATACACCGGAACATTTGCATTGTACTCATATAATAACAACAATTGAATTGATTACCCTCACTAAAATACTGGTATATCGTATAACTCTCGGAAATATAATAAAACCTACACCGCTCCCCTACATTAAACTCGCTAACATAAGCAGTGGGGAAACCCACACAAACCCAGCTTCCGCTATTGTGTTTGAAACATTTAATGCTGTTGGATGTTCCTAAGAGTTAATCTTTACTAATAGCCCACCTGAAGATGTAATACAACGAAACCTAGGTCGTGGTAAAGAACTTAAAGAAAGTAGAAATAATACTACATCACGTAGTTTCATTTAATTGTGAATAATGAATTTCTACAAAATCAACGCCAAATATATTCAACAATAGTCAAATAAAATTTTATAAAGATATTCTTTTATATTCCCAGAATCTTGAGACTGATATATCATAATAAATATTATTCCACTGAGTACTTAATGACGCTATTCAAACTATTTCCCATTTTTTCCTAATTTTCATTATTGAGGAGACTTACCTTTTTAACATTACCTACTTTAAATAAGAAAAACTGAACCTACATAAGGTCATTCTCATCTTCGTTCTTCTATTCATTTATCTGTATGTATTTTGTAATAACCGTTTTTGTTAGAAGTTCGAGGTAAAAACTATAAATTTATACACAGTAATAAGCATACGAAACCGCATAAATTTCAATAGTTGATACTCGGAAAACCTTCTAAAAAAAGTTAGAGAGGGCATACAAAACAATCAAAAATTGAAAAGAAAATGTGTAGACGGGGTAGGAAAGATGCAAAAAATATCAAAATATTTTCAATAAAATTCCATATAAATATGTCTCTCCTTCTCTATCTTGGAAACTGCCAAACTCAGAATTATGAAAAATATTAGACTTATTGGAAGTAATTTTAATTTTATTCAAAAACTATAGCGATGGATCTATATTTTATAGTTTTGAGACATCGACGATATTTTTACGACAGTGAAAAACATATTGGGCAAAATATTTTCATGATGAAAAATAAAATTAATAATTGTAAGTAGATTAATACAAATTACAATATCTCTCTTTAACGTTCATATTTTTTTATATATACCTTTGTGTATAAGAGACCTCGGAGTGCAATTCTACTCGTGCTTAATCAATTTTATTACTTATATGAGAATCATTCTTGGTCTCGGATTTGTCTGAATTTCTGTTTCTCCCCAATATGTTTTATTTTCGAAGTGAATCTAATTTAGTTCTTTTGTTTTCATTCTAAATTATTTGGAAATTAAATTGGCAAACATTCACGTTGTTTTTGCTAATCGAGAGTAACAGTCAGTTATATAATATGAATAAAAACCGTTACTGTGAAAATTTTAAACATTTTTTTTCTGAAATTGTTTATGTAACTAAGACCAAAAAGTCTATCATTTCTATATAAACATGTAATTTTTTATTATAACCAACGATTTTTGGATTCGTGAAATTTCAACATATATGAGCATTAGAATTTCATGCTTTTGTATTTATTGAAAAAAACAGTAAAAAATATCAATTTTAAAAATGTATTAAAGAAATGAAAAATACAATAATTAAAAATCGATACTCGACATTCATCATTTTTACTTTTATAAAACATTTCTTGAAAGGGTAATCGTTTTATAATATAACAATATGCTACAAATAAGTTTCTTTAACGAAGTTAAATTGTGTTCCTGAGAATTTGTTTTTAATTTTCTTATGAATATGAGTTGGTATCAATCGCTTTTCTTATGTATATATGATACAATAACAATTTATAACATTAAATGCTATAAATTATTATTAAAGACTCGTAAAATAGTAACATAAGGTTAATACAATACATGTTTTTTGTAAATTATATTACCGATAATAAAACGAATCGTCAATATTTAACATATCAAAATGAGGCATTGCACATGAAGAACGCAAAACTGTACTAAATTATTTCTTACCAGTAGATCAACGAATTTTCCAACTTAATAAGTATATGAAAATACATAAAACAAATTACTAAATTTATCGTGACAAAAATGTCGATCAAGTATGAACTGAAGATCAATTATATTACAATGTAAAGTAAACGTTATCTTTTGCTTATTTTAACTTCTAAGCATATAAATTAGCCTATCATATACAACTTACTGAGCAACTGCCACGTAATTGTTACTTATTAAAATTAATAAATTTATTTTGATAATAGGTTCATATTGAATATAATAAGTCTTTCTGTATTTGTTTTTGGCAAAATATATCTACTAGATCAACATGGCAAATAGATTAGAGTAATTATTCATTAATATAATTCCTTTAGCAATGACAACGCTATAAGGCAACGAACTTTTGGTGGGTAAACAAAATTTTAATGACCTTTTTATGTTTTGTGACAGTAATTGATGGTTAGATATAAAACATACGTTATAGTTTGCGAATATTCAAATACTCTCTCATTTTTTATTTAATTTTTTTTTTATTCTTCCTCGCACAAAGGCCATAACTCAAATTAGTCGGTAAATATGTAAAATCTAGTTACCGAATTTGTCAACTTTGCCTTATGTAAATAAAAGCCAATATAGGAGTGTTTGATATTGAAGTCTCAATATAAATAGATTCCTCTATGTATTCTAATATGAAACTTCGGAAATGCTGATAATAATGTGGTATATTAGGTTTTGGAATATTTCGGTTTAGAACAAAACTAATTTCCTTGTAACCTGAGTATTTCCAGATGTTAATATCATTTTTCTAAAATGGTATGGGTCGTGGGTTATATAGGTTAATCACATACGAAACATCAATAATTCCGGGCAGAATAAATGGAGGTTTCAGATTCCAAACTTGAAATTAATACCAAAAATATAATACTGAGCTCCTGGCAGAATATAAAGAGTTTTGTATATAGCAAACTACTTCTTGGAAGGATTTACGGTGAATGTATACATTTACTACCAGCAATCAGGTAGGCTAGCGAACAAATTATTCAATAAATAGAATCGAGCCTTTTTTCGCCCCGCTAACGCTAGATCACGTAACAAACAATATATTCAATAAAATGAAAATAGCTAAGCTGGCTTTTCCAAGTACTTTATTCTCATTCATATGACATCGTTTTATCTTATCATTCCTGGTTTAAAATGTTATCCAAAAAATTACAGAATGAAAATTGTCAATATGGGAGTCTTTTAAAAAGATCTCAAATTATTTGAGTCTAATCACCGGATTTTTATAATAGCAAATTTTTGTTCGTTCCAAAACACTTATATGTCGACAAAAAGTTTTTTTTTTCAAAACGACAATGTCCAGTCAAGTTTCATTCTAAAATCCATGTTAGCCTTAGCCCATCTTCAACTTCAGTTTCATCTTTTATCCAGTCATTGAGCGAAAGACTTAATAACTTAAGATTTACTGAGGATATTTCAATCTTTGATCGACATATACAATGACATAGAACTGAAAGACACGTTCAGAGAAATACAAATGGAAGAAAAGATAGGTTGAACAGAAATGAAGAAAAGACACATTTACCACAAACTAATGAATAAACTTGGAAACTATAAATCTAGAGAGACAATACATAGAAACATGTAATTTCATTTATGTTTATACGCCAAGGAATAAGAAATGAAAAAATTCTAAGTTTCAGATTCTTTTCTGAATTTTTAAATTTCAGAAAAAGTTTTATACATGTGTGATAGTAAAATTTTTAGAGCAAACCAAGAAATAAAGTTTTCTGTTTCAGAAGTAATTGCATTTAAGAATTTATGCAAAATTTTGAAAACCACTAATGACTCAAAAACCCTAGGCTCCTCATTAAAAATAAAACATGAATTTGTGAGGGCTCACAGTCTGTTCTAACCTCTGTTTCAATTTGGATTATTACTTACGGACTGTGTAAATAATTTATTAATTTTTCGAGGAAAATATGTATATTAACTTAATATTAAACATGAACAGACTATATTAAAACAAATTTGATTGAAAAGTTAATATTTACACGCAGATTATTCGTTTGATTAGAATCGTTTATCGTTGCTTTATATCAATGTGACGAGCAAGCGTTGAGGATTGGTAATGTAATTACGATACAATTTTCTTCGCAATAATAGAAAGAGAGAGAGAGAGAATAAGGGAAGAAAACAATTGTCGATATGGTGGTAAGGTTTTGCGATATCAACAAGTCCTTGATACGAATTTCCTTGGATGTATATTATTCTACTTTGCACTTATTTCATGTGTAATAACTGCTTTCGCCGAGAAAAATTATGTTAAATATATTTATCAATGACCAAATTTAAAAAAAATACATATTTATACATAAGTGGAAATGATAAAAAAGGTAAAAAATGTTATGATTTATGAATGTTTCAATTTCGGCTATTTGAAGACTTTTTGCAGAGTGTTTAGCTTCGATATAAGTTTGTAATAAATCTTGATGATTTGTGAGCTAAAACTAATACCACATTTAGTTTATTGATCCACCAAACAAACTTCTTCATTTGTATCTCTGACTGTATTGTGAAGTGTTATAAATCCTAATTATCCAATCAGAGTATTGTGGTTTGTTAATTAGATTACTCTCGCGTCGAGCGAGAAACTTCCACATTCTCTGTTAACGCCTACCACAGTTCACGCGCTTTGACGATGGCTAACTTATAATTAGTTAACAATACGAGTCCGATGTTCCTTAATGTAATGCTCATGGTGAGCAAGAATAAAAAGATCACGATTAAAAGTCTTATTACCTTTTATAAAATACTGTGGATTGAACCGCATATTCGTAAATTTTTCGAGTTTTTGAACGTTGCTTTGGGTTAATAAAATTATCAAATATTTTTTAATTTATTAATTTTAAAAAGGATTTTGTGATTTGTGATGCCTGTGTCATTTCAAATCGATATATTATAAATCTTGATTACCAAATCAGAGAACAATTTGGCAACCTGTGTTTTTGTGAAAAAAAATTTATGTACTGAATGCAATTACATTGTTCAATATGTTTTGAATAATTATCAGATTATATTAACTGAGAATAATTTAGATTTAATACATTATTATACATATCGCTAATAAATTTAAATATCGACAATATTTACATTTGTCATAAAAAAGCTTGTAATCAATTGTGCTCGTCTTTAAGATTTGGTAATAATTTTCCCTTTGCTGTGAAAATCTTTAAAAACATTATGATTAATTATTTTAAAATTGTTAAGGATCTTCTTTCAGCCATACCAAGGGACAGTTGCGTACTCTTAACTATTCAATTATTAAGTTAGTACTCTTAACTATTCAATTATTAAGATAATTTATTCATTTCAGCACATTATATAAAACTCTTTCGAACTTATCTTAGTTCAGTCAGCCTTGTGTTAATCAGCGATTTGTCACGCAATCTATATGTTATATTAAAAGTAAGATTATTGAGAAAACATTAGCCTGATTTTCATAATTTCGGTCGAAAAGCTGAGCTTTTATAAAAAAATTAAATAAAGCTTTTTATTAATTATCTATAGAAATCATGATAATGTTCACATATTACCAAGTTTACTTCTAATATTATTTTCTTGTCGTTTGTAATTGTAACCATGTCATGTGAATATGATCTTTGGAATTCGAACTATGCATGCCAAGTCTTTACGTGAGAAATTTAACAGTGTTCTTAATATCGCTTTCTTGTATTATTTATAGATAACTGTAAAATTTTACTAAACAATTATCCATTAGAGGGAAATAAATTTTCTTTTCACTTACTATACTGATTTCCAATGTCAAATAACATGTATATGTATCAGCTGTTTTATTTACATTCTGAAAAAAGGTGATAATAATGTTAATATTTGGTCATTAAAACGTATAATTTCATTACTAATGCTTCGATTGGGTTACATATTTGATATTAAAGTTGCGAAAGTTATAACTTCGTATAATGGTTGTGAAAGTATAATATAATAAAGAATCTCATTTCATTTGTTCTAATCCACCTAACGTTTTTTATATCTAACGCGTTATCTTGACTTCCCACTTTTCTTAATCTATATTTTTTTCAATAACATTTTGTAGTCACGTTAATTACTATTGAAATAGGCAACTGATAATAAATGGTTACTTAATTGGACGCTCTTTATTTAACTACGCCAGACAATCTTTAGATTAAACGTCCTTCTCTCTATAGTATAAATGTAAAGGATTACAGGATTATTCAATTTTGATCACTTAAAGATCCCTTTAATCTATCCACTAATGGTGAAATTATAATCGATTCATTAATAATAGATTCAAACTTATAGATATCCTTTCATTCCTCTGAAGAGACCCGTTTTTGGCCACTAATCCACGAATGCTGTTGATAGACGTGTACAGAGGTTTTATGTATTTATTTACAAAGCATATTGAAATTGTGTGAATATAATTTTCTTCAAAATATATGGACAGCTCCAACAACGCATTTCGACAAAAAAATATAAATACCTTCGTACAAATGTGAAAAATTAATGCGCATTCTTGTTGATATTTTAATTCACAAACATGATAATTTTATAATAAAAAATGAGAATATATATAATTTTGCTATATTCCAATAGGGACGAAACTATTTTCTATTCCACGTCCTTTTATTTTTTTCTTTGGAAAAACGACGCCTCACGGTATAATAAAATTGTGACAGAGTGAATTCTGCACGTGAAAAATATTTTAAAAAGTGTGATTGTTTTAGCATATAATATGATAGTAACCTAAATTCTAAAACACGTTTATAGAATTTAGGTCTCTCTATGTCTGTGTGTTAATTTGTTCTTCAGTTACACAATATGTACTGCACGGATTTTGATGAAATTTGGTACGGTTATAGTTTATATCCTCGAGCAAAATATAAAATACTTTTTTATGACAATATTGTATAAAAAAACTATTCTATAATAGATATAAAAAAAACATCCTGACTTGATAGATAGTAAGATATTAGTACTGCCAACCCCACCTATTAGCGTTTTTAGTAAACTTTACGCTCTTAGATATATTACGACATGGTACTGTTAAAGCCATCTCTTAGCGTTTTAGCAAACTTTACGCTCTTAGACATATTACTATATGGTACTGCCAAAGCCATCTGTTAGCGTTTTAGTAAATTGTATGCTGCGAAAATTGTAAAAAAATGAAAAATAAAAAATAAAAAAAATTCCTAATAGCTTTTTTTATATCAAAATCCGTGTGGACGAAATCGCGTCGATATGGCTAGCACAAAAATATACCCGACATCGTTAATTTTAATTTCGTGTGCGAGCTACGAGAAAATCTTGAAATTTTACTTTTTATTTAATTTTTCATATTTATAAATTTATATACTTTTTTAATATATTTCTTAATATATATTTTTTATTAGTATGTACTAACTCTTTACACTCTGCGAAATTTGACACTCATATGGGTAATTAGGTCTAATTCAAAATTTCGAAAATCTTATGTATTCCTTAAGATTAATTTTGTACCACTATTAAGTTACTGAAAAGTTAATAATAGATTTGACAATCTTTAAAAGTTTGACAAATCTTCCCTCTTTATGCGCAATTAGTCATTTCCGAAGGATAACATTTTATTATTTAAAAAATATACTCTTACATGTTACACAGTTTAAAATGTCAATTTTCTTTTATAAAACAGGTTATTTCAAGTAATATCAGCGGAAATACAAAAACCGTGTAAATACTAAGTATTTTCCACCGTATTTCCCTAGTTATTCAACAAGCAAACAACAAATTTGGTTGAAATTAAATTTGTTAAAATTTATTTGAGTTTTTGTGGAAATTTATTTATGTCCAGACAAATTAATGATAACCCTTAAGATTGGATTGTTCGAACTTCTAAATGTATAATTCGCACTTTGATATATTGATTATAATTCGTCGATGAAATTTCGTGTTAAAGATTTAAAAATTTACTTTACCTAATTTTCTTTATCGAACTTTGACTGCCAATGTTTCCCATTGGTGTAATATTTACTAGGCAACTTTTTGGTTACTTGTTATAAATTTATTGCTCATACAGATTAAACTCATACAGATGAACAGGCGTTAAATTCACATTTTAATTACATATTAATGTTCTTTTCATTGCGTGACATGGAAAATGTCACACAACGAAAATAAGTGTGACAGGAATTAAATTGGAGACGGTAATAAACATCTAGGTGACAGTGTGGTTCCAACATGTTAACAAAAAGGTGTCGTGAATCATCTTGAAATAAAAAAAGATTCATTATAAAGCGGTTTGATTTATCGGATATGCTTAAAAATGAAAGATGATGTTCAAAAGCCCTGAAATATTTTTTACGTATTTTGTAATTAAAAAATGTTTGATAGTGGCGGATTGTTTCTGATACTTTGTTCTTTCATACTTACAATATTTTGTCACTTTTATCTCCTTTTATGTTAACATATTTTTTTTACAGTCGTTTTTATTTAAATAGGTTAGGCACAGAGATTTAAAACTGGCTAAAAAGGTTCAAAGGAATATTTATGATATTTAAATTTAGAATTCCCAACATTTAAATAGACAAAAGCTCGGATAACAAACTTTTTAGACAGAACATTCAAATTCTCAAACACAACGTTCTTCAAATAGGCAGAGACTCGGATGATCAACTTTTGACTAGGTTTTAATAATAAACTTGTTTCCTTTTATAGTAATAAATTGGTTTTAATCTCAATATTGAAGTCTTTAGATTAAAAATGTTCAATGTCGTTGTTTTTCGAAACATTTTATATAAAATATTTTAATTATTATAATTAACCATTAATAGAAATTACAAAAAAGCGGAAATGAAGACATTTATTTAAATTTTCGTTGCACATTTGACATGGTTTTATTTGATACTCCGCACAAATATGACGCTGATAAGAGGCGGTTTTGGATTATCCGTCTTTTATGCGGTCACAGAAGTGGCAGCGACAAGACAAGCTCAAGTTTTCGGATGCCATTTATGGTTTTCGGGATATCCCGGGGCAATCTTGGCCATTTTAATCTGTCCTACATACGCCGTATTATGAGGGACATTGCCAATGCTTTGAGAGATTGGCATCTCTTTTGGACAGGTTTCTGGTTTCTTTTCTGGCACCGTAGACATAGTGTAAAAGATCCATGAATTGACAATCACCGTATTTAGAAGAGTATAGAATACACACAGGGACCACCTTCTTGTTTTTTTAAATGTAGAATGCTTTTTACTCAGTTGGTTGAAAACGTCAATACCATATTTAGTTTTATTATAAAACCCTATGATTTCGGACAGTTCATTATCATTATCAGGACTATCATGCACTGTAGACACCGTTATCACAGTTTTCTTTTTCGCTGATTTTTGATTACAATATGGTAATAAAATCAGCGGTCCGCTAAAGGCAAACATAGACGTGTCTGTCGCGATCTTTGGTTTCGAACATTAGTTGTGGTGTCTCACACTTATTTTTTTTTTCAGTTCCAACCATAGGTATTCCCTTTTTCAGTACGGTTTTGGCGATTGGTTTGGCCGTAAACAGTTGTCACATGTTAAATTTTGGTTCATACCATGTATAGGCTTTGTCAATTCCATAACTTAATAATCGGTTATTAGTATACCTTCTTGATATATGGTACTATTTATCATATATCCTGTTTTCGCGTCACAGAGTAAAATGTTTTTTAACCCATATTTATTAGGTTTATCCCCATAAACATCTTGGATAGACATCGACCTTAAAAACCAATTATTGGCTCAATTATCACCCAATCTGATGGCATATACATATTTTTACTGAATTTTACGATATGGTTATATAAGTATCTGATTGGACCAAAACGGTCAGTTTCACGAAGAAGCGCTCTCATTTCTTTGTCATCGAATCTCAAGTAGTTTGTCAAATACTCGAATCTTGCTCTAGACATCGTGGCTCTGAAAAATGAAACTCCAGGGTATTTGTCAAATATTTCTGCTATTGAATATATTTGGCGTTAATTTCATAGAAATTTATTATTCACAATTAAATGAAACTACGTGATGTAGTATGATTTCTACTTTCTTTAAATTCTTTACCACGACCTAGGTTTCGTTGTATTACAACATCTTCAGGTGGACTATTAGCAAAGATTAACTCTTAAGAACATCCAACACCATTTATATGTTTCAAACACAATAGTGGAAACCGGATTTGTCTGGGTTTTTCCACTTCTTATGTTAATGAGTTTATTGTAGGGGAGCGGTGTAGGTTTTAGTTATACGTTAAACCAGTATTTAGTGAGGGTAATAATTTCAATTGTTGGTATTTTATGAAGTTGTACAATGCAAATGTTCCAGTGTATGTAATAAAATTAAATAGAAGTTATTCTCGGTAATATATTTATACAAAAGCAAGGGTATCTGAAAGTTAGAACAAGGCTATACCACTAATTCTACATGTCTCCGGTTTAATTGATTCATATATTTATTTATTTATTTTAATTTTTTTTTATGTATTTATATTTATATGTTTATTTGGGTTCAAACAATTTGAAGAGTACTGTAGATCAATGTTTTCTAATTATATTATGTCTAGAAGATATTAAGTATGAGTGATGGTATTATATTTAGTTGTTCATTTAATATATTAACCTTGGTGTCTTTTGTATGCCTATTTATTTATTATGTTTCTACGATATTAAGTTTATTACCTTTTGTATTTATTTGTAATATATAGGGGGCATTATCAGTATGAGGGTGATGATTATTTTCAATGATATGTTTAGTAAAGTGAGATGTGTCTGGTTTGTTATTTCGCCAGCTGGCAATGTGTTCTTTATATCTTGTAGTAAAATCTCTTCCTGTTTGACCTATGTATATACTATTACAGTCGTTACATTTAAGTTTAAAGACACCACTCTTTTTATGTTTATCTGTTTTTTCTTTATTATTAATAAGAGTTTTACCCAAGTCATTTGAAGTACTATGAGCACGTGTATTATTTACATTTTTATTATTAGTTAAGAGTTTTCCTAATTTGAGTGATACATTACCTATGTATGGGATAGACTTATAGTAAATATTATTATTATTAGGTACGACCGCTTATATTTCTTGTATTAGTATTTTTCTTGATTTATTATGGTACAATTTTGTGACAATTGATGGTTTATAATTAATATTTACTGCGATTTGTTTTATAGTTTTTATACCTTTATGTAAATTAGATTTTTCTAGAGGGATAGTTAAAGATCTGTAAATCTTCGAAGCTGCTAACTTATGAGACCAAGGGTGTTGAGAATGACCATTAATTATGGAGAGTAAGGTGAAAAGCTAATTTTTTTGAGGGTGCGTTTGTGTATGAGACAACAGGTCGTATGGTTATATTTGGTTTATGAATTTTAGGTTGTCCGTAGAGTATTGGGGGTCTAGGGTTTATTTTTGTAACTTTACGTTTTGCGAATTCCTTAGGAAATATGATATTACATGTTTTACTTATTTGTTTTACTTTATCTGCAAATATCGTGGTGGGGTCCCTTTGTAGATTTATGAAATCTTCTGGTTTAAGGAAATCATACACTTTATTTTTCTATTCACTATTAATTTGTAAATTACGTTGTGTCAAAATTTCGTCATAAATGTGTGTTTTGGTGTTAGAGAATTCTTTACATATTATATCAGCCGCTTTGTGTTTAGTAAAAGCGTCCTGGTTACTGAATGCAATCGTGGTATCTACTGATTCTATGGTAATTCGTGAGGGTGCGGGAATATTATATTTAAATCCTCTATTTAAAAATTCTAGTTCTTTATTATTATATATTAATTTTGAAAGGTTTACTGTTCTGGGATAAAACGTTTGTTTGGGTGTGACTTTTGGTTTCTGAGTGTTGGCTTTTAGTTTTTAAATTTTATTTAATTATTTTTGTGTTATGTTTTTTATTGTTACACTTGCATAATTTCTAAGTTAATAGTCTAAAATATCAAATTCTATAGGGTGAAGGAGATATGTTAAAGGAGAGTGTATTACCTTTAGACAGGGGTTTATGTTGTCTCGCTTGATGATTGCTTCCCGAATTTCTTCATTCAGCCAGGTGGTGACGGCTTTTGATGTTGCTTTGTGGGCTGTTCGAGTTGTTCCACTAGTCTTGATGTTCACGTGACTCGGTGTAAGATTACACTTTGTGCACGTTTTGTTGAACCAAGTGCTTTGTATCATCTTCCAAAATTTAATTCGGAGGAGACGGTGCAATATGGCCAATGTAGCCAAATCGGCTGTTTTCAAATATTAACTATATTTGGCGTTAATTTTTAGAAATTCATTATTCACAATTAAATGAAACTACGTGATGTAGTATGATTTCTACTTTCATTAAGTTCTTTACCACGACCTAGGTTTCGTTGTATTACAACATCTTCAGGTGGGCTATTAGCAAAGATTAACTCTTAGGAAAATCCAACAGCATTTCTTCGTTTATGATTTCTTCAGTAAAGAAGAGTTTAAAGACCTTTCCAGTACTAGCCACATTCTGAGTCGGACCTTTACTTCCAGGTGGCGAAAATAGTTTGTTACGACGAGAAATTCTCGACCGTGAAGATGGTATTCCTGACTAATGGTGTCAATTGTTCTTTCCTTTACCAAATATAACCAAAGGCGTATCTATTACCGTTATTGGGATCCTTTTAAAATAAAGTTTGAAGTAAATTTTTCGTTACTGCAAATGCAAATGTTGATTTCTGTATGATATTAATAATAATGGTCATCAGACGAGAATTCATGCGTAAATTTTTCGTACAATTTTAAATAAACCAAAAATAATAAAATTAGTTAAATGTAAAATTTATTTTGTAAGTAAAAATTTATCGCTTTCAATAATATACATAGCATTGGTCAAACGGTGTTTTACTGCGTGCACACTTAATAAAATGAAATAAATTTGAGGGTTTCATATTGAATTATATTTTAATATTTTCAACTAATAAAGCACCTTCTGCTCGATATTAATAATGGTTTCATTGGTTTAGTTTCAGTGAATACTGGAAAAGATGAAATGCAATGGTCCGTTAAAGTGGTTATCGTGGGAAAAGAGAAATACTAACAAACTTTGAGGCTGGCATAATTTATTGAACGAATATAGAAGGATATCTCTTTGAACAAAGCAATAAGAAAAATATAATTTCTTCAGACATAGCTATTTGTAATTTTCAGGTGGCAAAAGCAAGCATTCCAATTTCGTAATGAACATAACCTATTAAATATAAAATATATACACACACATATATATATATATATATATATATATATATATATATATATATAACACTGTAATTATATTCCTGAAAACAATTATTGTTTTAGAACACATATTGCCTTTACGCCATATGCCGAACGTTTGTTTAATAAAAAATGCGTTGCGTTAATTTAGTAATTAAGATTTTATGTCACATAGAATTAAATTGAGAGATGCGCACGAAATTTTAAAAATGTTGAACTTAATAAATCTCATTTCTGCTTGTTGGAAAATAACTTTCAATACCTATTTATAAATGTTAAATCAATCGTGAACGCAGTTAAATCTACAAAAGTAATGCATTCGCAAATTTCGCCAGTCGTTCGTAAATCTCTATATGTGCGTACACAGCATCGTCAGATGAAACCAATATCTTTCAACTGAATATAACAAGGACATAAAAATGGTAAAAGGCTTAAATGTATTAAATGGGAGCTACCCTTTCACTACGAAAAAAGTCTTCAAAGGCAAATCAAGAGAAAGGGAAGGTGAGATCTTTTAGTATCAGTCCGTTCAATAAAGTTAACCGTCAAATACGTTAGATAGGTGGGAAGGTTATAAATAATAATTGTTATCAAACTGTCACTATACCATCACATCAGTGTTTATTTTCACAGGCAATTACTTTTGGTAATATAAGCGTGAAAACGAAAATAGAAATTTCAATTATGAATATTTCAAGCCCACTTAGCATATTAGTCTAGGGAAGCTTTAATAAAAAAAAAATTTATCGGCTGTCGAATGAAATATACTTCGAAATATGGAAGCCGAAAAATCTAAACCTTAAAAACCTTAGTAAACAAAAGTAAAGAATAATCGATCTTTTACGATGAAAAAGTGTTTGAATCCAAATTAAGTGCACAGAGTGTTGCGCATTCGGTAGTAATGTGCATTTTCATTTGTCTTACGTTTAAAGATATTCACATAAAAGTTTGATTCTTCTTTAATATGTTAAATTTTTTAGAGTTTAGTTTTTTTGACTACCGTATATCGAAATATAATTCGTTTCACAGCCGATAACATTTCTTTTATCGAAACTCTGTGAAATTAATGTGCCGAGCGGGTTTGGGGTATTCATAACTTAAATAATTTTTTTTTTCCACGCTTGTATTACTATAAGTAAATGCTGGTTAAGTTTTTACATGAAATGTTTATACTATTGAAAATAAACATTGATGTGTGGATATAGTGTCCTCTTGCTAACCAAAGGTTATTGATAACCTTTGCACGTATTTGAAGGTTAACTTTATTGACTCACCTTACTTTTCTCTTAATTTGCCTTGAAGAACTTTTTCGCAGTGAAAGTATAATTCTTATTCGATACATTTAACCCTTTCACAATTATCCACGCCCATATTATAATTAGTTCAGGCGTATTTGTCTCAACTGGCGATGCTATGTACGCAGATGTAGTAATTTAAAAACGATTGAGGTAGGGATTTAAGACACTTGCAAAATTGTAAGTTTTGAAATTTTTAATCTTTGATTAGAAATTATTTCATCTTTTTAAAAATATATAATGAAAATTTTTTCCAACAAGCGGAAATAAGATTTATTAAGTTGTAAGTATTTTCTAATTTGTGATAATATCTCATCTGAATTCGATGTATTATAATATCATGATTATTAAATTAAATCAACATGTTTATTATTAAACAAACCTCCGGCATATGGCGTACTGGCGACGTGTGTTCTACAGTAAAAATTATTTTCAGTATATATATATATATATATATATATATATATATATATATATATATATATATATATATATAGTGTGTATAGTGTATATATATATATATATATATATATGTATATATATATATATATATATATATATATATATATATATATATATTGTAATTAACTAGTTATGTTTATTACGAAGTGCTTTCAATATATACAGTGCTATCATATATAATTTGTAAATTGAGACATACACCATGCTTACCTTTGCCATAAGAAAATTGCAAATAGCGCTATAACTTTTGCTCGGCCTCAAAGCTCGTTAGTAATTTCTCTTTTTCCGACGATAGCCACTTTAAATGAACATGTCGTTTCATTATTTCCGATTTTTGTGAATAAACTGCTAGCTGATTGGTAATATCCAGCAGTGGTGTGTTTTATTAAATGAAAATATTTCAACGTAATTTGATATGGAACTCTCAAATTTATTTGATTTTAATTAGTCAGTAAATTATCACGTCAATTCAAATAATTTATAATTTTGAGTTTTTATACAAATACACGAAAAATTACTGCATCAATTCTCGTTTCTTGACAATTATTTTTAATGCCATGTGAAAATCGACAATTGCATTTTTAGTGTCAAAAAACTTACTTAAAACTTTATAGCTTTTGAGTTTGCAACAGCAAATATGTCATGGGAATACTTTCTAAGAAATTATTTTAATCCAAATCACCTATTTACGTGTGAAATATAATAGCGCTCTTATTACTAACTCTCGTATTTTTAATAACTTCCAAATTTTTAAATTAAAGAAAAATTTTGAAGTTTTAACTTCGAATCAAAAATTATTTCTTTCACTTCTCAGATTTGTCACTTGGAAACTGATGATAACATTAATGTTTGATAATTGAAATGTATAATTTTGTTATAAACGATTTCCTTCTAATTTCTATCTTATCTTTACAATATTTGGCATACTGATGTTTTGCACGCCACGAAATTTAATTTAGAAGTAAGTATTTCAGTGGCAGTTCTTACTTTGCTTGATGTGTTTCTTGGAGTAATATGATGTAATAAGCTAACATATTATATTAATACTAAGAAGAAGCTTTTGGAAATCTGTAACAACTTATAGTTTCCGTATATATATTTTTTTTATTTATATACCTAGGGAATCTAAAACCATGTGATGCTTTTTACTTTATTGTTACCTGTTATTTAAGTATCAACATACTCAAAGAATTGATGGAAACTCGAATATTCTATTTTTACTTACACAAACAAGCACTCTAAATATACTCGAATACTAGTCGATATTCAAATAACCTATTTTCTTTTAAAGCAAAGTTAATTTTTTACATGACTAAGCTCAACCTCACTTAGCAAAACTAAATCATGTAAAACTAGTTTAATATTAATACCCGTTGGCGACAAGGGTTAGATACCGACAGTGTTTATGTAATTAACGATCGATTTTATCGACTACATATAACAAATTTAAAAGTTTTTGTATATAGATGGCGGGTTTACAATTTGCTAACCTAACACATTTTCAACTTTTTTAATTCAGGAAACAATTTATTCAATTATTCAATACTTTAAGATATTGTGATATTATCCAATATTGAATATATTCGGCGTTAATTTTGTAGAAATATTTACAATTAAATGAAACTACATGAAATAATCGTAATTATGTTTAAAGGTATATTTCATAGTAGAATATCGGTTCATATTCTGTATAACTTTCAATTTATAATTTTTTAACGTTTTCATTTCAAGAAATAATTTATTTAATTATTCAATATTATATAGGTACATTAATATTAACGAATTAAATTCTGTGTTGAGATAATTTAGTATCGATATAATTATGGATAGTATTGAAACTAATTATGTGATCAATAAAAGCAAAGCTTAACTCTATTTGATCGTTATTAGACCAGTATGGGAGCTATTATAAATTACCCATTGGTAGCATCGCATTTTTGAATTAGTCATTTTTCGAGTATGGATATCGTGGTACGTTTGTGGACGCACCTACAGATATACTTAAATTGGGTTCAATCCCAACTCATGCTAGGCGAAATTATAATTTTGCCTGTTGTTTTATCTACTCAATCCAGGTCGTCGCAAGGAACTATAGTAAGTGACGTTTACGTGGCGAAGAGTGCACGTCAGCGTTATCGTATTCGATTCTGAATTATCGAAATGAGGATTTCATTTAAATTTTTTAAAAATATATTTTATTTACTTTTTAAATATTATTCTTTACATATTTATTAACTTAGTTAAATATAGCCTAACTTAAAGCTTGTTTCTCAAGATATTTCTGATTAAAATTTTAAAATTAACTTGACAATCTTTCCAGTGTTCAAACGAATTCTCCTCATCTCGTATTTTATATACGTTCATCAATAAAATTATTCAGTATATCGTACTTATGAAGTTGATGATATTACTCATTATAATCGTACTTACGAAATAACCCTTAAGAAGTAGTTAAAAACTGCAATGTTTCCTTAGTATAAATTTTCTTACTTAATGAAATTAGCAAACGGACTAAGGTAACCTATATGACTCTCCTACCTTACCTCATAGTGTCTGCTTTCAATGCAATTGTTAAACATTATCAATTTATTGCAACTTGAGCGTTTAAGATCGATTTCTGTAGATTCATGTCAATTGATATTGAATTCAATACACCTACTTTTGCAGACCAACACAAACACAAATTAATTTGTGCAGAGGCTTTATGTGTGTTTTAATGTAATTTGCTTATAATTATATGAAAGTTAACAATAATAAAGAAGCAAATTACGAAAAATAGCGCAATATTCGATATCGTAAAGAAATTACAGCCTAATTTAGTTTATATTTCAAACCAGAAAGATTATAATTGCATAACACGAAATGATAATCTATACAAATTTGCAAACCACCAATAGAAATCAAACTATCTTATATTTCGTGGCTTTTTTTGTTTCTGTAGATAGTGCAATCCCTCATTATAGATTTTGTAGACTATACTTGACATCGCAAATCCCAAACTCGTCTTTGACAAAATGATTTTATTTAATGCAGACATTTTTTAAATTTTGTAAAAATGAAAATGAAAAAAAATTTAAGACGAAAAGTTATTTTTGGGAAAATCGTTATTTGGAATTGTCAAATCAAGAGTACAAGCTTATACATATAATATTATACGTACCACATTATTTTTATATACGATTTGAAATTTTTAAAAATTTGTATTATGTAACAGACACCAATAATAACTAGTTTCTTGAAGGACATTGGTTTAGGGTAAAATCGAATTAATCTGTAACCAAAATTTATTTAAATTTACTTAAAGGCTTTCAAAGAGGATTAATTTCATAAAAACAATTTGGTGGCTTTGATATGAAGCTCTCTTTTATACGTACAAGACTCTTAAAAGGCGTATTATTTATACAGCATATATATGTATGAAAAAAACTCTGTAAGTATCTATTTATCGCGTGTCTATCTTTTTACCCAACAGGCAAACGACAAACTTTGCTGAAATGAAATTTATCATGATCGGAATCTAATTATTTAAGTATCCACGGAAACTCATTCATGCCACAACGGAAGTTGATGATAACGTTAACTTTTGATCATTTGAACTTTTAGATGCATAAATTCACTCACTGGTGTTTAGATTATAATTCGTCGAGTGAAGTTCATATCAAAGGGTTTGAAATTTATTTTATCTAATTAGCTCTTTATTGAATTTGGGCGGCCGACAATCCATACTGAAGGAAAATTACTTCACAAATCAATATTTCATAGGCCGCTATTTCATTCGCTCAAAGTGAATTTATCATTCGTTTAGATTAATGTGGCGAGTAGGCATTAGCTATTAGTAATTTAATTACGTATTAATTTTTTTTGTGATAAGGAAGCAATAGGTAATGAAAATATAAGTCTATGTATTGGAGTGATTTGAACACAATAATATCATAATTTTATGAAACTATGTGATGTAATATTATTTCTACTTTCTTTAATATCTTTACCACAACCTAGGTTTCGTTGTATTACATCTTCCGTCCGGTTATTAGCCAAGATTAGGAAGAAGAAATTTCTTTGTTAATAGCCCACCTGAAGATGTTGTAATACAACGAAACCTAAGTCACGGTAAAGAACTTAAAGAGAATAGAAATAATACTACATCACATAGTCTCATTTAATTGTGAATAATGAATTTCTACAAAATTACGCTAAAGATATGCAACATCATCAGTTTACCAAAATAATTGTAAAAAGCACAAATTTTATGGTTTTAAACACTTTCCCAACTCATTGTAGTCAAACATTTTTTTGTCACGGTAGGGTGTTTGCGTGTTGAAAATGACGAAAAAGTGAATCGCTGGGGTTATAATGTGTCAAAGCGACGAGCAAGCTAGGAATGAAGCGTGTTATAAATGAAAATATAGAATACTATGTTCTAAACTGCACCACCAGATCTTTCAATTCTCCTGCAATCTTTCTTTATTGAAACCGATATAAGGGAAAATAATTTTCTTACTTCGAAAACAGAACAAAGTATTTTATTAGTTTAAAGTAATTTGCGGCTTTTTTGTGCAGAACTTTCCTAAACTTATCGAATACACTGTGTATCTGTACATAATTGATACTATTGATTCAATTTTGATCACGTGGAAATATTAAAAATATTATAAATAAATTTATATAAAATTTATGTGTAAAAATACCCCATGCATCCTTTCAGCATCGTTTTCAGAAAAATATTGGGTTTCAGTGAAGCCAAAAAATAAGTGTAGAGTTAAAGCATGCAAGGATTTAGTGCATGTGTTTTTGGAAGCAAAAACGACGTAACACATGGCGTTTTGTTTTATCGAAATCACTATGAATACTTTCGAAGAACTTGTCAAAATTTGGACGTCTCCTGAATGAGAGATAATCATCATCATAATAAAAGAATAAGAAGACCAATCTTTCGTTAGAATTAAAATTTCACTTGTAAAGTTCTTCATGTCATTAGTTCGTCAGCCAGTTCAATCGACTGTCCGTATTTTTAAATATATTTCAGCGTAGTCCAATTACAAAGAAATCATCTCAAGCTAGATTAGACTAGACTAGAGGAAGATTATTAGACCAACTGATGAATAATTAATTTATTTTTACAATACTTACAGGCGCATAAGTTATAATTGGCTTCTAGAATCCTTCGGAAGTTTACCTGCATTCATTATCTTATATACAGCGACTGGTGGTTATTTTTTTATTCAGTAATAATACCCGTACAATATTTATGAAATAGTTCTTGACTAAGTCTTTACTATCGGCGACTTAGCGCGTTGGACACACACAATGTGATAATAGCGTTAATTTTTCAGTATTGAAATGCATAATTTAATTATAATTCATATCTTGCTTGAATTATATCGTCGATGTACATTTATATGAAAATTATGAAAGTCTAACATTAAACATTGTTTTTCATATTATATATAATTAAAACTGTCAAAGTAACATGACAACAATTTTCGATATTTAAATACGAAGTTTTGATCTCATAATATTAATAGTATATATTATTACCAATAACATTAACGAGTTATCTACAAAAGAAATAGAATAGGAACTAAACAATTTCATCACGTAAATATCCTTAGTTAACAAATTTTGCAAAACTCTAGATACGACATATTCTGAAATTACTGCTATAATTAAAAATTATAAGATCACTTTGACATGATCTTTTAGGGATTTTCCTTCATCTTTACACCAATGGTGGAATAGTGAACGACTAATATTGTCTATCAGGTTCATATTTATTTATATTCTTTGACTCCACTGAATAGATTTGAATGAGCCACTAGACCACAGGGGCTTAAACGTATACAAAGGTTCTATGTATTTTTATTACTTATTAAAATTATGTGAAAATGATAACATCCCATTTTCTTTATAATTTGTAAATAACTTTAATAAAGGATTTCAACGTTCTCAATAAAGAAATATGACTATAATCGGACATTACGTGAAAAACAAAATTACTCCGTTGATATTTCATAGAAACATGTTAATTTTACCACTAGGTTAATTAATTTTTTACCAATAGGTATGTTCTGTCAAGAGATCCGTTCTTTTTTTATATTAGTTAAAGTTTAAAAATAAAAACTCAAGAATTTTTTTTGAAAAGCCCACATCTTCCGAGTTCATAGTCTATCACTAAATTTATCATCTTCCGGGTTCAAATTATTATAAAGTTCTAATAACTTTATTCGTATGTTTTAAAAAGTTTGAGATCTCATTGAGTTTTTCGGTAGAATGAAATAATTTTTAAAGGTTAGATTTATTCACATAGTCACCATTATTCTTTTGGAAACAGACACCAATTTAATTAACTTCAATAAAAATATTTGCTCTATCTAAAAGCTAATAATCTGCGTCTAAAATTTATTGAAAGTTCCTGTAAATACATAAAGAAAGGAATTAATTTCATGGAACAGTTCATTTTAATAAAGGAAGGTAATTTTACCGAAAAATTTATGAACAAGAAACTTGTTTTTTTTATGGTTAACATCTTTGAAAAGCATATAATTCAGAGAGGACACGTAGCTACTCAAAAACTATCAAAAACTGTGAAAAGTATGTATCTCTAATAACTGAACAGGCACAGCACAAAATTTATCATAAACGAAGTTTGTTATGATCAGCACCTATTTATTTGTGTATCCATGGAAATTAATTTATGTTTCACGTTAATGATAAATTTAATAATACCTTAAAATACTAATGATAATAAATTTCAATCGTTTGAAGTTTTAAACGTGTAATTAGTTCATTGATATTTTTATTATGACTCTTCGGTTGCATTTCGTATCAAAGAGTTTAAAACTTATGTAATTAGTTTTCGTTGAACTGACGAGCATCTTTATTTACTTATAAACTTGTCGCTGGTATAGATTAGGATGACGAGCAAGTATTGAAAATGTTAATAAAAGTGTATTATGAATCATCTAACGATACCGCCAAAATCGACAAAATATATCGATATAGCAAGGTGGACTGTGCAATATTTAGGAATGATTAATGTAAATAAGAAATTAACATAAAGTAATAAAACTTGTAATAATAAAAGGCTAATATTCAAAAAGTAAAACAATGAAAATCTTAACTCGACAGCCTGGTATACCAACATAGTTTCTTATTCTGTTTTGAACCTTGATTAAGTCTTTGTGTGTTATTTATACTATTGCATTGCGAAGGTTCTCGGACTTTTTTAAAAACAACAGGTAAACTATTTCTGTTATACCAAACTGCGGTCTGCAGTAACTGTTCCTTTATTTTCCAAAACAACCATTACCCGAAGAACGAGGCGAGAATGGTGTATAAATAACATACAAAGACTTATTCAAGGTTCAGAACAGAATAAGAAACTATGTTGTTATACCAGGCTGTCAAATTAAGATTTTAATTGTTTTACTTCTTGAATATTAGCCTTTTATTTTTATATGTTTTATTACTTTACGTTAATTTCTTATTTACATTAATCATTCCTAAATATTTCACAGTACATCTTGCTATATATTTATGAAATCGATAAAAATTACAATAATTAAGCCTATATACTCTTTTGTTTTCAATACAACTAAGCAAAATTTTTAGACCAAAGCTAAGAATTGGTAAGTTTATCCAAATACAAAAAACGGTATAAACAAGATTTTCACTTTTGACCTTTCACGCTTTTAATGCTTTATCCTTCACTTAATGGAAGTCACTGAACGGATTTCTACTTCGGCTTTGCATTTTACATTTTTATTTATACACAGCCATGAAATGTATACAGGAGTAGGGAAAACCGCTTCGGCCTTTCCTTTGATAAACATTTCCTTTCCAGTTTAAGCAAAAAGAATGTGTTAATATTATATTTTTTATATATTAGGCAGACCTTTTATGCCTCAGAGTTTTTATATTTTGTAATGGTAAAGTTCTATTTAGCTTTCTACTTTAATTAGAAGAAAATTTAAGAAGATCCCTTAGGAAATTCGTATACAAGAAAATGAATTTAAATAAAAGTTAACTTTTCACGAGTAAATAAATTTCATGAAACTAAGTTTGTCTGTTTGGCACGGACAATTAAAAAAAATTAAGATACAAAATGTAATAAAATCCTATGTATAATACAAATTCTATTAAACTATAGTGCTTTTAATTTTCGGGTAAGTTAACGATTACAGGTTTGTTACTTTTAACAAATAAATAAATTTTTAATGCACCGATGAAATTAACATTATAAAAACGCCAAGAAACAGAAGAATCAACTCTTACGTGTAAAAACTTTATTAATGAGGAATAACAATTTTTACGTCTGAAAAATTTTAAAATACATTTCAAAATATCCATGTTTTCACAAAATTGTTTGCTTATTGTTTTTATCGTATTAAATATATAAACCTACCCTCTCTGTACACAACGATGTAAGTTCAGAAGTCTTTGCATTTGGTTTTTATTCCAAGAATGAATATTTTAAGTATAGCATTGTCCATGACTATTATAAAACGAAACTATCTAGTAACAAAAAATTATGGCCATTATAATTAAAAAAGGGTGCGTGTACTTATGTACGCGCGTGAGAAGTTATACTTCTTTGGCATCATTAAATAATACATACGGATAGATAACCTCAATTATATTGGAGCACTTGAAAAAGTCTATAAACACAATTTTTTCACTAATATTTACGAATAGTAAATATATTAATTAAAATATTGAATTTTAATCACTACTGAATATAATTTATCAGCACATATATAAATCGCACTTATATGAAACTAAAACACGTGTGTGAATGTAGACACTAGAAACATGTGAATAAATACTATGAATATGAAAAGAGTGAACAGAGGCGACGATGGTGCGAACAGCTTTTGTTTCGAGACTGCAACCGCTGCAACTTCATATTGTAACTTTTGTGTGACGAATCTTAAAATTTCACTATCATAATTTTTTCATAACGCGCCTAAAGAAGTATAACTTCAAAAGTACCTAAATAAAGTTCTCATAAATCTCCACTAATTATTTAAATTTAGATGAATATCGTCTAAATTTGAATAACGGTTTTTTTGACGTTGTAAAAAAAGGTTGTTGAAAAAACTATAATTAAATGATGAAGTAATGGGAGTATATACGTTCATATGTTGTTCGGTAAAATGTTTTAATTTTAAACGTTTTCATTCCAACTTGTAAAAATTTAGGATGAACCATAAACTGTACGATCACCTTCCGATACCAGAAGTTTTATTTCTATTCAATTTTTGATGAAAATAGTGATTTGTAACTTTGAAACGTAAACACAATAATGTATGAGCAAAAGAGACATTTTTAAAAGATTATACTCACAAAATATGTCAAGTGAGCAAGCTTAACTTCTAAATAATACTTGTAAAAACTAGAGTAAACATGAGAAAATATAATTTCAAT
This sequence comes from Druceiella hillmani, assembly GCA_039881145.1. Classification (NCBI taxonomy): domain Eukaryota; kingdom Metazoa; phylum Arthropoda; class Insecta; order Lepidoptera; family Hepialidae; genus Druceiella; species Druceiella hillmani. The sequence continues at coordinate 16,943,831 of JAYKKI010000018.1, read as the reverse complement.
TCATTAGAAAAAGCGACAAAAGTGAATTTACATACACACATTTTTGGAAATTTGGAATCCTGATAAGTCCTATTATAATCAACAATTTCGTCATATGTACTATGTTAGTTGAGGACATCAATAACTATTGATAAAGGAAGGCACAGCGTTTTACGAAACTCATTAACGTGAAAAATAAGTTTAATCTACTGCCGAGGTTAGTCAAATGGTACGTTAAAAGACGTAAAGCGAAGTAACTCTCAGTCACAACACGTGAAATGATAAACAAAATGTTATTATTAATATGCTCCTTACGAAAGTAAACCTGCAATAAAAGTTAGTTTGATTCGAAAAACGAACAACTCGAAACTCGAAGCATGTTTTTCGGCTTAGCTTGAACATATTTTCACATTTCTTACCAAACATCATGGCATCACAAACGTTTTTCAAGAGTTACTTCACGATATATATATATATATATATATATATATATATATATATATATATTTATATATATATATATAGACAACGTTTTGCGCAGAATTTTTTTTTTTTTTTCGGGATGTGTGTTTGCCATTTATATAGAAAATAGAAGCTGTGATTTTTTCATGTCATTTATAGTTCAAACCATTTAAACGTATGAAGAGAAATTGAAAAACTAAAGATTGATTTAAATATAAATTATAGTTATATGTACCTAACATATACATTAGTAGCGGTCTTACAATAATCTTTCGATGACAGAGTGTTAAACATTTTTAAAAAACCTGTTTACGTTAAAAAAAATCTCAATGTTTCGTATTATTTTTTGACGGATAAAAGAATTAACGTTAATAAGAGTTTTGCCCGCTCATTGCACGGAATCTTCTTTCGCACGGGAACGCTTCGCACGGGGTGTTCTAATGCACGTTTCAGGATCTTCAAACTCTATCTATTTCAAACCTGAAAGGAAATTGTAGTGAAAGACACCGTGGTGATATATTTTATAATCTGGCAGAGTGTGATGATATTACATTTAATAATATATTTCACTAACTAAAAACTTAAAAATTGAGTAACGCCATCTGACGGAAATTTATAAAATTATGAATTTCTAATTATTAAGACAGATAGATCAATTAATAAAGTGATAGTATAGAGAAGTAACGTTATAGATTATTAGTGCAGATATTGATTAAGCCTCTATTGTCTAAAAGTACAAAATTTCGATTAAGCTGGGTGAGACGTGATGTGCCTGCAGACACGGTTCGTTTATCATTTTATAGTACGTATGGGTAATTTAAGAAATATTTGTTTACAGTGAGGTTATATCGAAAATGAAAAGCCTAGTTATTTTATCATCGAACAACAAATAAACGCTGGAAACGGTTTTTTATTCAAAAATTTTTTAAGTTAGGAAACCAGTATATATAGTAATTTGTACAACATGATGAAGTTCCTTACAATAATAGGGTATTTGACTGATGTCGATATTTTTTGTAAAAATGTTTTAAAACTGTAGAGTAGATTTAATAAAATCTTGTGATGAAAAAAATTCATATAATAAAAAAAGAATTGAAATTTCTAAGTGGACGAAGTGTCAATTTTTTGTTCATTAAATTGAAAAAGTTGTGATGAATTTTGTTTCCACACAAAAAAATGAGAAAATTATAATGTGGAATATATAATTTAAACGCAATATTTATCCAAAATAACTGGTCAGTGGCCGTCATAAGCTAGTTGTATTTTGTATGGGGCGTTTTACGCGAATCGTAATTCGTCAGTTTTTAAGTCGTTATAATTTATAATGAAAAGTCGATTTATTTATTTTAACACCTTTTAATGTTATTACATATTTTATTTTAGTAATAAATGTAAATATGGTCAAAAAAACCCTGTTCACCTATTGGGGATATAAACACTCAACTAGCCTGAAGATGTATTCCCGTTTCTGAGTATATCATAACAGTTTGCATTTGTGTTTATCATCACTACTGGTCGCCCAGTGGTCGAAAATCGATCGTAATTCCTTGTTTTTTTTTTTAAGTTTGAATATATAAAAGTTTTTTTTTGTCAAAGAGTGTGCCTCTACAAACATTGAATATAATATTTCTGAAGAAAAATTTTTCTTTTGGAACAGGTGTATATTAAGCAAGTCGACTGTTTTTTATTTAGCAACCGGTGTACATTAAGCAAGCTGCGATGTAAAAAAAACATATATATATATATATATATATATATATATATATATATATTATACAAAATTTAAAACAAATACTTCGATGTACTCTACAGATTATTGAAAAGGAACATTTGAAATAACACAAAAATCACAGCTCGAAACCCTTTCAGTGAATCTGACATTTTTTGATTCCTTAAATTTTCTTCTCGACAATCTCTACTCTGTGCGACTGTTTGACCACAGACTATTGTGTATTTGACATTGACAGTATGAACGTAAACGATGAATCTTCTAATGTATTTGTAATATATAATTTGATATAAATATAACACATATAGTATATGAATTTTACCTTTTTACACTTCTTCTCCATATAAACTTAACTACGCCAAATTTCACATTCCCCCGTAAATGCAATATATTTAAAAAGGATACAAAGTTTTATCTTCACGCATTAATATACATGTGTATATTCTAATATTTATTTTCAGTTATATGGGATAATTAGAGCGTATGTATTCATGTACATTATAGAAAAATTCAATGACGTGTCTTACATATTTTCGTTTGTCAGTTTAGTCGAAATAAGGAACAATTTCAACTGCAACTATTTATTTATTTATGAACGGCCTTTGAGAAAAGGAAGGCCTTTATTTATATATATTTATCTTATATTCTGGAATATTTTCTGCCCATAATGAGAAAACTTTCTACTATCAATTAAATTTTTCGGGGTTTGTATATCAAAAGGAAAAAAAAGGAATTTTTCAATTATCACTCGACTGTCACTGGGGATTTTTTTCCAAAACGTGCACATTCCAAACATTTTTATGTGGAAATTTTATAATTGGCAAGTAAGTTTCCTATATGGTATGTGACATCAATTGGACACAACAGCGACTTATGCTGGATGTTAAAAGTATTTTTTGAATTATAATGTTTAAATTTTATGTAAGGTGCTAGAGCTTGCACACATACGCGCACACGCATCTGCACACACACACACACATACACACCCATATATATATATATATATATATATATATATATATATGTATATATATATATATACATATATATATATATATATATAACTGTACACATATATTTGTCATAAAATATGAAATTAGAAAATAAATCCTTAACGTCAAGTTGTCACTTTAATTCACAGAAACGATGAATTTACGAAAAGCAATAAAAATTATGCAAATCATATTTTCTTTTCGGAGATCCAATCCTAGTAAAGAGGTATTTAGACAAACCATGCTCTTCTAAACCCCTGATAAAATAATTCAATTGCACTATTAACATGCCAATTATTATTTGAAGTCCTTAATGTGAAATGCTTAAAATTTATTATTACCTTTAATCTCGAAATAACAGCGTTTTTGAAGAAAAACCTAATCATACTTATTCGGTAAATATTTAAGCTAGATCGCATCAGCGGTATTTTATTTCAGAGTATACGTAATATATTGTTAGTGAACTAATAACTGTATTTAAGCACATTGCACTGTTACTGTAGTAAAAGAATAATTTCACATTAATCTTGCAACTGAACATGAAGAGAAAGTATACGATTCAATAAGGGGCAATATGAATACCAAATTTTGCAAATATGCGAATATTAATTAAAAAAATTGCGTCGAAAACTTACCACATGCATATTCTAAAATATAATAGAAAGAATGATGGAAAAAGTTAACTGTATATTCTATATGAACTTAAACTGGTTGACACTAGCAAAAAGGCAGACGAAAGAAAACATTTCTTTTCCTTAAAATGATGTCTTGATGGTTAAAGTGTAATCCACTAGAAATACGAGTAATGTTCAAGCTAAAAATGTGGATCTATTGTTAAAACTTGTTAAAATTTTTAGTATTTAGTCATAATAATTACCTGTGTACATTATGTTCTATTTTCAATTCTTTCATTTATATTGTGAATATTTATATGACTTATAATATGTGTGTTATAATTATTGATGCTTTTAACTAGTACAGTGCTTCGCAGTTCATAGTCAACTATTTTGTTCTATTTTTAATTCTTATGTTCTATTTTCAATTATTATGTTCTATTTTCAATTCTTTCATTTATATTGTGAATATTTATATTACTTATAATATGTGTGTTATAATTATTGATGCTTTTAATTAGTACAGTGCTTTGCAGTTCATAGTCAACTATTTTGAAAAGGGTCGTTTTGCAATTTCTATTAATGTTACTGGCACGTGATATTGAACTCATTCTTGGTGAATGAGTACAATGCCAGATATCAGTCTACAGGTAGTGTGCAGGTTGCACATCAACTACGTGAACGTGTGACATACTTTGAAAGGTATCATGGAAGTTATAGGTAGGGAACTAGTAGTAATTTGATTATAAGATTTTATCATCTTTGATGGTGATCGGTAGGTATGATTAAGAAAATTTGGACCTGAGCAAAATTGGAATGGATTTTTTGCAAAGGTTAATTTGTAAGTGGCATAACTCATGTAAGTGATTTTTCTCTTTTGATCATTAAAGGGCGCAAGTAACCGCTTACTAAGCCAAGAACAACTAGACCAGACAAATGTTTATCAGCAAATATAAAACTCTGAATGATTTACTAAGATATCTTTCTAATCTATCCAGTTACAGCTAGAGCAGCAAATTATGACCTCTATACTCAAAATCTGATAATATGCAGACTTGTGGACAATTTAGTCCATATTTTTACTAGTTGAAAAATATTTGTTAATTTTAAATTATTTTATTATAATTTTTTTCTTTTATTAAAATATAAATTCAGAATTATTACAAAACTACGACATTAAGAGATAAGTCAAAGCAAACTTTTCAAGCTCTTAATGTATGGATATATATAAATCTCGTTAACCATCTCTCTATCAATCATTTTATCTCTTTTCACAGTATGATCGTATAATTATCAATTACTAAATTGTTGAATAATAACTTTCCTCAACTTAATTTTGAATTTTGAAAAGCGAATTTCTATTTAAAAATAATATGTTGGAAAAAATATTCTGCACATAAATTACTAAGACAAGAATAAATTTTACGTTACGAAGGAAATATTCAAATTAATATAAAATGATTATGTTACATTCCTTCCGAGTGAGCGCATGTTTAGCAAAGTAAACTGTCAAGTAAGGGTTTATTTTGCATTATAATTATATTGGTATTAAGTCATTTTTGTTGGCTGTTTTTAAGTCCGGGCATAGTTTTGATTAATGAAGAAAATATATTTATTAATCTTTACATAAAAAAAAATTTGGAATTCGAACAGTTTTATTTCAAAATTGTCTTTAAATTATTTAATTTTTTTAAATTATATATTAAGATGTATTTAAATATCCACTTGTTTCTTTAAAAAAATTCTCATTCTGTTTATAACCAAAAACCGCATCATAAAACACATCGAATGTTATTTTAATTGGCTATTTTTTTCAGGAAGAAAAATATTACATATCTTATTTCATAATCCCAAACACCTGCCAGCCATATTAATTTAAGGAAGCAATAAACTGCAATAAGCAATGCAGCCTGTGGAATATTTTCCTAGGAATTTTAATATTTTCATTATGGATACTGAAGTTCATTTCTTAATAAAGAACTAATTAGATGAATTTAATTAAGAACTCTTTAACACGAAATTTTATTAACGTGTGACCAAATTATAAGTAAATTTTGCGAAGGATACACATTGATATTATTAACTTCTGTCGAGACATAGATGTGTTTTCATGGATACCGATATCAATGAAGAACCTGTCCACGACAAGATTTATTAAATAATACATATTCAGAAACGACGTGATTAAATTGATTAAAAAGGAAATAGGTTTTGAGGGTCTTAATACAAGAACCTAGCGTGTTATCGACTTTATAAATTTCGTTATTCAGCGATGTTTATTTGAGCGCTCATAAAAATTTGACATAAAAATACGAGTAAATCTAATTATTCTTGTAGATGATATCAAGCTCAATAATTATCTCGTCTGACAACCTATTACAACTTTAATATAATTGACACCCAAACCACTTGGCAAACTGTACACATAATTTAAATGGGAAAAGATGTACCATATTCTCCACATATATGGATATGAATAAATTAGTTTAATTATATTAATACTTATTTGCAAGGATGTCATTTATAATTATTTTTTGAAGACTTCAAATTACTTTATTGAATTACTGCATTAAAAGATCAAATTAGAAAAAAAACATCATAACAGCCACATTTACATGAAAAATAACACCTTTAAGAAATTGAAAATTTAAAAAAAAACTCTTACGTCAAGGAGATATTGCTAGACATGTCCGCAATGGATGACATCCTCTGAAATCGATAACTTATCTGCTTTGGATCTCTCATTAATATATATGATTATCACTAGTGAAAAACACTTTGCTTCGTTTATTACGTTCGACTATTCACCAATTCTTTTTGCTTCCATGCTATTTTTTGAAGTCAATAACTAACGATCGTAAATAATTAACGGATCCATAAAGTCCACTACAGAGCTTGGCTGTCCATGCTGTCTTCTAACCATGCTGTCTTCTAATCTTAAACGTTTTCTATCTTTTTGGTATAGGTTTCTTTTATGGCTTTCAGATATTTTGGCTTTATGCATTCTGATACTAATTTAATTCAGCTGTTTGTTTGACATAATCACTCCATTTTTGTTGTGGTTTACGGACGCTTCTCTATGCTATAATTTTTATCTTGTTTTTCTACTTAATTTTTTATGTTACTGCGACGTGTCTAATCTAGTTTTGTTTTTAAATGCATATTTAATTTTTTTTACATTTTATTCACATTTTTCCAAAAGTCTTATATGCTTAGACAAAAAGAAAGGGTCACGGAATTTTTTTCAATTTATAAAGTTTATGTAAAAATTGAAAATTTATATGCACTAAAATCTGCTTTAGTCAATATAATATTTTGCCTTTACTTTCCTCTTGTCGGTTTTATTCAAGAAATATTTACATTGGGTAAATTTTATCGGTCACTTCAAGTATAAGTTCCACCAGCAGCTTCCTTCCGCAATAAACATCTTAGGGGAACATTGCTTGGCAAAACTTTTGTGGACGTCTATGAAAGTTAAATTATGAATGGCTTGGGGTAAAGGCGTCGTAAAGATGTCATGTATTCTTGTGCATTAAAAGCACATATAAATTAGTATTTTGAACATAATAATTTATTGCTTAAAAAAGCTGAAACTATTAGTAATATTTTCTAAAATAAGAACACTACCTTAAATTAATTCTCTATTAAAAAACTGTTATTTCAAGGAGAGTTTATAAGTATAATTCAAATTGTATTTTTGAAGATTAATATTTTCATGAAATAGTATTAAAAATTTTTTTGATTGAGATACTCCTTATTGTTTGACTGAGATAACAAAAATGGAAATAGCTGGTTTTATGGATCCAACAGCCAGTTTAACAGTCAGAAAGACAACTTGCAGAGAGAGAACTTGTTCGAGCTAACGAGTTTTAAAACCTCTAGAGGGAAATTCATATGCTAGCTGATATGCCATATTTATTTTGTGCTGTGTACAGAAGTACATTATCTAGAATGAGATCAAAACGTTGTGCAGCATGTAGCAGATGATTGGTTAGAATCACCTTTTCATTAGTATTTACATAAGTCATACGGATGTCTGGTTATGAGTTAGTATGTAAATTGAGCATTTACTTTTGAAGTACGTAAGAACCGAATACTAAGGGTCTGATTTGATGACAGTCCTGCGTTGGTTATTCTGGTATATTGGTTGATAGTGAGCGATACCAGTGCTTTTGAGGAATGACATTCAAAAGTGCGAAAAAATTTTTAAATGTGAATAATTTATTGGATATTATGGTATTTTTATTGATCGGAAACCTTTTTGAAACAGAGTATGAAATCCTATCCCAACGTATGTGCAAATGTCAGAAAAGTAATCATTAAATTCAGCCATTGCTTCGCGTATTTATCGAAACTTACTAAAACCAAGCTCGAGTTTATGAAAAGATCTCACATCGATTGAATACAAATTTGTAAATCCATAGCATGCGTCATAATAATATATAAGAGTTACCAACCTAGCCTCAACAGTATCTTAATTGACATAGGGTTAACTTTTTCCTTTTGTGTCCAAGTTCACGGTACATTGCCTGCGATGAAGTTACTTGATAACGTATATTTAATTAATTTCTAACATTAAGATGCAAAAATCGCCTATTGTCGAATACATCCTATTAAGAGTGAGATAAAAGCAGCCAAGATCTCGAAGAGCTTTGCTAGGGAAGTGTAGATGAAAAGATTTAGGAGCTTTGCATTTGGATTATAATATATATATATATATACATATATATATATATATATATATATATATATATATATTATATATATATATATATATATATATATATATTTGGGAATATAATATTTATCTACCACAACGTTGAAATTGGATGCAGTAAAAGTTTTCAAATTTTTATCGCTTTTATAATCAGAGTTACGTTAAGAAAAAATTGTAATGATTTTATAGAACTTAAAAAATGAATCGATAGAGAGACGAGATATTATCGGACTAAGCTCAATTTAGTGATGGATATAGGAGTTCAATTTAGTAAATGCAAAATTTTAACAAACTCGTCTTCAATTCATTACCAAAGCTCTATTAGAACTTTGCTATTTTTTCTCACTACTCTTTGTGGACAACTTTTTATAGAGATACTTGGTTATTTTCACAATAATATTTTTAATGTGGTGGTTATTATAAAGACATATTACTGTGAACAACAATAATATTTTTAATGTGGTGATTATTATAAATACAATTACTATATTGAAATTTACAATGTGAAATGTCGAATTAAGGTCCTCGAAAAAATCGGAAAAGTTGTCATTAAAATCCTCAAAAAAATCGAAAGCCATATTATATTAAACATTAACATGACAATAATAATGAAAAACGTCGGTATGTGTATATGTCCAGTAACATAAAACGCTAGACCGATATCAATAAAATATAGAATTCGGTTATTTTTAACAATTTTCTAAGGGTATTTTACTAACAGTTTCTTACATACAAGGCCCGAATTGTTTTAAAAAATCGCTTTAAAAATTTCGTCAAACCTTTTCGTTTCGAAATAATCTTAGATAATTTTTTATACAAAATTTAAATCAATTGCCCTCATTCGTACAATGGAGTAGATCGAGGCTGTTGTCTGCCCTCCTGATTTACATTATTAATATTTTATACTGTTGTAATGTGTTGTAATAAAATCTTTCAGCGAATGTTAAAATATCACAGAATACTGATATTCTCTCATGCAAAGCTTGCAATTTTTGCTGACGAATTAAGTATAAAACTTTATTAAATTTGCAGTTTTGGTTTTAATAAAAGTAGCTAAATTCAGTTTTTACTTATAATTTGATTCTGAAAAGGTCTGTTAGGTTTTTTAGTACTAATATTTATTGTTCATTTTTCAAATATTTGAATATAACAACATGATATCTTATTCTTTTCCTTCTTTTTTCCTTTAATTTTTTTGTCTATTAGCTTCTTATAATTTTTAATGATTATTTTTTCAATTCTTCCTTTTAACTGTAAAAAATATTTTATCGTCTACCAGACTATTTCTTCGCAAAACTTCTAGTATTTAGAATAAATAAGTATACATTGAATTGTTTAATAGTATATACTGAGTGACATTCTTTTTAATTTAGTATAATTACCAAATGATATAATATGGTCTATATATAATATGAGCTATGTTTTCATTTTTCAATTTATCTGTGTACAACCTTTACTTTTTTATAACCTTTGTTGTTTGGAACTATACAACTTCTTTAATCGTTCCGCCATTTTTACGGATCGTGACCCACAGCGACATATACCGTCTTGGAGTAAATTGCTTGGCGCCAGCTAATATTACTCTCTCATGCATGATGATGACAAATTACGAAGTATCATTTGAAGGGTGTTTGTAATTTGACTAGCACTACGAGCCGATCTCCGGCCATGGTAGACTCCTCTCCCTTTCCTGTCAGCATACCTCCCTCTAGGTTATTTATATTTTTTCTAATAATTTGGCCGAAGTATCTGAATCACCGACCGTTAAATCTAAAGAACAGCTTATTGCGTATTGCAACATTTTGATGATGAAAGCGTTGATCCGATGAGGAGTACAAAATACCAACAGTTTGCGAAACCAGCACCACATCTCGAAAGATTCAATACGTCCTTTGTCTGCGCCTTTTATAATTCAGGCCACAAACGCACGGGAAAATATGGAGTATACCATGTAACATATGTATCTTAATTATTTGTCACAAACATATGCTGATTGATTTAAGTCCCGTTTTCGTGGCCGTAAAAGGGCAATCAAAATCTCTGGAAATTATTCAAAGTGGACTATACACATTGCTGACATACATTAAGGTGGTGTTCTTTTCTCATTTTTTACTTCTTTTATTGATACGTAGTTGAAAAATTTTCTTCTAAATATCATTAACATACTGATGATCTGTAAATATACTTTCACCACAATCTTGATTCAATTTCTTCTCGTATTGAGGTACTGAATGCAGATATATATGTGATTAGTCGGTGGGCTACTAAACAGGGTCTTCTAATTAACCCAATTAAATCACAGGCTGTAAGTATGGATAGGCGGAAACATTCGTCGTAAATATGTATCAGATGGACATATTTTCGATACACGTAATTACCACAGTTGTATATTAATAATTATTCTATCGCTTTTATCTCATCTGTAATTTTTTGACGTACTGATTAATCAACATCTTACATGGTACCCTCAAATAAGTCACGTCAGTCGTAAGATTTTTTCAAAACACTATCAAACGACTTTAATTTTTTTTTCATTTTCAACCAAGTACACATTTGTCAAATTTAAATCAGCCTGTCCTTGTCTATGGAGGGGCCGGGTTATTTTAATCTAAAAGAAAATTAATCCTTTCTCAGAACGACTTCAAAATGTGTCAATGAGCACTGGCCACGTCGTAAATGGTAGATTATTCATGAATTATGTAACCCCCATTTTCTATAATTATAATATGATACCCTTAATAATTCCGTTACACTTTCGTATCTTAGATCCAGATCTAATGATTGTCATCTTACGACCTTGGACTACGTTCTTATAAAAATGTATATTCTTCTATTCCTTTAGCACAAAATTGCATTCTATGGAGAATTCTTTGACATATATGCTATTAGATCACGGCATACATTAAACCCAAATATAAAAAGTGCATAATCTTTTATTGTGTTCAAAAGTCGTTTAACATTACATTATCTATCAAAATTGGCAGATTGAAATCCCTTTCATAATCCTTACGCAACCGCTACCTTTAACATGTAGTTTCGTTTTCATGTTACTTAGTTTTATATATTATCGGCATATTTATTATTTATACCATATAAAGTTATTTAGTAAGCATCGTTACTTAGTAATTATAAATCACTTGTAGTTCATCGCAGTACTTGCGTTTCTTACCAAATTCATTGTGATTGGCTGTAAGAGATTGTAATTATAGCAAAAAACTCTCTACTGTGAACTTAGTCTTCTAAGATTGCAGAAAATATAATGTCAATTTACATCGTTTGAAAGATTTGTTCATGTTTTGAAACTACGTGAATCAAATTTCGCGTTAATTGGTTCATAAGTACATTTATCTAGTAAGCTATATATTAAACTTGGATAGCAGTTAGTCAACCATGAAAATAAGAAGGACGAAGCGATAAATTGCAATAAGCAATGAACCTCATGAAATAATCCGTAAGGAGATATTTCATGAGCTTCATTGGTTATTGCAATTTATCGTTTCCTCAGATTAAACGTGGCGAACTAGCGTTAAAGGTTTTTAAATAAGTTACATAATAATTTCCTCCTAGATATAGGAGATTAAACAAATGGCAGATGGCAACAAATTTTAATAGGGTAACGGTGCGGTTTTCAGTTGTTGAGGAAATATGGATCTTTTCAGAAGAATAGATATGTTGGGTTTGTTAAATGAAAAATGCTTATACTCGAAGAATTTCTCGGATATTTAAATACACTTTTGTAATTTTTATTTCATTTCATTATAATATTATTTTTATTTAATTATTATTATTAATTTTTATTTCATTTCATTATAATAATATTATTTGCCTTCTTCATATCGGAATTTTCTTTTGAGAATATTACGGAGTATATTTTATTTAATTATCGAAGCTGTTTACGCTGATAAGGCATAATAAATACTGATAAGTTAACACAGTTGCAATGTAGTTGCAAGTAAAAATAAAGGTTTAATTGATAGTTTAATTCGTTAAATGTACGTCGGGTAAGAATGGATTCTTTTCTGTTTTCCATTAGATGTTTAAGATTTCGATCATCGTGTACACTTTTCGTTTGGTTTAATAATTTATGGATAGTGTCGTATATCTATAATTTGAGTACCTGAAAATGTTGTATTGACTGATCTTACAAAGTTTTACTTTCGTTCTAATTTCGGGTCTCAGTTTTAATAAAGCATGAAATTGATAATAAGCTGAGATAAAATTAGTGTATGTAATTTTGTGTTCAGTAAAAGTGTGGACTATACCATGTACAAGTTTATATATTAACACATTTTGCAAGTTTTTCCCATAATAATTTCTTGCCTTTACTGTAATTTGATATATAAGAAATATTTTCTACTTAATCAATTAGAATTTGATAAAATGTGGACTATACCATGTACAAGTTTATATATTAACACATTTTGCAAGTTTTTCCCATAATAATTTCTTGCCTTTACTGTAATTTGATATATAAGAAATATTTTCTACTTAATCAATTAGAGTTTGATAAAATGTGGACTATACCATGTACAAGTTTATATATTAACACATTTTGCAAGTTTTTCCCATAATAATTTCTTCCCTTTACTGTAATTTGATATATAAGAAATATTATCTACTTAATCAATTAGAGTTTTATATTTGATAAGAATTATTCGTTTCCTGAAGTTAGTCGTAGCCGGAGAGTGGCTATTTGCGCACTCTATCATAACTCACACTGGTCGATGATGGTGAACTTACATGTATTATAGTTGAACAACTTGTGCTCGCCATTGTTAAACTTTGTCTACTTAGACCAGCGAACAACTATATAGGGAGCACGACTTACTTTCTAGTACATTATATTACTAGAAAGTAAGTTACTTTCTAGTACATAGTTATTTTCCATGGTATATTGTCGTTTCGTCATGTTTGGTTTTGTTCTATTGGATGAATATTAAAATCAAAATATTTCTAATGCTAGTACGTAATTATTAGTTTATTACTGATTTTTTTTATTATCGATATTTACTTGCATGTGTTCGAGGTTTTAGGTGTCTAGAAAAATCGAAAATTTAGGAAAGGGAAAACCGACTTCAATACGAATTTTATACTAAGAACTACAAGTTTAAAAATTGTGTTTATGTACTAAACGCTTTAATAAAAATTAGTTACGAGGCCTTTTGTGTACGTATTACTATTTTAATATATTTGTCCTCTGTGATAAATTTATAGAAGTATAAACCAACATAATAATGAAATCCAACGTAAGATTCGTTTTAACTGTTTCTTTTTTATGTACTTCCTTTGAGGAAATGACAATAGAGAATACAAATTTTGAAGAAACAAAGCAGGCTGAAAAATATTTTTTTTCGGTCCTACAGTGACTTGGTTTTGCATGTCTTTTTTGTTTGCTTAATTTTTTGTGCTTGTTATTAAATAGAAATTAGTGGTATGTACATAAAGTACACCAGACTGTTGCTATAGTAGTAATTAGGGTAAATAATGAATATTTATAAATTTTTGGTGCTTCACAACATTTTTTTTTTTAAAACGGTTTTTTCTTTCTTAATCGAACTCAAAGCAAGGAGGAACTTACCAATTCGCCTATACTTTTTATGTACGTTAGTGCATATTTTTGTGATAGGCACTTATGGACTGATTTCAACATTTTTTTAAACAAATTTTTCCATGTAAATTTTCTTAAGATTTGATGAAGAACTTCCGAGAAAGACAATGGAAATCCTCAATCAATGATAGTAAGCTATGATTAAATATATTTGTTTCAAGCTGCGATTAAAGATATTTGTTTCATTTTTGTTGATCAATCTTCGTTGGTGGCAAATTAATTACTGGATAAGCTGAAGAAAGTTCTGATTATGATACGTGATACACCCTTCTGTCAATAAAAATCACAGACGACAATTTATTACTCGCAATTCAAGCAGATTTCTTAAAGACTATTCAAATATTTGCGTATCAAAATGAAACTATATACTCGTATACAATCGTCCATCTTTTTATAATATGATCTTTCTTGTATAGTTCTTATTCCTGAAAGCTTATATTCACGGTGTTCAGCATTCTCTCTAAAAGTTATTTGTTTCTTGAAGCATTTCTTTAAGAATTGCTAAGTTATTGAGCTCGTATTATGTGCTGGTACTGGAAAAGAGAGTTTAAATTTCTGCAGGATGTCGGAAACCAGGATGTATGATGGTCACTATTGTCCCGAAATATATGTATTCACTTAATTATTTATTCAAATTATGACCATTACACAGTCCAAACTAAAACGTTTTAAAAGTGACACGTTTTTTTTCGGCTAATACGAAAACATAAGTATTATTTTAAGAAGGTAACATAGAATGAGGTTCAACATTACTTTTATAAGCACAACCTTGATATGGTCAATTTTTATTAGAGCATATCCAATAAAAATAGAATCGTATTTGACTTTTGATAATTACCTATAATATGGTTGCAGAATGTAATCAGATTATGAATTAACGAAGTTATCGTAGTGAAGTTATTTGAGGTAACTCAATAGGAAAGTAATTATGGATAATTGCAAATACTATATATATTGCTAATTATTTCTGTGCTCATGAACAGAATTGACACCACCGGATAACAGCACGCGTTAGGGAACAAGATCTTTTTTCTTTTTTTCTTTTTCATTATTAAAATGAAAAGTCGATGGTAAATTACTAATTAATAAACTTAATCCAAATAATCTGAGCTTTATTTTTTGGTTTACCGCTTAATTAGTAAAATTAGGGTATATTTACTGAACATACTGGATACTGCTACAATTGTACATACATATAGAATATATTGCTATCAGTGATAAACAAGTTTTGGCGCAAGAAATATTGAGCCTGTAGGAAAAGCCAGTTTCCATTAATTTTATAAACAGGGTACATATTTTGACGACGTAGAAGGGGCCCACAGAAACAAGAACAGGGTTCACGGTGTTAGAAAAACACAAAAGTGTCCAAATTTTGGATTGTTTATCAGATTTTAAGCAAGCAAATTACCACATATTTTAATCATGAAGACAGAAGCATACCAACACCACACACATGCTTCGACTTAAGCTACTTCAATGCGAGTTACTACTACATACTAGTAGCGTTGATTGCTATAGCCAAATTCAACACGAACATATCAATTATTAAAGCTGATTAAAATATCTCAAAAATATTAGCCATTTTTCTACATTAAACTTATAAACAATCATGAGCAATGATCCAAGAGAGTACTGTTTGGATGCTTGCGTCCCAAGATAGATGAAACGTTTTACTGTCTGTTTTGAAGCGAGATAGTATATTAAATCGACACGCACTGAGTACCACTTTTATAACAAATTTAATTTATTTTTAATAGTATTAGAGTTGATGGTATTATATTATTTATCTCATTTGATTCATTAGATAACATGTTATATATCGCTATATATAGTTATATATCGCTGATGAAACTTGTATAGGTTAGATTCGCATTTAGTCGGATCGTATATTGATCTAAACTTAAACGTATTTTCCGTAGTCACAGATGCAACTGCTTTTAACTTTAAAAATATGTTGTAATTAGCTCCATCAATATTATTGATATTAAATAACTTAATCTAAAATGTATTTTTAAAATAACGATATGTTTACAAAAATTATTTTAAAAACATTCAAACTTCGATCAGTTTCGACAGCAACGCCATAGTTACACCACTGAAATATAAAAAAAAACAAGCAGATTGCTGGGAAGTGTGATACGTATAAACAGTTAAATTACGTGATATTATCGTGATATTTGATAATCAAAGGTTAATTATTGCAAAATTCTAAGATAAACCAAGACAAACCAAGATAAACCAATTCTAAGATAAACAAATAAGAGTTTTATTAAAGCTAATAAATTAAAAAAAAGACGGTAAAATTATATCGTTCTTGTTTCTTTTACATGTTTTTAATAATTGACAACAAAAATAAAACATTATGTCTGCCCATTATATGTTTTTTTATCTATGCAGTTCATTCGCTGGTACGATAACATCATTAAGAAATTTTATTATACAGTTCTGAAATTGAATTTTTCTATAAACCAAGCCAGATTTTCCCAGGAACTATTTTTCTTATTCACACAGATATAAACTCTATCAGGTATTAACACTAATGAAATCATAAATTGAGATTGTTGGCGACTAATTATAATTTCCACGATGTTTTCAAAGCAAGTTGTTCACAGTGGTAACAGTCGAACTGTACAACAGCCATGTCCGAATAGATATATATCATTTACGAATTCGCATAACCTTATTAGATTCATAGAAATTGCATAACGGCATCAAGTATTAAACATTTTTTACTGTAGACTGTGAAGCACAGTAAAAAATCGAAATTACCTATAAACATTGAGGTTAATTTAATGAGTAACACCAATACTTTCAAGAGAGAGAAAACACCAGACTAATGAACGAAGCAAAAAAAAATATTACAAAATATTTAGGAACTTACATAAGTTATAATATAAATTATTTAATTTTGTTTTTAAACTTGAGATGAAAGAATTTTGATTCAAGTTTAATCTCAAAGTTAATGCGATATTTTGCAGTTGGCAAATTCTTGACAGTTTATCGAATGTACTGATAGTCAAAGAATTCACCAATACTCGAATAATCTACTTTTCATTTGATTTCTTTAATCGCTGCAAATTTCGTCCTCGTTTGGTACATTTAGCACTTTTAACAAATATAGCATTTACATACACAGATTTTTGAAAACTTACAGATATATATTTATTTATCTGGGAAGAGATGAAAGAATGCTCTCATAGAAGTGATTTGGAGATGGGATAATGGATGAAATATTTGTGAAAAAATTAATTAATTAATAATTCATTTAGAAACAACATCAGTTGTAATGTGATTTTAAAGATAAAAGTGGATAACATGAGGAATTGCAATAGCAAATGAAGGCGTGCAAAAGCATATATTACCAGGTATAGAGTAAAGCGAATAAGGTGACCCAGAATAGAAAACTGTGAATATTTTGACACCCGCTTCTTATCCTGTGAGAGTGTGTAGCTGTATTTAAATAAATATATTATTGACATTGACATTGAGTGCGAATAAAAAATAGTTTATCCCTGCAACTCCAATATTAAGATTATTTTATTCTTGATTACGTCACTTGTAACCGATAGAAATTGAGTGATACTTCATCCACAGACATACTACAGACATATAGTTTTGATAGTAGAATTGTTTGATATGGTATTCATTATTTTCAAATACAAGGCCACCATTTGGTTCTCAAGTTTAGCAATTTGTTTTGCGATAAAATAAAATATACATGAAAAAGTGGCCGTGAATTAATTTTTATGATCGAAACCGTATTATTTTAGTCAGTGGTGTATTTATGATGAACTGTGAGAAGTATTTGATGATGCGTAGATGTTTGAAAGTGACTCAATAAAATCTTAGCTCCTTTTAGTTATGGTATTATAGAGATATGTCCTAAAATCCCTTGATCAATGATAAATGAGCCCGGAGGTTGTGATAATTTCTCTATTCTTCGCTTGAAAAAATCTAAAAAAATGTTAGTACCAAGGTCAATGAATAAAAGTATACTTAACCATAATAGCGGTTTCGCTTATAAGGCTAAATAATGAAATTATTTTTTAAATGTTTACCTTTTACGTAGAATCAATAAGTTATCCGTCACATAAGCCGAACGTCATAGCCGGGCTTTAATTTTGTTTAAATTCACGGTAACAGCTAATGTAATTGCTTTATGAGTTAAAATGAATCTATGCTTACTTTACAAAGAGCTGTTGGTAGAGACGTCTCATGAACAGTTGGTGCAATATATTACTGAAATTTCTGACAAATGCATAAATGTATTTTTTGCAGCGTTATTGTGAAAATGAAGAGAATAGTAATCAATTTCGTATCAATTAACATGTTGGGGGGCACCTCTCATAATACGGCGTCTAATACATCCTAATTATCATAAAGCGTCTTATCATAATTCCTAATCGAGCAATTGGTGCCTCACCTTTGTTAATTAATTACACATATTGTGTTATTGAAAGCAATAATTGGGCGGCTACCTCTGCCCCCTTGTCAGCTTTCACAACTCACATACGCCGATGACGACGAACTTATGATTTATGAACAACTTGCACTTGTAAATGTGTCCCTCTTGTTCCGTACTCCGGCACGTAGTATGAAGACGGCACGATTAGACACCTAATAACCTGCCATGAGTAATTTAAGTTTTACGCTGTTTCGACGTGATTTCAATTTGAAGTTTTTCAATTAGAAATTTATGGGATGGCAATTCAAAATATATGGAAGGCTTTTATACATAATTAGAATTTTATTTTCATTTGAATTACTTGTTTTCTAATTAATGAGGCGGGGATCGGTTTTGGTCACTGCCTGTTTTTATCTATAAGCAAATCCCACATATACGTGTTTTGATTGCATAATTTTACATAACTTTTTAAAAAACTTGTCAATTGTGAATAAATAAAGTTAATGGCGAAACGTAATAAAATTTACGTAAGTTAATTAAGTAAATATATATAACTAAATACCCGCTAACATAATTTATCTATAAATATAATAAAACTATAACGGAGTAAATTCTGAACATAGAAAATATTTTAAAAAGATTGATTTAGCATATAGAAAAATATTGGAAAGCCAGAAACCCAATACCTAGAATTTTTTTATCTTACTGTGTGTTAATTTGTTTTTCAACCACGTAAAATTTACTGCACGGATATTGATGAAAATTGGTAGGTTGATGGCTTAAACTCTCGAGCAACATATAGTATATTTTTTATTTTCATATTGCAAATATAAAAATATTCTGATTTGGTTAATATTACAATATTGGTCTATATTACAGTTCATAATACTACAATACTGCCAACGCCATATATTAGCGTTTTTAATAAATTCTATACTCATAGATATATTACGATATGGTACTGCCAAAGTCATAGTCTTCATAGAGTTTTGAGAGAGAAAAAAATATTCCTAATTAATTTCTTGCACCGAATTCCACGCAAGCGAAGAAGCGTCGGTACAGCTAGTATGGCAATACAAATATTATGGTACATACATACAAATATTATGGCACAGAATCATAGGAACTAGACTCGCTCTTTGAATGTGCATGTAAAAATTTTAAAAAAGTACACACCCACACGTGTGTATAACATATACAAAAATTAATACATATTTATGTAATCATACCTTACTGAACGTATGTCTGTCGCTATACTATCTTCTAACCAAATTTTAATTATATTTTTAATTTGCAAATTTATGATATTATTTTGAAAAAATGAATACAACCTGTAGTTTTTAATCGCGAAAAAAATATTTTTAAAAAGAAAGATAAATAAAGCAATCGTAAAAAATCGCGTATTTTAAATTTCACTACAAAAAATATGTTTTGTTTTGATTAAATTTCATGATTAAAATGTAACATTTCATAAAAAAATTATTAGAGAATATTTATAATTTACTATATTCTTAGTTAAATTAGAATGAAAAAAATTTTGCTTCAATCCCTATTCAATAACATTATATTTCGGAACTAGAAAATAAATTAGTTTAATTACTGTCATCATTTTGATCTTAGTGGTGAGAATTTACCTTTAAAATCTGTGTAGCAATTATTTAACAACATGAAATATTTCGTAAAATTTTAGAACCAACAAAAAAGCATTTTAATTAGTTTGGGTGTTGCAAACAGCTTGCTGTATGTGTACAGCTATACGCAAGAATATAATTACTCACTTTCCAAATTTACATGAATTTTCAAGATATTAGCATAATTCTAGATTTTATGTATATATGATAAGCGTACTAGAATTTATGTACACAGTATACATGAAAAGTGTAAGAAAATAAAGTAGTTTATTCACTGAAAGGTTTACATGTGTACTTACAGTTAATCTAGAAATCTATTTCATTATATTTAGATGGAAATTTATTAAAATTAACCTATATAATTAGCTCTTTGTAAGAAAATGTAAATTCCTGTGTTTTCCAATTCTTTCTGTATTATTATGTAATCTGTATCTGTGATCTGTATTATTATGAGTGTGCCACTCGTTATTGCGCAGTAAAACTTTGAGTCTTTGAAAAGTTAAATATAGTTTAATTTTATAAACTTATACACAAAAAAATATGTTTTGATTATGGTAAGTTCTATTCTTTAGAGAATAAAAGGCATATAATATATCCTACTTTCGTTTCTTTTCATTACAAGGAAAATTATCTCGTAACAATTAACCTTTTAGTTTTGAAATTTGCGCCATAGGAACAGGTTTATACTTATAACTATATTGGGCTAAAGATATCGAAATGGGATATATTCTTAACCACTAAACCATACGGTGTTTTTACAGTTCTTAACCACAGTTATAAAATTTTGTCATTATCGTAAAGAATACTCTAAAACCAAAACACACATTAATGACAAAATTTTGGCACAACATAATTTATAAATTAAAACTAATGAAGATAAACTCATAATATCTAAAGCAGATAAAGGCAACTCTATAGTTATTCTAGACGAAAGAGAATATAAAAATAAAGTGTATGATTTCCTTAAACCAGATGACTTCACAAAACTACAAAGGGACCCACCACTACATTTGCAGATAAAATAAAACAAATAACTAAAATCTGTAATATCATATTTCCTTACGAATTCGCGAAACATAAAGTTACAGAAATGAATACTAGACCCCCTATAATCTATGGACAACCTAAAATTCATAAACCAAATATACCCATACAACCGGTTGTCTCATACACAAACGCACCCTCAAAAAAATAAGCTATTCGCTTTGATAAGATCTTTCGAAATAAAACCGGATTTACGCCTAAATATACCATTAAAAACTCTCTTGATCCGTATAATAAAATTAAAAATATACACCTAACACCCAATTGTAAATTAGTATCACTCGACGTAGTGAACTTATTTTCTAATATACCACAAAAAGTTTGCCTAAATATCATTTCAGATATCCTAGAAAAGAAACGGTTAAACTCCATTGAAGCATCGGAAATAAGAGACCTCTTTAAATTATGCATGGATCAAAATTATTTCTTACTCGAAAAAATGGACAATAATAAATTAAGAAAAATACTAATACAAAAATATAACCGGTCGTACCAAATAATAATTATATTTACTATAAATATATCCCATACATAGGTAATGTATCACTCAAATTAGGAAAACTCTTAACTAATAATAAAAATATAAATAATAAAATATGTGATTATAGTACTTTAAATAACTTAGGTAAAACCTTATTAATAATTAAGACAAAATTGATAAACGTAGAAAGAGTGGTATCTATAAACTTAAAAGTAACGGCTGTAATAGAGGCTTGTTCTAACTTTCAGATACCCTTGCTTTTGTATAAATATATTACCGAGAATAACGTCCATTTAATTTTATTACATACACCGGAACATTTGCATTGTACTCAAATAATAACAATTGAATTGATTACCCTCACTAAAATACTGGTATATCGTATAACTCTCGGAAATATAATAAAACCTACACCGCTCCCCTACATTAAACTCGCTAACATAAGCAGTGGGAAAACCCACACAAACCCAGCTTCCGCTATTGTGTTTGAAACATATAAATGCTGTTGGATGTTCCTAAGAGTTAATCATTACTAATAGCCCACCTGAAGATGTAATACAACGAAACCTAGGTCGTGGTAAAGAACTTAAAGAAAGTAGAAATAATACTATATCACGTAGTTTCATTTAATTGTGAATAATGAATTTCTACAAAATCAACGCCAAATATATTCAACAATAGTCAAATAAAATTTTATAAAGATATTCTTTTATATTCCCAGAATCTTGAGACTGATATATCATAATAAATATTATTCCACTGAGTACTTAATGACGCTATTCAAACTATTTCCCATTTTTTCCTAATTTTCACTATTGAGGAGACTTACCTTTTTAACATTACCTACTTTAAATAAGAAAAACTGAACCTACATAAGGTCATTCTCATCTTCGTTCTTTTATTCATTTATCTGTATGTATTTTGTAATAACCGTTTTTGTTAGAAGTTCGAGGTAAAAACTATAAATTTATACACAGTAATAAAGCATACGAAACCGCATAAATTTCAATAGTTGATACTCGGAAAACCTTCTAAAAAAAGTTAGAGAGGGCATACAAAACAATCAAAAATTGAAAAGAAAATGTGTAGATGGGGTAGGAAAGATGCAAAAAATATCAAAATATTTTCAATAAAATTCCATATAAATATGTCTCTCCTTCTCTATCTTGGAAACTGCCAAAATCACAATTATGAAAAATATTAGACTTATTGGAAGTAATTTTAATTTTATTCAAAAACTATAGCGATGGATTTATATTTTATAGTTTTGAGACATCGACGATATTTTTACGACAGTGAAAAACAATTTTTTTCGGAAATTTTTTATGTAACTAAGACCAAAATGTCTATCATTTCTATATAAACATGTAATTTTTTATTATAACCAACGATTTTTGGATTCGTGAAATTTCAACATATATGAGCATTAGAATTTCATGCTTTTGTATTTATTGAAAAAAACAGTAAAAAATATCAATTTTAAAAATGTATCAGAGAAATGAAAAAATACAATAATTAAAAATCGATACTCGACATTCATCATTTTTACTTTTATAAAACATTTCTTGAAAGGGTAATTGTTTTATAATATAACAATATGCTACAAATAAGTTTCTTTAACGAAGTTAAATTGTGTTCCTGAGAATTTGTTTTTAATTTTCTTATGAATATGAGTTGGTATCAATCGTTTTTCTTATGTATATATGATACAATAACAATTTATAACATTAAATGCTATAAATTATTATTAAAGACTCGTAAAATAGTAACATAAGTTTAATACAATACATGTTTTTTGTAAATTATATTACCGATAATAAAACGAATCGTTAATATTTCACATATTAAAATGAGGCATTGCACATGAAGAACGCAAAACTGTACTAAATTATTTCTTACCAGTAGATCAACGAATTTTCCAACTTAATAAGTATATGAAAATACATAAAACAAATTACTAAATTTATCGTGACTAAAATGTCGATCAAGTATGAACTGAAGATCAATTATATTATAATGTAAAGTAAACGTCATCTTTTGCTTGTTTTAACTTCTAAGCATATAAATTAGCCTATCATATACGACTTACTGAGCAACTGACACGTAATTGTTACTTATTAAAATTAATAAAGTTATTTGGATAATAGGTCCATATTGAATATAATAAGTCTTTCTGTATTTGTTTTTGGCAAAATATATCTACTAGATCAACATGGCAAATAGATTAGAGTAATTATTCATTAATATAATTCCTTTAGCAATGACAACGCTATAAGGCAACGAACTTTTGGTGGGTAAACAAAATTTTAATGACCTTTTTATGTTTTGTGATAGTAATTGATGGTTAGATATAAAACATACGCTTGGTTATAGTTTGCGAATATTCAAATACTCTCTCATTTTTTATTTAATTTTTTTTTAATTCTTCCCCGCACAAAGGCCATAACTCAAATTAGTCGGTAAATATGTAAAATCTAGTTACCGAATTTGTCAACTTTGCATTATGTAAATAAAAGCCAATATAGGAGTGTTTGATATTGAAGTCTCAATATAAATAGATTCCTCTATGTATTCTAATACGAAACTTCGGAAATGCTGATAATAATGTGGCATATTAGGTTTTAGAATATTTCGGTTTAGAACAAAACTAATTGCCTTGTAACCTGAGTATTTTCAGATGTTAAAATCGTTTTTCTAAAATGGTATGGGTCGTGGGTTATATAGGTTAATCACATGCGAAACATCAATAATTCCGGGCAGGATAAATGGAGGTTTCAGATTCCAAACTTGAAATTAATACCAAAAATATAATACTGAGCTCCTGGTAGAATATAAAGAGTTTTGTTTATAGCAAACTACTTCTTGGAAGTATTTACGGTGAATGTAGACATTTACTACCAGCAATCAGGTAGGCTAGCGAACAAATTATTAAATAAATAGAATCGAGCCTTTTTTCGCCCCGCTAACGCTAGATCACGTAACAAACAATATATTCAATAAAATGAAAATAGCTGAGCTGGCTTTTCCAAGTACTTTATTCTCATTCATATGACATCGTTTCATCTTATCATTCCTGGTTTAAAATGTTATCCAAAAAATTACATAATGAAAATTGTCAATATGGGAGTCTTTTAAAAAGGTCTCAAATTATTTGAGTCTAATCACCGGATTTTTATAATAGCAAATTTTTGTTCGTTCCGAAACACTTATATGTCGACAAAAAGTTTTTTTTTCAAAACGACAAGGCAACAAATATATATATATATATATATATATATATATAAATATATAAATATATATAATATATATATATATATATATATATATATAGACCGAGCGTTGCATCGTATTTTTCGAGTTTTCATAGAATGATCCTCTTCCCCTTTTCTTCTCTTTCCTTCCCCTACTCCTTCCCCACTGCCTTTGCCTTCTTATTCACCTTAGCGTTCGCCTTCGCATTCGCCTTCGCCTTTGATGTCGCGTTCGTGTTCGTCTTCGCGTTCGTTTTCGCGTTCACCTTCGCGTTCACCTTCTCGTTCACCTTCCCTGTTCAATTCTCCCTTCTCCTTCCATACTCCAAACACTACCACTACTTCATTTCTTAATATGTATAACTCTTTAACTTTGCGAACCAATAATTATAACTTGCACTTCATCGATTTTTTCAATTTATTTTCAATTTTCGTTTGGTATCATCACTTTATGGTTGTTGTGGTATAAAGATGCTTCTTTAACTCCATTGTCTCTATTCCGTCACTTTTTCACTTCACTTTTTAGATTCGTGCGATATGTCCAGTCAAGTTTCATTCTAAAATCCATGTTAGCCTTAGCCATCTTCAACTTTAGTTTCATCTTTTATCCAGTCATTGAGCGAAACTTAAGATTTCAGATAACTTAAGATTTACTGAGGATATTTCAATCTTTGATCGACATATACAATGACATAGAACTGAAAGACACGTTCAGAGAAATACAAATGGAAGAAAAGATAGGTTGAACAGAAATGAAGAAAAGACACATTTACCACAAACTTTTTTTTTTTTTTTTTTTATTCTGCTTAGCACAGCAACACTTTTTCACATTTAGCTGTTATTATTGGTGACTACAGTCTGCGTATGTAATTTAGCTGTGAGAAGATTCCATCGATCTCTCTCACGTTGGGTTTAGAAATCTACTATGTAGGGTTGGAATACTGTTCCTTCTTAGTCGTGAGTGTTTAACACTGCCATCTCCTGATAGTTTGGTAGCCAGCATATTCACATGTTCAGATAGCTTGGTCTGGTATTTAAGACTTCTGGTGGCTATTTCCTGTTTCACAGTTGTTAGGTTCAAATCTCGGAGTATGTATTTGTTACTTATACAGTTTGGGATTTGGAACATATATCTCATTGTCTTGGTTTGAAACCTTTCCAAGATCACGATGTTACTGTTAGATGTTGTACCCCACAGCTCGATCCCGTATGTCCACACTGGCTTTAATATTGTTTTGTAGACAGCCATTTTGCTTTCATTAGATAGTTGTGTTTTTTTCCCGATGAGCCAGGACAAGCTTCGCAATTTTGCATCTAATTGTTTACGTTTATTCCAGATGTGTTTTTGCCACGTCAATCGTCTATCTAAGTGCATGCTGAGGTATTTAGCAGAATTTGAGTGCGGTATCTGTTGCCCGTTTAAAGTAATTGCTGGGCAATCTCCTTTTCTGAGACTGAATGTCACGTGAACGGATTTACTGTTATTCGCTTTTATTTTCCATTCTGCAAGCCACGCTTCAACTTCAGTAAGGTGTTTTTGAAGAAATATAGACGCGGTTATTGCTTCAGAATGTACGGATAGTATAGCAGTATCATCTGCATAGGTGGCCATTGCTGTGTCAACATTTTTAGGAATATCGGCAGTGTAGATCAGATACAATACGGGCCCGAGGATACTGCCCTGAGGGACACCCGAGTGGATTTCGTAGAGTTCTGACGTTTCAGTGTTGACTTTTACTTCAAAGCATCTTTTATCTAAGTACCTTTTTAGAAGTAGATAAAATGAGTACGGTAGATGCTTCTTTATTTTGTATAAGAGGCCCATGTGCCAGACTTTATCGAAGGCCTGACTTATATCAAGAAAAACAGCGGAGCAGTAGTCTTTGTTCTCTAAGGCTTCGTTAATTGTGTTTGTTAATCTATGAACTTGTTCGATTGTGCCATGTTTTTGCCTGAAGCCAAATTGATGGTCGGGAATTATTTCATTCAGTTTGGGTTGCAATCGACTCAGGATTATTTTTTCGAAAAGTTTGCCGACCAGAGGGAGTAAGCTGATTGGCCTGTATGATACAACTTCAGCTGCTTCTTTACCAGGTTTCGAGATCATCACGACCTGGACAAGCTTCCATTGGCAGGGGAAGTGACAGAGTCTTAGACTTGCGTTGAATAGTACTACCAGGTACATTAATCCTTTTTTTTGGTAGGTTAGTTAAGAGAGTAATATCTATTTGGTCATAACCGGGAGCTTTTCTGACCGGGAGAGATTTAATTTGTCTATTAACTTCTCTGGGGCTCACTGGTTTTAATGGAAGACATAATTGACCTGAAGAGTTTAAGAAGTCTGTTATTTCTTTGTCTTTTTCCAGGTTGCTGCTCGGTAAAGGCGTAAAGACGTCTTTGAGGTGTTCTGCAAAAGTTGTTGTCTTCTCGTGGTCCGATCTGGCCCAACAGTTATCTCCTCTTATAGGTGGCATGTGTTCTTTCGGTCGCTTAAGATTCTTCCACAAACTAATGAATAAACTTGGAAACTAAATCTAGAGAGACAATACATAGAAACATGTAATTTCATTTATGTTTATACGCCAAGGAATAAGAAATAAAAAAATTCTAAGTTTCAGATTCTTTTCTGAATTTTTAAATTTAAGAAAAAGATTTATACATATGTGATAGTAAAATTTTTAGAGCAAACCAAGAAATAAAGATTTCTTTTTCAGAAGTAATTGCATTTAAGAATTTATGCAAAATTTTGAAAACCACTAATGACTCAAAAACCCTAGGCTCCTCATTAAAAATAAAACATGAATTTGTGAGGGCTCACAGTCTGTTCTAACCTCTGTTTCAATTTGGATTATTACTTAAGGACTGTGTAAATAATTTATTAATTTTTCAAGGAAAATGTGTATATTAACTTAATATTAAACATGAACAGACTATATTAAAACAAATTTGATTGAAAATGTAATATTTACACGGAGTTTATTCGTTTGATTAGAATCGTTTATCGTTGCTTTATATCAATGTGACGAGCAAGCGTTGAGGATTGGTAATGTAATTACGATACAATTTTCTTCGCAAGAATAGAAAGAGAGAGAGAGATAATAAGGGAAGAAAATAATTGTCGATATGGTGGCAAGGTTTTGCGATATCAACAAGTCCTTGATACGAATTTCCTTGGATGTATATTATTCTACTTTGCACTTATTTCATGTGTAATAACTGCTTTCGGCGAGAAAAATTATGTTAAATATATTTATCAATGACCAAATTTAAAAAAATACATATTTATACATAAGTGGAAATGATAAAAAAGGTAAAAAATGTTATGATTTATGAATGTTTCAATTTCGGCTATTTGAAGACTTTTTGCAGTGTTAAGCTTCGATATAAGTTTGTAATAAATCTTGATGATTTGTGAGCTAAAACTAATACCACATTTAGTTTATTGATCCACCAAACAAACTTCTTCATTTGGGATGTATCTCAGACTGTATTGTGAAGTGTTATAAATCCTAATTATCCAATCAGAGTATTGTGGTTTGTTAATTAGATTACTCTCGCGTCGAGCGAGAAACTTCCACATTCTCTGTTAACGTCTACCACAGTTCACGCGCTTTGACGATGGCTAACTTATAATTAGTTAACAATACGAGTCCGATGTTCCTTAATGTAATGCTCATGGTGAGCAAGAATAAAAAGATCACGATTAAAAGTCTTATTACCTTTTATAAAATACTGTGCATTGAACCGCATATTCATAAATTTTTCGAGTTTTTGAACGTTGTTTTGGGTTAATAAAATTATCAAATATTTTTTAATTTATTAATTTTAAAAAGAATTTTGTGATTTGTGATGCCTGTGTCATTTCAAATCGATATATTATAAATCTTGATTACCAAATCAGAGAAAATTTGGCAACCTGTGTTTTTGTGAAAAAAAATTTATATACTGAATGCAATTACTTTGCTCAATATGTTTTGAATAATTGTCAGATTATATTAACTGAGAATAATTTAGATTTAATACATTATTATACATATCGCTAATAAATTTAAATATCGACAATATTTACATTTGTCATAAAAAAGCTTGTAATCAATTGTGCTCGTCTTTAAGATTTGGTAATAATTTTCCCTTTGCTGTGAAAATCTTTAAAAACATTATGATTAATTATTTTAAAATTGTTAAGGATCTTCTTTCAGCCATACCAAGGGACAGTTGCGTACTCTTAACTATTCAATTATTAAGTTAGTACTCTTAACTATTCAATTATTAAGATAATTTATTCATTTCAGCACATTATATAAAACTCTTTCGAACTTATCTTAGTTCAGTCAGCCTTGTGTTAATCAGCGATTTGTCACGCAATCTATATGTTATATTAAAAGTAAGATTATTGAGAAAACATTAGCCTGATTTTCATAATTTCGGTCGAAAAGCTGAGCTTTTATAAAAAAATTAAATAAAGCTTTTTATTAATTATCTATAGAAATCATGATAATGTTCACATATTACCAAGTTTACTTCTAATATTATTTTCTTGTCGTTTGTAATTGTAACCATGTCATGTGAATATGATCTTTGGAATTCGAACTACGCATGCCAAGTCTTTACGTGAGAAATTTAACAGTGTTCTTAATATCGCTTTCTTGTATTATTTATAGATAACTGTAAAATTTTACTAAACAATTATCCATTAGAGGGAAATACATTTTCTTTTCACTTACTATACTGATTTCCAATGTCAAATAACATGTATGTGTATCAGCTGTTTTATTTACATTCTGAAAAAAGGTGATAATAATGTTAATATTTGGTCATTAAAACGTATAATTTAATTATTAATGTTTAGATTGGGTTACATATTTGATATTAAAGTTGCGAAAGTTATAACTTCGTATAATGGTTGTGAAAGTATAATATAATAAAGAATCTCATTTCATTTGTTCTAATCCGTCTAACGTTTTTTATATTCTAATGAGTTATCTTGACTTCCCACTTTTCTTAATGTATATTTTTTTCAATAACATTTTGTAGTCACGTTAATTACTATTGAAATAGACAACTGATAATAAATGGTTACTTAATTAGACGCTCTTTATTTAACTGCGCCAGACAATCTTTAGATTAAACGTCCTTCTCTCTATAGTATAAATGTAAAGGAGTACAGGATTATTCAATTTTGATCACTTAAAGATCCCTTTAATCTATTCACTAATGGTGAAATTATAATCGATTCATTAATAATAGATTCAAACTTATAGATATCCTTTCATTCCTCTGAAGAGACCCGTTTTTGGCCACTAATCCACGGATGCTGTTGATAAACGTGTACAGAGGTTTTATGTATTTATTTACAAAACATATTGAAATTGTGTGAATATAATTTTCTTCAAAATATATGGACAGCTTCAATAACGTAATTCGATAAAAAAAATATAAATACCTTCGTACAAATGTGAAAAATAAATGCGCATTCTTGTTGACGTTTTAATTCACAAACATGATAATTTTATAATAAAAAATGGTAATATATTTAATTTTGCTATATGCCAATAGGACCGAAGCTATTTTCTATTCGACGTCCTTTTATTTGCTTATTTGGAAAAGCGACGCCTCACGGTACAGACGCCTCACGGTATAATAATATTGTAACACAGTGAATTCTGCACGTGGAAAATATTTTAAAAGGTGATTGTTTTAGCATATAAAATGATAGTAGAAGCAAAAACATGTTTATATAATTTAGGTCTCTCTATGTCTGTGTGTTAATTTGTTCTTCAGTTACACAGTATGTACTGCACGGATTTTGGTACGGTAATAGTTTATATCCTCGAGCAAAATATAAAATACTTTTTTATGACGATATTATAGATATAAAAAAACATCCTGACTTGATAGATATTACGATATTAGTAATGCCAACCCCACCTATTAGCATTTTTAATAAACTTTACGCTCTTATATATATTTCGATATGGTACTCTCTAAGCCATCTTTTAGCGTTTTAGCAAAATTTACGCTCTTAAATATATTATTATATGGTACTGCCAAAGCCATCTGTTAGCGTTTTAGTAAATTTTATGCTGCTAAAATTGTAAAAAAATGAAAAATAAAAAACACGAAAAATTCCTAATAACTTTTCTTATATCAAATTCCGTGTGGACGAAATCGCGTCGATATGGCTAGCACAAAAATATACCCAACATTGTTAATTTTAATTTCGTGTGCGAGCTACGAGAAAATCTTGACATTTTACTTTTAATTTGATTTTTCATGTTTATAGATTTATATATTTTTTTAAATTTTTATCTTTATTATACATTTCTTATTAATACATAATTCTTTACACTCTGCGAAATTTGACACTCATATGGGTAATTAGGTTTAATTCAGGATTTCGAAAATCTTATATATTCCTTAATATTAATTTTATACCAATATTAAGTTACTGAAAAGTTAATGAAAGATTTGACAATCTTTAAAAGTTTGACAAATCTATCCTCTTTATGCGCAATTAGGCATCTCCGAAGGATAACATTTTATTATTTACACCAATGTACTCTTGCATATTGCACAGTTTGAAATGTCTATTTTCTCCAGTTTTTCTACAGTTTAAGATAATTTTTTCATAGTTTAGGCATATTCTTTTTGTAAGCATTACTGTTTATGTAATAAATACCAAATTAAATATTCTCATTACAATATACGTTGGATCTAAAAATGAATAATCAGATTCTAAAATTGAAAAAAGTTTAGTTCAGAACTTTAAGAAATGAATTAATTTTATAAAACAGGTTATTTCAAGTAATATCAGCGGAAGTACAAAAAAAATTTTATGTTTTACACATTTGAAAGGCCCGTTATTACGAGGGAATTTATAACCGCGTAAAAACTGAATATTTCCCACCGTATTTCCATAGTTATTCAACAAGCAAACAACAAATTTGGTAAAAATTAAATTTCTTTTCGTTTGTTCTAATTCGCCTATTTATTTGAATATTTATGGAAACTTATTTATGTCCAGGCTAATTAATCCTTAAGATTAGATTGTTCGGACTACTAAATGTATAATTCACACTTTGATGTTTTGGTTATAATTCGTCGATGGAATTTCGTGTTAAAGACTTAAAAATTTACTTTACCTAATTTTCTTTATCAAACTTGGACTGCCAATGTTTTCCATTGGTGCGCTCATACAGATTAATTCGACGAACAGGCCTTAAATTAACGTTTTAATTACCTATTAATGTTCTTTTCATTACGTGACAGGAAACTGTCCCTACTATTGACTAGATTTTAAATTTTAAACTTGTTTCCTTTTATAGTAATAAATTGGTTTTAATCTCAATGTTGAAGTCTAGATTAAAATTTTTCAATGTCGTTGTTTTTCGGAACATTTTATATAAAATATTTTAATTATTATAATTAACCATTAATAGAAGTTACAAAGAAGTGAAGCGAATGAAGATATTTATTTAAATTTTCGTTGCACATTTGACATGGTTTTATTTGATACTCCGCATAAATATTACGCTGACAAGAGGCGGTTTTGGATTTTCCGTCTTTTATACGGTCACAGAAGTAGTAGCGACCAGGTTTTACATCTTAACAAACTGGTTCAGCATTGCTAACCTCAAGTTTTTGGATGCCATTTATAGTTTCCGGGATATCCCGGGGCAATCTTGGCCATTTTAATCTGTCCTGCATACGCCGTGTTATGAGGGACATTGCCAATGCTTAAAGAAATTGGCATCTCTTTTGGATAGGTTGCTTTTCTGGCACCGTAGATATAGTATAAAAGATCCATGAATTGACAATCACCGTATTTAGAAGTGTATAGAATACACACAGGGAGCACCTTCTCGTTTTTCTTGATGTAGAATACTTTTTACTCAATTAGTTGAAAACGTCAACAACATATTTTGTTTTATTATAAAACCCTATGATTTCGGGCAGTTCTTTATCATTATCAGGACTATCATGCATTGTAGACATGGTTATCACAGTTTTCTTTCTTACTAATTTTTGAGGACATTATGATAATTAAGTCCGCGGTCAGTTAAAGGCAAACATAGACCTGTCTATCGCGATCTTTGGTTTCGAAAATTAGTTGTGGTGTCTCACACTTATTTTTTTAAGTTCCAACCGTAGATATTCCCTTTTTCAGTACGGTTTTGGCATTGGTTTGGCCGTAAACAGTTGTCACATGTTAAATTTTGGTTCATACCATGTACAGGCTTTGTCAATTCCATAACTTAATAAACGGGTACTAGTATTCTTTGCGGTGTACTGTCCTATTCTTGATATATGGTACTATTTATCCTATATCCTGTTTTCGTGTCACAGAGTAAAATGTTTTTTAACCCATATTTATTAGGTTTTGAGGGGATAAACATCTTGGACAGACATCGACCTTAAAAACCAATTATTGTCTCAATTGTCACGCAATCTGATGGCATATACATATTTTTACTGACTTTTACGATATGTTTCTATAAGTATCTGATTGGAGCCAAACGGTCAGTTTAACGAAGAAGCGCCCTCATTTCTTTGTCATCGAATCTCAAGTAGTAAAATGAAACTCTGTCAAATATTTCTTCTATTGAATATATTTGGCGTTAATTTTGTAGAAATTCATTGTTCACAATTAAATGAAACTACGTAATGTAGTATGATTTCTACTTTCTTTAAGTTCTTTACCACGACCTAGGTTTCGTTGTATTACAACATCTTCAGGTGGACTATTAGCAAAGATTAACTCATCTCAAGATTAACGGAACATCCAACACCATTTATATGTTTCAAACACAACAGCGGAAACCGGGTTTGTGTGGGTTTTCCCACTTCTTATATTAATGAAGTTATTGCAGGAGAGCAGTGTAGGTTTTATTATATTTCCGAGAGTTATACGATATACTAGTATTTAGTGAAGGTAATAAATTCAGTTGTTGTTATTTTATCAGGTTGTACAATGTAAATGTTCCGGTGTATGTAATAAAATTAAATGGAAGTTATTCTCGGTAATATATTTATTCAAAAGCAAGGGTATCTGAAAGTTAGAACAAGGTTATACCACTAATTCTACATATCTCCGGTTTTATTTATTCATATATTTATTTACATCTTTTAATTTTTTTTATATATTCATATTTATATGTGTATTTGGGCTGAAACAATTTGAAGAGTACTGTAGTATCAATGTTTTCTAATTATGTTATGTCTAGAAGATATTAAGTATGGGTTTTGATATTATATTTAATTGTTCATTTAATATATTGACCTTGGTGTCTTTTTGTGCTTGTATATTTCTAATGTTTCTAGAATATTAAGTTTGTTACCTTTTGTATTTATTTGTAATATATAGGGGGCATTAACAGTATGAGTCTGATGGTAATTTTCAATGAGCTATTTAGCAAAGTGAGATGTGTCTGGTTTGTTATTTCGCCAGCTCGCAGCAATGTGTTCTTTATATCTTGTAGTAAAATCTCTTCCTGTTTGACCTATGTATACACTATTACAGTTGTTATATTTAAGTTTATAGATACCACTCTTTTTATGTTTATCTATTTTATCTTTATTATTAATAAATGCTCGAATTTCAGATGCAGTAGTAGTGTGAGCAAATGAGGGTCGAATCGTTTCAGGCGATTCATCATCATTTTCCATCTCCTCGCGTTCAGGCAGTTTATATTTTGCCCGTTCCGTTTGTATTTCAGAATTAATATATCTTACTATTTCGTTTATGATTTCTTTAGTAAAAAAGAGCTTAGTCCCTTCCAACGGTGTCATTTATTCTTCTCTTTACCATACATAACCAAAGGCGTATCTATTACCGGTATTGGGATGCTTTTAAAATAAGTTTGAAGTAAATTTTTCGATATTGGAAATGAAAATGTTGATTTCTGTATGATATTAATAATAATGGTCAACAAACAAGAATTTATGGGTAAATTTTTCGTATAATTTCAAATAAATCAAAATTATAAAATTAATTAAATGTAAAATATATTTTGTATCCCCAAGTAAAAATTTATCGCTTTCAATAATATACATAGCATTGATCAAACGGTGTTTTACTGCGTGCACACTTAATAAAATGAAATAAATATGAGGATTTCATATGGAATTATATTTTAATATTCTGAACTAATGAAGCACACCTGCTGCTCGATATTAATAATCGTTTCATTGGTTATTCACTGAAACTGGAAAAGATGAAATGCAATAGTCTTTTAAAGTGGTTATCGTGGGAAAAGAAAAATGCTAACGAACTTTGAGGCTGGCATAATTTATTGAACGAATATAGAAGGATATCTCTTTGAACAAAGCGATAAGAAAAATATAATTTCTTCCGACATAGCTATTTGTAATTTTCAGGTGGCAAAGGCAAGCATTTCAATTTCGTAATGAATATAACCTATTAAATGTAATATGTATTTATATATATATATATATATATATATATATATATATATATATATATATATATATACATATATATATATATATATATATATATACATATATATATATATATATATATATATATACACATATATATATATATATATATATATATATATATATATATATATATATATTTAAAGATACATAACACTGTAACTATATGCCTGAAAACAATTATTGTTTTAGAACACATATTGCCTTTACGCCATATGCCGAACGCTTGTTTAATAAAAAACACGTTGCTTTAATTTAGTAATTAAGATTTTATGTCACATAGAATTAAATTGAGAGATTCGCACGAATTAGGAAACTATTTTAAAACTTCGAACTTAATAAATCTCATTTCTGTGTTGGAAAATAATTTTCATTACCTATTTATAAGTGTTAAATCAATTGTGAACGCAGTTAAATCTACAAAAGTTATGCATTCGCAAATTACGCCAGTCGTTCGTAAATCTCTATATGTGCGTACACAGCATCGTCAGATGAAACCAATATCTTTCAACTGAATATAACAAGGACATAAAAATGGTAAAAGGCTTAAATGTATTAAATGGGAGCTACCCTTTCACTACGAAAAAAGTCTTCAAAGGCAAATCAAGAGAAAAGGGAAGGTGAGATTCGCTGAATACTTTTAGTATCAGTCCGTTCAATAAAGTTAACCGTCAAATACGTTAGATAGGTGGGAAGGTTATAAATAATAATTGTTATCAAACTGTCACTATACCATCATATCAGTGTTTATTTTCACCGGCAATTACTTTTGGTAATATAAGCGTGAAAACGAAAATAGAAATTTCAATTATAAATATTTCATGTCCACTTAGCATATTAGTCTAAGAAATCTTCAATAAAAAAAAATTTGTCGGCTGTCGAATGAAATATACTTCGAATTATGGAAGCGGAAAAATCTAAACCTTAAAAAGCTTAGTAAAGAAAAATAAAGAAGAATCGATTTTTTACGATGAAAAAAGTGTTTGAATCCAAGTTAAGTGCACAGAGTGTTGCGCATTCGGTAGTAATGTGCATTTTCATTTGTCTTAGGTTTAAAGATATTTACATAAAAGTTTGATTCTTCTTTAATGTATTAAATTTTTTAGAGTTTAGTTTCTTTGACTACCGTATATCGAAATATAATTCGTTCCACAGCCGATAACATTTCTTTTATCGAAACTCTGTGAAATTAATGTGCCGAGCGGGTTTGGGGTATTCATAACTTAAATAAATATTTTGTTTTCCACGCTTATATTACTAAAGGTAAATGCTGGTTAAGTTTTTACATGAAATGTTTATACTATTGAAAATAAACATTGAAGTGGGGATATAGTGTCCTCTTGCTAACGAAAGG
This sequence comes from Druceiella hillmani, assembly GCA_039881145.1. Taxonomy (NCBI): domain Eukaryota; kingdom Metazoa; phylum Arthropoda; class Insecta; order Lepidoptera; family Hepialidae; genus Druceiella; species Druceiella hillmani. Next base: position 16,907,103 of record JAYKKI010000018.1, on the reverse strand, counting down.
TTATTGATAACCTTTGCACGTACTTGACTTTTAACTTTACCTTTATTGACGGTTAACTTTTCGGTTAACCACAAAGTTAACTTTATTGACCCACCTTACTTTTCTCTTAATTTGCCTTGAAGAACTTTATCGCAGTGGAAGGATAATTCTTATTCGATACATTTAACCCTTTCACAATTATCCACGCCCATATTATAATTGGTTCAGGCGTATTTGTTTCAACTGGCTATGCTATGTACGCAGATGTAGTAATTTAAGAACGATCTTTGATTAGAAATTATTTCATCTTTTTAAAAATATGTAATGAAATTTTTTTCCAACAAGCGGAAATAAGATTTATTAAGTTGTAAGTATTTTCTAATTTGTGACGAATCTCTCATCTGAATTCGATGTATTATAATATCATGATTATTAAATTAAAGCAACATGTTTATTATTAAACAAACGTCCGGCATATGGCGTACTGGCGACGAGTGTTCTAAAGTAAAAATTGTATTCGGGAATATAATTACAATAAATAAATAAATATATATATGTAAGTATATATATATATATATATATATATATATATATATATTTATATATATATATATATATATATATATATTTGTAATTAACTAGTTATGTTTATTACGAAGTGCTTATAATATATACAGTGCTATCATATATAATTTGTAAATTGAGACATACACCATGCTTACCTTTGCCATAAGAAAATTGCAAATAGCGATATAACTTTTGCTGGACCTCAAAGCTCGTTAGTAATTTCTCTTTTCCCGACGATAGCCACTTTAAATGAATATGTCGTTTCATTATTTCCTATTTTTGTGAATAAACTACTAGCTTATTATTAATATCCAGCAGTGGTGTTTTATTAAATGAAAGTATTTCAACGTAATTTGATATGGAACTCTCAAATTTATTTTATTTTAATTAGTCAGTACGGTACTGCTTGACCTAGGCTAAATATGTTTTTAAAAACAGTAAATTATCACGTCAATTCAAATAATTTATAATTTTGAGTTTCTATACAAATACACGAAAAATTAAAAAAACGACATTTGCATTTTTAGTGTCAAAAAACTTACTTGAAACTTTATAGCTTTTGGGTTTGCAACAGTAAATATGTCATGGGAATACTTTCTAAGAAATTATTTTAATCCAAATCACCTATTTATGTGTGAAATATAATAGCGCTCTTATTACTAACTCTCGTATTTTTTTAATAACTTCCAAATTTTTAAATTAAAGAAAAATTTTGAAGTTTTAACTTCGAATCAAAAATTATTTCTTTCACTTCTTAGATTTTTCACTTGGGAAGTGATGATAACATTAATGTTTGATCATTGAAATGTATAATTTTGTTTTAAACGATTTCCTTATAATTTCTATCTTATCTTTATAATATTTGGTATACCGATGTTTCGCACGCCACGAAATTTAATTTAGAAGTAAATATTTCAGTGGCAGTTCTTACTTTCCTTGATGTGTTTTTTAGAATAATATGATATATTAAGCTAATATAATGTATTACTACTGAGAAGAAGCTTCTGAATTTAGACGACCCTTTCTTCAAGAATTTAGTTTAGAGCAAAAAACCAGCGAAGCATTACGCAATATTTACACAACTATGGCTGAAGGTATGCCCTCTTATGCACTGGTTCCAAAGATTCAAAGAAGAGAATTTTGACCTCTCCGATAAACTTCCTCCAAAGCGACCTGATACAATTGATTTACAAAAAAATAAAGGCCTCATTGAAATGGATACCAGATTAAATTCACGTTGTTTGGCAGAGCTATTTTCATGTTCTTATACTGCAATAGAAAAATAATTTCATGCTTTGAGAAAGCAGTGAAAATATTCCGTTTGAATACAATATGATGCAATACCCTTTCAACTTCAGAGAAAGGCTAATGTGTACTTGTATCTACTTAGTGCCCATCGTACCAACGAGGGGCTAGAGTATTTGGTCACAGGAGATGAAAAAATTGCGGTTTATTTTAATTTTAAGCGTAAATGCCAATGGCTGGGAGCTAGAGAAAAAGATGTACATAGACCAATATATAATGTTGGACAAAAGATTATGTCTTTGAATGCACGGTGGTCTATAAATGGAGTTATTCATCGAGTTATTTATTGGAAACTGTTTCAAGAAACAGTACAAATACATATAAGATTTCCTGTGAACAAGTGTGCAAAGTCACCGCTAAACTTTCTTCAAACCAAAGCAAAAGTTAATTTTTTACATGACTACGCTCAACCTCACGTAGCAAAACTAAATCATGTAAAACTAGTTTAATATTAATACCCGTTGGCAACAAGGGTTAGATACCCACAGTGTTTATGTAAACGATTGATTTTATCGACTACATATAACAAATTTAAACGTTTTTTGTATATAGATGGCGGGTTTACAATTTGCCAACCTAACACATTTTCAACTTTTTTAATTCAAGAAACAATTTATTCAATTAGTCAACACTATAAAGATATTGTGACATTATCCAATATTGAATATATTTGGCGTTAATTTTGTAGAAATATTTACAATTAAATGAAATAATCGTAATCATGTTTAAAGGTATATTTTATAGTAGAATATCGGTTCGTATTCTGTATATCCAGTCACTTTAAATTTATAATTTTTTAACGTTTTCATTTCAAGAAATAATTGATTTAATTATTTAATATTATATAGGTACATTAATATTATCTAATTAAATTCTGTGTTGAGATAATTTAGTATTGATATAATTATGGATAGTATTGAAACTAATTATGTGATCAATGAAAACAAAGCTTAACTATGTTTGATTGTTATTAGACCAGTAAGGGAGCTATTATAAATTATCCATTCGTAGCATCGTATTTTTGAATTATTCAATTTTTGAGCACGGATATCGTGGTACGTTTGTCGATGGACCTACAAATATACTTAAATTAAGTCCAATCGTAACCAGGCGAAATTACAATTTTGACTGTTGTTTTATCTACTCAACCCAGCGCGTCGCGAGTATCGAAAGCAAGTGAACCTTTAGATGAAGAAGAGTGCAAGTCAGCTTTATCCTGTTCTATTCTAAGTTATCGAGAAGAGGATTTTACTTAAAATTTTTTATAAATATATTTCGTTTTGAATATTTTTCTTTACATATTCATTAACTTGGTTAAATATACCTTAACTTAAAGCTCGTTTCACAAGATATTCCTGATTAAAGTTTTCAAACTAACTTGACAATCTTTTCCAGTATTCAAAGGCGTTATCCTCATCTCATATTTTTCATATCCATGTTAATGAATAAAATTATTCAGTATATCGTACTTATGAAATTGATAAAATTACTCATTATAATCGTTCTTATGAAATAACTCTTATAAAGTAGTTAAAAATTGCTATGTTTCCTTAATGTGACTTTTCTTATTCAACGAAGTTAGCAAACGGGCTAAGGTACCTACATTACTCTTATACCTTACCTCATACTAGTATCCGCTTTCAATGCAATTATTAAACATTATTAATTTATTGCAACTTGAGCGTTTAAGATCTATTCCTATCAGATTCATGTCAACTTTTGTAGACTAACGAAAATCTGCTGCTGCTAAATTTGTGCAGAGGCTATATATATATTTTAATGTGATTTGCGTATAATTATATGAAAGTTGAATAAAACCTCTTTTCTTTAATTTAATATATATTTTACAATAATAAAGAAAACAAAATTGCCAATAATAGCGCAATATTCGATTACGTAAATAAATAACAGCCTAGTTTAGTTTATATTTGAAACCAGAGAGACGAAAATTGCATAACACATAATGATTATCCATTAAAATCAGCAAACTACCAATAAAAATCAAACTATCTGATATTTCGTGGCTTTTTTGTTTGTTTCTGTAGATAGCGCAATCCCTCATTATAGATACTATAGACTAAACTTGACATCGCAAATCCCAAACCCGTCCGTGAGCCAAGTTCCTCTTAAGCAAATTTTATTTTTCATTTCTTGTGAATATTGATGAGAGTTCAATGGAAATATTCTCTCGTCAAAAGAATCTCTTTTTACAAAGGATTTTATTTTATGCAGTAATTTTTTTAAATTTCGTTAAGAGCTGGAATGCATTTGAGCAATTAACACTAATTCATTCATTACAAAATTGTGTCATTTGCAGACTTGATATCTTATCACTATGTAAATTCGATAAAAATATTTTTTTAAACATTCAATCTAATTAATCTGCAACCAAAATTTACTTAACTTTACGTAAAGGCATTCAAAGAGAAAGTAATTTCATAAAACAGTTTACTGGCTTAAATACGAGGCTCTATTTAAACCTACAAGACATTTAAAAGGCGTATTATTTATACAGGATATATATGTATGAAAAAAACTCTGTAAGTATCTATCTATCGCGTGTCTATCTTTTTACCCAACAGGCAAACGACAAACTTTGCTGAAATGAAATTTATCATGATCGGGATCTAATTATTTAAGTATCCACGGAAACTCATTCATGCCACAACGGAAGTTGATGATAACGTTAACTTTTGATCATTTGAACTTCTAGATGTAAAAATTCACTCACTGGTGTTTTGATTATAATTCGTCGAGAGAAGTTCATATCAAAGGGTTTGAAATTTATTTTATCTAATTAGCTCTTTATTGAATTTGGGCGGCCGACAATCCATACTGGAAGAAATTTACTTCAAAAATCAATATTTCATAGGCCGCTATTTCATTCGCTCAAAGTGAATTTATCGTTCGTTTAAATTAATGTGGTGAGTAGGCATTAGCTATTGGTAGTGAAGATGAAAGTCTATTTATTGGAGTGATTTGAACACATTAATATCATAATTTAATGAAACTATGATGTAGTATTATTTCTACTTTCTTAAATATCTTTACCACAGCCTAGGTTTCGTTGTATTACATCTTCAGTCGGGTTATTAGCCAAGATTAGAAAGAAGAAATTTCTTTGCTAATACCCACTTGAAGATGTTATAATACAACGAAACCTAAGTCACAGTAAAGAACTTAAATAGAGTAGAAATAATACTACATCACGAAGTCTCATTTAATTGTGAATAATGAATTTCTACAAAATTACGCTAAAGATATGCAACATCATCAGTTTACCAAAATAATTGTAAAAAGCACAAATTTTATGGTTTTAAACACTTTCCAAACTCATTGTAGTCAACAATTTTTCTGTCAAGGTAGGGTAAGTTCGCGTGTTGAAAATGACGAAAAAGTGAATCGCTGGGGTTATAATGTGTCAAAGCGACGAGCAAGCGACGAATGAAGCATGTGAAAATGAAAATATAGATTACTATGTTCTAAACTGCACCACCAGATCTTTCAATTGACCTGCAATCTTTCTTTATTGAAACCGATATAAGGGAAAATAATTTTCTTACTTCGAAAACAGAACAAAGTATTTTATTAAAGTAATTTGCGGCTTTTTTGTGCAGAACTTTCCTAAACTTATCAAATACACTGTGTACGTTTACATAATTGATGCTATTGATTCAATTTTCAACATTAAAAATATTATCAATAAATTTATTTAAAATTTATGTTTGAAAATACCCCATGCATCCTTTCAGCATCGTTTTCAGAAAAATATTTGGTTTCAGTGAAGCCAAAAAAATAAGTGTAGAGTTAAAGCATGCAAGGATTTAGTGCATGTGTTTTTGGAAGCAAAAACGACGTAACACATGGAGTTTTGTTTTACCGAAATCACTATGAATACTTTCGAAGAACTTGTCAAAATTTGGACGTCTCCTGAATGAGAGATTTTTACACGTTGATGAAAAAATAAAATATTACGACCAATCTTTCATTAGGTTTAAAATTTCACTTGTAAAGTTCTTCATGTCATTATTTCGACAGCCAGTTCAATCGACTATCCGCATTTTTAAATAAATTTCAGCGTAGACCAATTACAAAAAAATCATCTCAAGCTAGATTAGACTAGACTAGAGGAAGATTATTAGACCAACTGATGAATAATTAATTTATTTTATCAATACTTACAGGCGCATAAGTTATAATTAGTTTCTTGAATTTCCTTCGGAAATTTACCTGCATTCATTCTCTTATATACAGCGCTACGCGGTAATTTAACTGGTAGTTATTTTTTTATTCAGTAATAATACCCGTACAATATTTATGAAATAGTTCTTAACTAAGTCTTTGCTACCGGCGACTTAGCGCGTTAGACACACACAATGTGATAATAGCGTTAATTTTTAAGTATTGAAATGCATTATTTAACTATAATTAATATCTTGCTTGAAATATATATTTGATGTACATTTATGTGAAAATTATGAAAATCTAACATTAAACATTGTTTTTCATATTTTATATAATTAAAACTGTCAAAGTAACATGACAACAATTTTCGATATTTAAATACGAAGTCTTGATCTCATAATATTAATAGTATATATTATTACCAATAACATTAACGAGTTATCTACAAAAGAAATAGAAAAGGAACTAAACAATTTCATGACGTAAATATCCTTAGTTAACAAATTTTGCAAAACTCTAGATACGACATTATTCTGAAATTGCTGAAATAATTAAAAATTATAAGATTACTTTGACATGGTCTTTTAGGGATTTTCCTTCATCTTTACACCAATGGTGGAATAGTGAGCGACTAATAGTGACTATCAGGTTCATATCTATTTATATTCTTTGACTCCACTGAATATATCTGAATGAGCCACTAGACCACAGGGGCTTAAACGTATACAAAGGTTCCATGTATTTTTATTACTTATTAAAATTATGTAAAAATGATAACATCCTATTTTCTTTATAATTTGTAAATAACTTTAATAAAGGATTTCGACGTTCTCAATAAAGAAATATGACTATAATCGGACATTACGTAAAAAACAAAATTACTCTCTTGTTGATATTACTTAGAAACATGTTAATTTTACCAATAGGTTAATTAATTTTTTACCACTAGGTATGTTCTGTCAAGAGATCCTTTCTTTTTTACTTAAGAATTTTTTTTGAAAAGCTCACATCTTCCAATCTCATAATCTATCACCAAATTTATCATCTTTCGGGTTCAAATTATTATAAAGTTCTAATAACTTTATTCGCATGTTTTAAAAAGTTTGAGGTCTCATTGAGTTTTTCGGTAGAATGAAAAAACATTTTAAAGGTTAGATTTATTCACATAGTCAGCATTGTTTCTTTGGAAACAGATACCAATTTAATTAACTTCATTAAAAATATTTGCTCTATCTAAAAGCTAATAATCTGCGTCTAAAATTTATTGAAAGTTCCTGTAAATACATAAAGAAAGGAATTAATTTCATAGAACAGTTCATTTTAATAAAGGAAGGTAATTTTACCGAAAAATTGATGAACAAGAAACTTGCTTTTTATGGTTAATATCTTTGAAAAGCACATAATTTAGAGAGGACACATAGCTACTCAAAAACTCTCAAAAACTGTAAGTATGTATCTCTAATAACTGAACAGGCACAGCACAAAATTTAGCAGAAACGAAGTTTGTTATGATCAGCACCTATTTATTTGTGTATCCATGGAAATTAATTTACGTTTTACATTAATGATAACTTTAATAATACCTTAAAATAATAATGATAATAAATTTCAATCCTTTGAATTTTTAAACGTGTAATTAGTTCATTGATATTTTCATTATGACTCTTCGGTTGCATTTCGTATCAAAGAGTCAAACTCTTTAGTCAAACTCTTTAGTCAAAATAACATACAAAGACTTAATCAAGGTTCAGAACAGAATAAGAAACTATGTTGGTATACCAGGCTGTCGAATTAAGATTTTCAATGTTTTACTTTTTGAATATTATACTTTTATTTTTACATGTTTTTTTACTTTATGTTAATTTCTTATTTACATTAATCATTTCTAAATATTTCACAGTATATCTTGCTATATATTTATAAAATCGATAAAAATTAAAATAATTAAGCCTATATACTCTTTCGTTTTCAATACAACTGAGCAAATTTTTTACACCAAAGCTAAGAATTGGTAAGTTTATCCAAATACAAAGAACGGTATAAACAAGATTTTCACTTTTGACCTTTCACGCTTTTAATGCTTTATCCTGCACTTAATGGAAGTCACTGAACGGATTTCTTCTTCGGCTTTGCATTTTACATTTTTATTTATACACAGCCATGAAATGTATACAGAAGTAGGGAAAACCGCTTCGGCCTTTCCTTTGATAAATATTTTCTTTCCAGTTTAAGCAAAAAGAATGTGTTAATATTATATTTTTTATATATTAGGCAGACCTTTTATGCCTCAGAGTTTTTATATTTAGTAATGGTAAAGTTCTATTTAGCTTTCCACTTTAATTAGAAGAAAATATAAGAAGATCCCTTAGGAAATTCGTATACAAGAAAATGAATTTAAATAAAATTTAACTTTTTGGTAAATAAATTTCATGAAGCTAATTTTGTCTGTTTGGCACGGACAATTAAAAAAAATGAAGATACAAAATGTAATACAATCCTATGTATAATACAAATTCTATTAAACTATATGCTTTTAATTTTCGGGTAAGATAACTATTACAAGTTTGTTACTTTTAAGAAATAAATAAATTTTTAATGTACCGATGAAATTAACATTATAAAAACGCCAAGAAAAAGAAGAATCAACTCTTACGTGTAAAAACTTTATTAATTAGGAATAGCAATTTCTACGTCTGAAAAATGTTAAAATACATTTCCAAATATCCATGTTTTCACAAAATTGTTTGCTTATTGTTTTTATTGTATTAAATATATAAACCTACCCTCTCTGTACACAACGATGTAAGTGCAGAAGGCTTTGCATTTGGTTTTTATTCCAAGAATGAATATTTTAAGTATATCATTGTCCATGACTATTATAAAACGAAACTATCTAGTCACAAAAAATTATGGCCATTATAATTAAAAAAGGGTGCGTGTACTTATGTACGCGCGTGAGAAGTTATACTTCTTTGGCATCATTAAATAATACATACGGATAGATAACCTCAATTATATTGGAGCACTTGAAAAAGTCTATAAACACAATTTTTCACTAATATTTACGAATAGTAAATATATTAATCAAAATATTGAATTTAAATCACTACTGAATATAATTTATCAGCACATATATAAATCGCACTTATATGAAACTGAAACACGTGTGTGAATGTAGACACTAGAAACATGTGGATAAATACTATGAATATGAAAACAGTGAACAGAGGCGACGATGGTGCCAACAGCTTTTGTTTCGAGACTGCAACCGCTGCAACTTCATACTGTAACTTTTGTGTGACGAATCTTAAAATTTCACTCTCATCATTTTTTCATAACGCGCCTAAAGAAGTTTAACTTCAAAAGTACCTAAATAAAGTTCTCATAAATCTCCACTAATTATTTACATTTAGATGAATATCGTCTAAATTTGAATAACGGTTTTTTTTTGACGTTGTAAAAAAAGATTGTTGAAAAAAACTATAATTAAATGATGAAGTAATGGGAGTATATACGTTTATATGTTGTTCGGTAAAATGTTTTAATTTTAAACGTTTTCATTCCAACTTATACAAATTTAGGATGAACCATAAACTGCGCGATCACCTTCCGATACCAGAACTATTATTTCTATTCAATTTTAGTTGAAAATAGTGATTTATAACTTTGAAATGTAAACATAATATAAAATGTATGAGTAAAAGAGACATTTTTAAAAGATTATACCCACAAAATATTTCAAGTGAGCAAGCTTAACTTCTAAATAATATTTGTAAAAACTAGAGTAAATATGAGAAAATATAATTTCAATTCATTCGAAAATGCGACAAAAATGAATTTACATACACACATTTTTGGAAATTTAGAATCCTGATAAGTCCTATTATAATCAACAATTTTGTCATATGTACTCTGTTAGTTATGGACATAAATAAATATTGATAAAGGAAGGCACAGCGTTTTACGAAACTCATTAACGTGAAAAATAACTTTAATCTACTGCCGGGGTTAGTCGAATGGTGCGGTAAAAGACGTAAAGCAAAGTAACTCTCAGTCACAACACGCGAAATGATAAACAAAATGTTATTATGAATATGCTCCTTACGGAAGTAAACCTGCAATAAAAGTTAGTTTGATACGAGAAACGAACAACTCGAAACTCGAAGCATGTTTTTCGGCTTAGCTTGAACATATTTCCACATTTCTTACAAAACATCATGGCATCACAAACGTTTTTCAAGAATTACTTCACGATATATATATATATATATATATATATATATATATATATATATATATATACATGTATGTATATACGAGCAATTTTTGAAAAGATTAGCAGTATGACATGTTAATTATAATATTTTGTAATAACCGATAAGAGTTATAAGGGAAATATAATTCGCTGGATAATTTGGACAACGTTTTGCGCAGAAATTTGTTTTTTTTTCAGGATGTGTGTTTGCCATTTATTTAGAAAATAGAAGCTGTGATTTTTTCATGTCATTTATGGTTCAAACCATTTAAACGTATGAAGAGAAATTGAAAAACTAAAGATTGATTTAAATATAAATTATAGTTCTATGTACCTAACATATAAATTTATAGCGGTCTTACAATAATCTTTCGATGACAGAGACACCTGTGTTAAAAATTTATAAAAAACCTGTTTACGTTAAAAAAAATCTCAATGTTTCGTATTATTTTTTGACGGATAAAAGAATTAACGTAAATAGGAGTTTTGCCTGCTCTTTGCACGGAATCTTTCGCACGGGAACGCTTCGTACGGGATGTTTTAATGCACGTTTCAGGATCTTCAAACTCTATTTCAAACCTGAAAGGAAATTGTAGTGAAAGACACCGTGGTGATATATTTTATAATCTGGCAGAGTGTGATATTCCATTTAATAATATATTTCCCTAACTAAAAACTTAAAAATTGTGTAGCGCCATCTGATGGAAAATTACGAATTTCTAATTAATAATTAAAGACAGATAGATCAATTTTAAAAAGTGGTAGTATAGAGAAGTAACGTTATTGATTTTTAGTGCAGATATTGATTAAGCCTCTATTGTCTAAAAGTGCAAAATTTCAATTAAACCGGATCGGTGAGACGTGATGTGCCTGCAGGCATCATTCGTTTATCATTTTATAATACGTATGGGTAATTTAACAAATATTTGTATACAGTGAGGTTATGTCGAAAATCTGAAGCCTAGTTATTTTATCATCGAACAACAAATAAACGCTGGAAACGGTTTTTTATTCAGACATTTTTTAAGTTAGGAAAACAGTTAATATAATAATTTGTACAATACGAAGAAGTTCCTTACAATAATAGGGTATTTGGCTGATATCGATATTTTTTGTAAAAATGTTTTAAAACTGCAGAGTAGATTTAAAAAAATCTTGTGATGAAAAAAATTCATAAAATAATAATGAATTGAAATTTCTAAGTGGACGAAGTGTCAATTTTTTGTTCATTAAATTGAAAAAGTTGTTATGAATTTTGTTTCCACACAAAAAAATGAGAAAATTATAATACGGAATATATAATTTAAACGCAATATTTATCCTAAATAACTGGTCAGTGGCGTTATGACCCAGCTGTATTTTGTATGGGGCGTTTTGCGCGAATCGTAATTCGTCAGTTTTTAAGTCGTTATAATTTATATGGAAAAGTCGATTTATTTACTTTAACACCTTTTAATGTTATTACATATTTTATTTTAGTAATAAATGAAAATATGGTCAAAAAAACCCTGTTCACCTATCGGGGATATAAACACTCAACTAGCCTGAAGATGTATTCCCGTTTCTGATTATATCATAACAATTTGCATTTGTGTTTATCATCACTACTGGTCCCCCAGTGGTCGAAAATCGATCGTAATTCCTTGTTTTTTTTTAAGTTTGAATATATTAACTTTTTTTTTGTCAAAGAGTGTGCCTCTACAAACATTGAATATAATATTTTTGAAGAAAAATTTTTCTTTTGGAACAGGTGTATATTAAGCAAGTTGACTGATTTTTCATTTAGCAACCGGTGTACATTAAGCAAGCTGTGATGTATAAAAAACATATATATATACATATATATATATATATATATATATATATATATATATATATATATATATATATATATATATTTATATATATTATACAAAATTTAAAACAAATACTTCGTTGTATTCTACAGATTATTGAAAAGGAACATTTGAAATAACACAAAAACATTCCCCCGTAAATGCAATATATTTAAAAAGGGTACAAAGTTTTATCTTCACGCATTAATATACATGTGTATATTCTAATATTTATTTTCAGTTATATGGGATAATTAGAGCGTATGTATTCATGTACATTATAGAAAAATTCAATGACGTGTCTTACATATTTTCGTTTGTCAGTTTAGTCGAAATAAGGAACAATTTCAACTGCAACTATTTATTTATTTATGAACGGCCTTTGAGAAAAGGAAGGCCTTTATTTATATATATTTATCTTATATTCTGGAATATTTTCTGCCCATAATGAGAAAACTTTCTACTATCAATTAAATTTTTCGGGGTTTGTATATCAAAAGGAAAAAAAAGGAATTTTTCAATTATCACTCGACTGTCACTGGGGATTTTTTTCCAAAACGTGCACATTCCAAACATTTTTATGTGGAAATTTTATAATTGGCAAGTAAGTTTCCTATATGGTATGTGACATCAATTGGACACAACAGCGACTTATGCTGGATGTTAAAAGTATTTTTTGAATTATAATGTTTAAATTTTATGTAAGGTGCTAGAGCTTGCACACATACGCGCACACGCATCTGCACACACACACACACATACACACCCATATATATATATATATATATATATATATATATATGTATATATATATATACATATATATATATATATAACTGTACACATATATTTGTCATAAAATATGAAATTAGAAAATAAATCCTTAACGTCAAGTTGTCACTTTAATTCACAGAAACGATGAATTTACGAAAAGCAATAAAAATTATGCAAATGATATTTTCTTTTCGGAGATCCAATCCTAGTAAAGAGGTATTTAGACAAACCATGCTCTTCTAAACCCCCGATAAAATAATTCAATTGCACTATTAACATGCCAATTATTATTTGAAGTCCTTAATGTGAAATGCTTAAAATTTATTATTACCTTTAATCTCGAAATAACAGCGTTTTTGAAGAAAAACCTAATGATACTTATTCGGTAAATATTTAAGCTAGATCGCATCAGCGGTATTTTATTTCAGAATATACGTAATAAATTGTTAGTAAACTAATAACTGTATTTAAGCACATTGCACTGTTACTGAAGTAAAAGAATAATATCACATTAATCCTGCAATTGAACATGAAGAGAAAGTATACGTTTCAACAAGGGGCCATATGAATACCAAATTTTGCAAATATGCGAATATTTAATTAAAAAAATTGCGTCGAAAACTTACCACATGCATGTTCTAAAATAAAGTGGAAAGAATGACGAAAAAACTTAACTGTGTATTCTATATGAACTTAAACTGGTTGACACTAGCAAAAAGGCAGAGGAAAGAAAACATTTCTTATCCTTAAAATGATGTCTTGAAGGTTAAAGTGTGATCCACTAGAAATACGACTAATATTCAAGCTAAAAACGTGGATCCATTGTTAAAGCTTGTTAAAATTTTTAAAAAATATTAGTTGTTTAGTCATATTAATTACTTCTGTACATTATGTTCTATTTTCAATTCCTTCATTTATATTGTGAATATTTATATGACTTATAATATGTGTGTTAAAATTATTGATGCTTTTAATTAGTACAGTGCTTCGCAGTTCATAGTCAACTATTTTGAAAAGGGTCGTTTTGCAATTTCTATTAAAATTACTGGCACGTGATATTGAACTTATTCTTGGTGAATGAGTACGATGCCAGATATCAGTCTACAGGTAGTGTGCAGGTTGCACATCAACTACGTGAAAGTGTGACCTACTTTGAAAGGTATCATGGAAGTTATAGGTAGGGAACTAGTAGTAATTTGATTATAAGATTTTATCATCGTTGATGGTGATCGGTAGGTATGATTAAGAAAATTTGGACCTGAGCAAAACTGTCATGGATTTTTTGCAAAGCTTAATTTCCAAGTTGCAAAAAACATCTTGATTATATTATCGCGTCATCATAATGAACTCATGTAAGTGGCATTAAAGGGCGCAAGTAACCGCTTACTAAGCCACGAACAACTTGACCAGACAAATGTTTATCAGCAAATGCAAAACTCTGAATGAGTCAAGATATATTTCTAATCTATCCAGTTACAGCTAGAGCAGCAAATTATGACCTATACACTTGCAAAATCTGATAATATGTAGACTTGTGGATAATTTAGTCTATATTTTTACTAATCAAATAGCATTTGATAATTTAAAATTATTGTATTATATTTTTTTCTTCTAATAAATTAGAAATTCACAACTATTACAAAACTACGACATTAAGAGATAAGTCAAAACAAACCTTTTAAGCTCTTAATATATGGATGTATATAAATCTCGTTAACCATCTCTTTATCAATCATTTAACTCTTTTCACAGTATAAGTGTATAATTAATAATTACTAAATTATTGAATAATAACTTTGTTTAACTTAATTTCGAATTTTGAAAAGCGTAATTTTTCTTAAAAATAATATGTTGGTAAAAATATTCTGCAAATAAATTACTAAAATAAGAATAAATTTTACGTTACGAAGGAAATATTCAAATTAATGTGAAATGATTATGTTACATTCCTTCCGAAAGATCGCATGTTTAATAAAGTAAACTGTCAAGTAAGGCTTTATTTTGCATTATAATTATATCGGTATTAAGTCATTTTTGTTAGCTGTTTTTAAGTCCGGGCCTTATGTAGGTACATAGCTTTGATTATGGAAGAAAATATATTTATTAATCTTTACATTAAAAAAAATTTGAAATTCGAACAGTTATATTTCAAAATTGTCTTTAAATTATTTAATTTTATTAAATTATATATTAAGTTATATTTAAATATCCACTTGTTTCTTTAAAACATTTCCCATTTTGTTTATAACCAAAAACCGCATCATAAATCACATCGAATGTTATTTTGATTGGCCATTTTTTTCATCCCCCTTATCTGGAAGAAAATTATTACATAACTTATTTCATAATCTAACACCCGCCCACCATATTAATGTAAGGAAGCAATAAACTGCAATAAGCAATGGAGCCTGTGGAATATTTTCCTAGGAATTTTAATATTTTTATTATGGACACTGAAGTTCATTTCTTAATAAAGAGCTAATTAGATGCATTTAATTAAGAACTTTTTAACACGAAATTGTATTAACGTGTGATCAAATTATAAGTAACTTTTGCGAAGAATACACGTTGATATTGTTAACTTCTGTCGAGACATAGATGTGTTTTCATGGATACCGACGTCAATGAGGAACCTGTCCACGACAAGATTTATTAAGTAATGCATATTCATAAAGGACTTGATTAAATTGATTAAAAAGAAGATAGGTTTTGAGGGTTTTAACACAAAAGCTAGCATGTTTTATTATCGACTTTATAAATTTCGTTATTCAGCGATGTGTAACGTGGGTTTGAACGCTCAATAAATTTGACGTAAAAATACGAGTAAATCTAATTATTCTTACGGATGATATCAAACTCAATAATTATCTCGTCTGACAACCTATTACAACTTAAATATAATAGACAGCCAAACCACTTGACAAACTGTACATATAATTTAAATGGGAAAATATGTACCATATTCTCAATATATATGGATATGAATAAATTAGTTTAATTATATTGATACTTATTTGCAAGGATGTCATTTATAATTGTTTTTTGAAGACTTCAAATTACTTTATTGAATTACTGTGGTAAAAGATCAAATTAGAAAAATAACATCATAACAGCCACATTTACATGAAAAATAACACCTTAAAGAAATTTAAAATTTAAAAAAACTCTTACGTCGAGGAGATATTGCTAGACATGTCCGCAATGGACGACGTCCTCTGAAATCGATAACTTATCTGCATTGGGTCTCTCATTAATATGTATGATTATCACTGGTGAAAAACACGTTGCTTCGTTCATTACGTTCGACTATTCACCAATTATTTTTGCTTCCATGCTTTTTTTTCAAATCAATAACTAACGATCGTAAATAACTAACGAATCCATAAAGTCTACTGCAGAGCTTGGATGTCAAAGAAAAACTAACTTCTGCCACTGGTGTATCACATCATATTTTATTACAATTTTTATAAATCAGCATTAAACATCTTCCTATTCAGAAATTGTAGGTACCGTTATTGTTTACTATTATTTATTAGCCCGTAACCCTTAAGTCGCCTTACAGTTTTAATATAAGTACACCTTTAAGTCATTGTGACCATTACTCTTATTTGCCCACATCTGAATATTTTAAAAGCTGCATTTTTCGAGTACATTGCTAGTGAAAAGTTATTAAAAAAAGCGTTGCGATAAAACATTATGGGTTGTTAATATTATCGTAAATAAATGTCTTCTCCTCTTAATTAGCGTATTTTAGACCACCTTATTAAAGTCACCGACCATAAATGAGTCGGTGACTGAGAATGAGTTTGACTGTTAGTTTATATTAAATTAAATAGGATCTCGCCATTTGTACTCAAATATTCACGTAGACTTGCTATCGTCAATTTAAGTTTTCTTCAAATTATTCATGCATTTGCAATTTTGTTTTAATAATAGCAAGACAAAAATAACCATATTTAATTTTGTTATGTAAGATTATCCTTTAGATTATTATATTATTTTTGATTCTACATTATGTACCATGCTGTCTTCTAATCTTAAACGTTTTCTATCTGTTTGGTATAGGTTTCTTTTATGGCTTTCAGATGTTTTGGCTTTATGCATTCTGATACTAATTTAATTCAGCTTTTTGTTTGACATAATCACTCCATTTTTGTTGTGGTTTACCGACCCTTCTCTATGCTATAATTTCCATTTTGTTTTTCCACTTAATTCTTTATGTTACCGCGACGTCTCTCACCTAGTTTTGTTTTTAAATGCATATTTAATTTTTTTTAAATTTTATTCACATTTTTCCAAGAGTCTTATATGCTTAGACAAAAAGAACGTACTGGTCACGGATTTTTTTTTCAATTTATCAAGTTTATGTAAACGTTGTAAATTTATATACACTAAAATTTGCTTTAGTCAATATAATATTTTGCCTTTACTTTCCTCTTGTCAGTTTTATTCAAGAAATATTTTCATTGGGTAAATGTTATCAGCAACTTCAAGTATAAGTTCCACCAGCAGCTTCCTTCCGCAATAAACATCTTAGGGGAACATTGCTTCGGAAAACTTTTGTGGACGTCTATGAAAGTTAAATTATGAATGGCTTGGAGTAAATGCGTCGTAAAGACGTCATGTATTCTTGGGTATTAAAAAGCACATATAAATTAGTATTTTGAACACAATAATTTATTACTTAAAAAAGCTGAAACTATTAGTAACATTTTCTAAAATAAGAACACTACCTTAAATTAATTTTCTATTAAAAAACTGTTATTTCAAGGACAATTGATAAGTATAATTCAAATTGTATTTTTGAAGATTAATATTTTCATGACATAGTATTAAGAATCTTTTTAATTGAGATACTCCTTATTGTTTGACTGAGATAACAAAAATAGAAATAGCTGGTTTTATGGATTCAATAGCCAGTTTAAGAGTCAGAAAGACAACTTGCAGAGAGAGAACTTGTTCGGGCTAACGAGTTTTAAAACCTCTAGAGGGAAATTCATATGCTAGCTGATATGCCATATTTATTTTGTCCTGTGTACAGAAGTACATTATCTTGAATGAGATCAAACCGTTGTGCAGCATGTAGCAGATCATTGGTTAGAGTCTCACCTTTTCATTAGTATTTACATAAGTATATGGATGTCTGGTTATGAGTTAGTATGTAAATTGAGCATTTACTTTTGAAGTACATAAGAATCGAATACTAAGGGTCTAATTTGATGACAGTCCTGCGTTGGTGATTCTGGTAAACTGGTTGATAGTGAGGGATACCAGTGCTTTTGAGGAATGACATTTAAAATTGTGAAGAATTTTTTAATTTTAATTAATTTATTTGATATTATGGTATTTTGATTGATCGGAAACGTTTTTGAAACAGAATATGAAATCGTATCCCGACATATGTGCAAATGTCAGAAAAGTAATCATTAAATTCAGCCATTGCTTCGCGTATTTATCGAAACTTATTAAAACCAAGCTCGAGTTTATGAAAAGATCTCACATCGATTGAATACAAATTTGTATATCCATGGCATGCGTCATAATAATATATAAGAGTTACCAACCTAGCCTCAACAGTATCTTAATTGGCACAGGGTTAACTTTTTCCTTTTGTGTCCAAGTTTACGGTACATTGCCTGCGATGAAGTTACTTGATAACGTATATTTAATTAATTTCTAACATTAAGACGCAAAAATCTGCCATTGTCGAATACAACCTATTAAGAGTGGGATAAAAGCAGTCAAGATCTCGCAGAGCTTTGCTAAGGAAGTGAAGATGAAAAGATTTAGGAGCTTCGTGTTTGGACTTATTGAATATTTATCTACTACAACGTAGAAATTGGATGCAGTAAAAGTTTTCAGATATTTACCGCTTTAACAATCATATTTGTGTTAAGAAAAAATTCTGATGATTTTATGGAACTTAAAAATGAAGGAATATAGAGGCGAGGACTTATCGGGCGAATCTCAATTTTGGTGATGGAGATACGTATTCAATTCAATATTATCAACTCACTCGTCTTCAATTCATTAGCAAAGCTACAAGAACTTTGCTGTTTTTTTTATCACTAGATTTTATAGATAACTTTTTAAAGAGATACTTGGTCATTTACACAACAATATTTTGTTAATATGGTAGTTATTACAAATACATATCACAGTGATCAAAAAGCATATTACTATATTTAAATTCATAAGGTGAAATATCTAATAAAGGTCCTGTAAAAGATCGGACAATTTTACATTAAAATTCTCAAAAAAAAATGGAATCGAGATGTGCCCAATAAATATAGAATTCGATACTTTTTAATACATTTCTAAGGGTATTTTACTAACAGACTCTTACATAAAAATTCTGGGACATGCTCTTAAAAAATTAATTTTTTTCTCAAAAATCGCTTTCAAAATTTTCTCAAACTTTTTCCTTTTGAAATAATGTTGGATATTTCATTTTACAAAATTGAAATCAATTGCACTCATTCGTACAACGGAGTAGCTCGTGGCTGTTGGTGGAGGGACATTATTAATACTTTATGAGCCCAATAATACAAAAATTTCGTAAGAGGTTGTAGTGTTGTAATAAAATCTCTTGGTGAGTTTTAAATATCACCGAATACTTTCATGCAAAGCTTGCAATTTTTGCTGTTGAATGAAGTTTAAATTTTTATTAAATTTGCAGGTTTGCTTTTTAGGAAACTAACTAGATTCAGTTTTTTCCACTCAATTTTATTGCAATTTGATTCTGGAAAGGTTTCTTAGTACTAATCTGCATTATTCATTTATGCAATACTTGAATATATAACCATATGATTTCTTGTTGTTTTGAACCATGGCTAAATATATAATAATTAGGATTCATACATTGCTAATTTCTATTCCTTTAATTTTTTATTTATCAGCCTTTTATAATTTGTTTAATGATTATTTTTTCGTTTCTTCTTAATTTTAATTTTACATAAATATTTTGTTGTCTACCAGGCTATTTCTTTAGAAGTAATCTAAATACTTTTTTAGTGTTTACATTAAATAATTAGGTATATACTGAAATGGTTAAAAGTATATATTGAATGGCTTTCTTTTTAATTTGGTATAATTACTGAATATGAGCTATATTTTCGTTTTTCAATTTATCTGTGTCAATCTTTAGACCAAAGTAAAGAATTATATATTCATCCCAGTATTATGATTTCTGATATATTTTTATTACTCTGTTCATTTTAGGGATAAATGAAAGTAGATAAGCTCAGAAATATCGAAGTTACATATTGGTAACGTAAGCGTACCAATGCACATGCAAAATGCAGCGTAAATACAATATTTTACTTTTGACCTATCAACCTTTTAGTAGCTTACTCTAGACTAATGGAAGGAGCAGAAGTGATGGCGTCTCCAATTTTGTATCGTGCATTTGTACTTACATACAGCTACTAAATGTATACTGGAAAGGGGAAAATTTCTTTTGCCTTCTCTTTGACAAGCGTTTTCGCTTCTGAATTTAACCGAAAAGTATGTATTCATATATTTTTTTTATATTCTAAGCAGACTGTTTTATGTCTCAGAAATTTTATGTCCGGTATTCATGAAGCCATAGCTTTGATTTTAATCGGACAAAAAAATACGGAAAATAGCACACTAAGAAATTAATAAGAAAATGCATGAAGCATTGTAAATAAAATCTAATGTTTCGCGAGTGAACAAGCTATCCTTATTTAATTTTCTGTGAAAACCGTGCTTGGCGTAGATAACGAAAATTAGTTCCTTTATTGTACGGTAGGTTTATGATGATATATTTGTAAACTCGTCGTCTCATTAAAAATTAATTTCACTATTAATCAAATTAAAATTTTTAAATTAAAGTGAAACTAACAAAAATTCTAAGCGAAAAATAATAAATTCTTACATGTAAAAGTTTCTCAACGGGAAATAGCTAATAATATATTAAAGCTTTCAAAAAATAATTAAAAATAAGTTTATTATTCACAAAGATATTTGTTTATTATTTTTACATTTTTTTAATTTGTAAAGTTATCAAAACCATTTCCGTGCATAACATTTAACAACTGTTTTATTCTAAGAAAACATTCTATATATTTCTGGTTATGACAAAACTACTAGCTGGCAATAAAGTTTATTATACTCCTCATAATTAGAAAAGTTCCAATAATACTTCAGAATCAATTAAAAGTGAGATAGAAAAACTTCGAAGTTCGAGAAACCTCAAGAACTTTGAATGATTTGGGTAACACTCAAAAAAAATTCAAATTCAAAATAGAAATTCTAACATTTTTATCAATTACGAAGGCCGGGAATGTTTCAGTTGGTTTAAAGGGACGTCCGGCGTTGTGAAAAAGGTAGTCGCCAAAAAAACAAAAAATAAAGGATAGTTTTGTGGTAAGGAATATGCGTTAGTCTTTTTTTTAGAATATTTTTAGAGTTTTTTGAAACAAATAATATTCGATGTTTCCATTTCTTTTTACTGATATAATTAGTTACTAATTTATTTTTGATACCAATGTTAATATGTGATTATAAAATTATAAAACGAAAAATAAAGAGAAAGAAAATGAAAGAGGAAAGATACAGTGAAAGGAAAACGATTAAAAATTTTCAATAGCCTCTTTTAAAGAGAGTTAGAAGAATGAACATTGGAAGCATTTTTTAAGTGAGCAAGGTGAGCAAGCTATCCAGCTTGTAATATTCGTTGGTTGGAACTAATCTACTTCTTTAATTGTTCCCCCACTTTTGCGGATCGTGACCCATAACGTCTTGGAGTAAATTACTTGGCACCGGCTGATTTTATTCCCTCATTGATGGTCGTATGAAGGGTGTTGCAGTAGATTTCACAGACAGTCAGATAAAATAATTCTAGGAATTGGGTTTCTGGATTTCCACTATTATTCTATATACTAAATTAATCTTTTTAAAAAAAATTCCATGTACGGAATTCACTCCGTTATAGTTTTATTGTATTTATAGATAAATTATGATAGCGGGTACTTAGTTGTATATATTTAATTAATTAATTTATGCAAATTTTATTATATTTTGCAATTTACTTTATTTATTCACAATCAAATTTTTTTAAAGAGTTATGTAAAATTATGCAATCAAAACACATATAGGTGACGATGTGGGATGGCCAAAACCGACGCCCGCCTCATTAATTAGAATACCAGGTTATTCAAATGATAATAAAATTATAATTATGTGTAAAAGCATCCCATAAACTTTTAATTGAAATCCCATAAATTTCGAATTGAAAAATTTCAAATTGAAATCAGGCCGAAACAGGGTCAAACTTAAATTACTCAAGGAAGGTTATTAGAAATCTAATCGTGTCGTCTTCATCCTCTGTGCCGGAGTATGGAACAAGATGTACACATTTACAAGTGCATGTTGTTCATTAATCATAAGTTCATCATCGTTGGCGTATGTGAGTTGTGATACCTGATAGGAGGGCAGAGGTAGCCGCCTACTTATAGCTTTCAACAACACAATATGAATAATTAATTAACAAAGGCGGGACGCCAATGATTCAATTAGGAATTATAATAAGATGCTTTATGATAATTAAGATGTATTAGACGCCGTATGATGAGAGGTGCATCATAAAATGTAACTTAATACGAAACTGATTACTATTCTATCTGCATTATTATGTGATCTTAGTGTACCACTCGTTATTGCCCAGTAAAACTTTGAGTCTTTGAAAAGTTAAAGACAGTTTCATTTGATAGACTTATAAACAAGAAAATATGTTTTGATTATGATAAGTTTCATTCTCTAGAGATAATAAGGCATATAATATATCTTACTTCCGTTTCTATTCACTACATGGAAAATTATCTGGTAACAACTAACCTTTTAGTTACGAAATTTTCGCCATACGAACTGGTTTATACTTACAACTTTATTAGGTTGAAGATATCAAAATGAAATATATTTTTAATCCTTAAAGACTACCACGGTATTTTTACAGCCAGATCACTTAATTTTATGTCTATATTTTGTTTTGTTTTCAACTCAGCACTTTGAGATTCTGTGTATTTTCCTAAGTCGACAGCGCCTCTCGAACACGGAGAGAGGTTGTGCGGGAGCGCAGGTTCGGTGATATACTCGCAACCCGGTGTTTTCATACCCGTAGTAGTCTTAGTGGGCAATTCGATGATATGGAAAGTGAAACAATTTTTAGGTATTTTTATTACAGTTTGTGCGTTATATTTGTAAATTCTTTTTATTTCAGGGTATGAATCGGCTGATAGATAATGAGATCGAAGTTGAATTTGCATCGGATTAGGAGTCATTAGAAGAAAAAGATATTTGTTGAAGTCGATATCCAGGAATATGACGCGCAAAGTGTCGACAATGACACAGAAACACCTCTCACTGAAGGCCCCTGTGGAAATGGAAATTGACGGCACGCCTTTGCTTCCACCTTAAACTTTGACCCCTATTCATTCAGATGAAAGACCAGTAAAAATAACAAATACAGTTTTTACTTTTGTTGGACAAATATTGTGACCCAAAAAAGAACGCTGAAAGGCAAGGAAAAGAGAAGCCGCCCTAGGTACAATTGGAGTACTACACCACCTCCTTTTCATAGGTGTCCTAGTAGAAATACAGTCCCTTACTTACCAGGTTCTGTCGGTATTCCCAAAGAAGTAAAAACAGAATTGGAAGCATTCGAATTGTTTTATTGATGACCAAATTACTGAATCAATAATTGTTCATACAAATCAAGAAATTGCAAGGCAAAAACAAAGTTATGTTCCTAATACTTTATTTGTCAATGACGCTGATATATCAGAACTAAAAGCCTATATCGGGCTTTTATTTTTTACTGCTGTAAAGAAAGTTAACAGAGTATCAATTTCATTTTGTGGGGCATTTCTGGTAGCGAAATTTATTCGACAATCATGTCAAAAGAGCGCTCCAAATGGCTCCAAATTATTTACATTTTAGCATTACCTACTTTAAGATAAGAAAAACTGAACCTATATAAGGTCACTCCCTTGTTCTTTCTTCTATTCATTTATCTGTATGTGTTTTGTCATAGCCGTTTTTCTTAGAAGTTCGACTTAAAAATTATAAATTTGTACACAGTAGTAAAGCATGCGAACCTGCATAAATTTCAATAGTTGATACTCAGAAAACCTTATAAATATTTAGAAAGGGCATACAAATCAACAAGAAATTAAGAAGATAAGGTGAAGACGGAGTGGGAAAGATGCAAAAAATGTCAAAATATTTTCAATAAAAGTACGTAAAAATATGTCTTTCCTTCTCTATCTTGGAAACTACCGAAATCAGAATTATGAAAAAAATTTGACTTATTGTAAGTCAATCTAAATTTATTCAAAAAACTATAGCAATGGTTCTATATTTTATAGTTTTGAGACATAGACGATATTTTTAAGACAGTGAAAGACATATTGGGCAAAATATTTAGATGATGAAAAATCAAATTAATAATCGTAAGTAGTTTAATAGAAAATAGAATATATATCTTAAACGTTTATATATGCCTTTGTGTATATGAAACCTCGGAGTATACTCGTGCTTAATCGATTTTATTACTTATACGAGACTCATTCTTAGTCTCGGATTCGTCTGAAATTCTCCCTGTCCCCAATATGTTTTATTTTAGAAGGAAATTTAATTTATTTCATTTGTTTTCATTCTAAATTATTTCGAAATTAAATTGGCAAACATTCACGTAGTTTTTGGTAATCGAGAGTAACAGAGTCAGTCGGTTATATTATATGAATAAAAACCGATACTGTGAAAACTTTAAACAAACTTATTCGAAAATTTTTGAAGTAATTAAAGTTCTGTATAACCATGTACTTTTCTACTATTGCAGCCAATGGTTTTTGGATTCGTGAAATTTCAACACATTTGAGCATCAGGATTTCATGCTTTTCTATTTATTGCGTATGGATTTCTCCTTGGATTGAATTGGAAAAAAAAAACAGTAAAAAATGTCAACTTTAAAAATGTATCAAACATACGAAAAAACAAAATAATTAAAAATCGACACTCAATATTCATAATTTCTCCTTTATTAAAACATTTTTTGAAATGGTAAAATTTTATATGGAATAACAATATGCTACAAATAAGTTTCTTTACCAAAGTTTTTTTTGTACATATGATACTAAAGTATAATTTTTCCCTATTTGAAAAACATTAAATGTTATAAATTTTTATGAAATACACGTAAACTAGTAACATAAGGTTATTAATATACATGTTATTTTTGTAAATTAGATTACCAATAATAAAACGAATGATAATATTTAACATATTAAAATGAGGCATTGAGACATAAAGAACACAAACTTTACTAAATGATTTCTTATCAGTAGATCAACCGATTTTCCAACTTAATAAGTATATGAAAATACATAAAATAAATTACTTAATTTATCGTGACTAAAATGTCAATCAAGTATTAACCGAAAATCATTAAAGGTCATCTTTTGCTTGTTTTAACTACTAAGGACTTACTGAGCAACTGACACGTAATTGTTACTTATTACTATCTTAATAAAGTTATTTGAATAATAGGTTCATATAGAATCTAACAAGTCTTTCTTTATTTATTTATGAAAAAATATATTTACTAGATCAACATAGCAAATAGATTAGAATAATTATTTATTAATTTATTTGCTTTAGCAATTCAAACGCTATAAGGCAGCGAACTATTGCTGGGTTAACAAAGTATTAATGATCTTTTTACGTTTTGTGACAGTAATTGATGGTTAGACATAAAACATCCGCTTGGTCATAGTTTGCGAATATTCAAATAGTCTCTCATATTTTATTTAATATTTTTTTAAAAATTCGTCGCGGCAAAAAGCCATCACTCAAATTAGTCGGTAAATTTGTAAAATCTAGTTACCGAATTTGTCAACTTCGCCATATGTAAGTAAAAGCCAATATATGAGTGTTTGATAATGAAGTCTCAATATTAGTAGGAATCTACTATATATACTAATACGAATATATACTAATACGAAACTTTAAATGCTGATAATATGGTGGCATATTAGGTTTTAGAATATTTCAGTTTGGAACTAAATTACTAATTGCATTGTAACCTGAGTATTTTTAGATGTTAAAGTGGTTTTTCTAAAATGTTGTGGCTTTTATATATATATATATATATATGTATATATATATATATATATATATATATATATATATATTACCGGGTGACCGAGCGTTGCATCGTGTATTTCGAATTTTCTCAAAGGAACGTGAAATTGCTCGTTAAAGGTATTAGATTTGCTTTGAATCTCAATAGAATGATTCCATACCCCTTACCCTTCCCTCTTCTACCGTTTCCTTTCCCTACTCCTTCCCCTTTGCATTTGCCTTCGCATTCGTCTTCGCGTTCACCTTTGTGTTCGCCGTTATGTTTGATGTCGCGTTCGCGTTCGTGTTCGTCTTCCCGTTCGCCTTCCCCATTCAGTTCAGATTCCCTTCCCCTTCCCTACCCCAAACACTACCACTACTCCTTTTCTTAATGAGTATAACTTTGCGAAACAATAAGTATAACTTGCACTTCAACGGTTTTTTCAATTTAATTTCACTTTTTGTTTGTATCATCACTTTATGCTTGTCGTGGTGTAACGATGCTTCTTTCAATCCATCGTCTCCCTTCCGTCACTTTTTCATATATATATATATATATCCAGTCGACTTTCATTTCAAAATGCATGATAGTCTTAGCCCATCTTCAACTTTACTTTTATCTCTTATCCAGTCATTGAGAGAAAGACTTAATAACTTAAGATTTACTGACGATATTTCCATCCTTGATCGACATATACAATGATATAGAACTGAAAGAAATGTTTAGAGAAATACAAATGGAAGAAAAGAAAGTTTGTACAAAAATGAAAAAAGACAAATTTACGACAAACTAATGCATAAACTTGGAAACTATACATGTAGATGGAAAATACACAATAAAAGTAATTTCATCTATGTTTGTGCGCCAAGGAATAACAAATGAAAAAATTGTGGTTTCCAGATGTTTTTCTGAATTTTTAAATTTCCGAAAAATTGTTTAAATTATGGTGTATATTTCAGAAAAGCTTTATACATGTGTGATAGTACAATTTTTAGAGCAAGCGTTCTTTTTCAGAAGTAATACAATTTAAGAATTTATGAAAAGTTCTAAAAACCACTAAAGACTCAAAAACTGTGGGCTCCTCATTAAAAATAAAACATGAATTTGTTAGGGCTCACAGTCTGTTCTAACCTCTCTTTCAATTTGAATTATTACTTAAGGACTGTGTAAATAATTTATTAATTTTCCGAGGAAAATATGTTTATTAACTTAATATTAGACATGAACCGACTATATTGACACAAATTTGATTCAAAAGTTAATATTTACACGCAGCTTCTTCGTTTGATTAAAGTCGTTTATCGTTGCTTTACATTAATGTGACGAGCAAGCGTTGAGGATTGGTAATATAATTACGTTACAATTTTCTTCGCGAGAATCGAATAAGAGAGAGAGAGACAGAGAGAATAAGGGAAGAAAACAATTGTCGATGTGGTGGTCAGGTTTTTCGATATTAACAAGTCTTTGGTACGGATTTTCTTGGATGTATAATATTCAACTTTGCACTTAATTTGTGTATAAGAACTGCTTTCGCTGAGAAACAATATTAAAATAATTATATTTATATATAATAAATATATTTAAAAAAATTAAATAAATTTATCAATGACCAAATTTCCAACATCCACAATGATATATGTACATAAGTGGAAATGATAAAAAAGGTAAAAATCTTATGATTTATGAATGTTTCGATTTCAGCTATTTGGAGGCTGTTTTCAGAGAGTTGAGATTCGATATAAGTTTGAATATGTATGTAATGAATCTTGATAATTTATGAGCTAAAACTAATGCCACATTTAGTTTATCGATCAACCAAACAATCTTCTTCAATTGGTATATATCTCTGACTGTATTGTAAAGTGTTATAAATCCTAATTATCCAATCAGAGTATTGTGGTTTGTTGATTAGATTACTCATCACATCGGGCGAGAAACTGGTTACTTCCACACTCCGTGTTAACGCTTACCACAGTTCACGCGCTTCGGATGGCTAACTTATAAATAGTTAACAATACGATTCCGATGTTTCTTAGTTTAATGCTCACGATGAATGAGAATAAAAAGATCATGATTAAATGTCTTATAACCTTTTATGAAATACTATGGATTTAAACGTATATTCGTAAATTTTTCGAGTTTTTGAACGTTGTTTTGGGATAACCTAAAATTAATAAAATTATGAAATGTTTTTTAAATTGGTAATTTTAAAAAGCGTTTCGTGATTTGTAATGCATGTATCATTTCAAATAGATAGTTTTCAATCGAATCTTGATTATAAAATCAGAGAACAACGTCTCAAATAACAAATTTTATCAGTGACTGGCACCTTGGCTACCTGTGTTCTTGTGAAAAAAAATTACTATACTGAATGTAATTACACCGCTCAATATATTTTGACTAATTGTCAGATTACATTAACTGAGAATAATTTGGGTTGAATACATTATTATATATATCGCTAATAAATTTAAATATTGACAGTATTTACATTTGTCATGAGAAAGCTTGTAATTGTGCTCGTCTTTAAGATTTGGTAGTAATTTTTCTTTTGCTGTAAAAATCCCTAAAAACATTACGATTAATTATCTTAAATTGTTTATAGATCTTCAATATTATTTCAGCAACAGCAAGCGACAGGTGCGTTTACTCTTAATTGTTTAATTACTAAGTTATTCATTTCAGCACGACATAATGTGAAACTCTTTCAAACTCATTTGAGTTCAGTCAGCCTTCAGTTACCTAGCGATTTGCCGCGTGATCATGATATTAAAAGTAAGAAATTATTATTGAGAAAACATTAGCCTTAATGAGTTTTATAATTTCAGCCTAAAAAACTAATTTTGTTTATTTGTAATTATTATTAATTTTCTATAGAAATCATGTACTATTCAATATCGCCAAATTTACTTTTGATATAATTTTCTTGTGGTTTGTAATTGTGACCATGTCATGTGAATATGATCTTTGGAATTCGTACTGTGCATGCCAAATTTTACGTGATATATTTAACAGTTTTCTTAATATCTCTTTCTTGTTTTTTTATAGATAACTATACAATTTTACTAAAAAAATATTTTAAGATATCAAGTAGAGAGAAATAAATTTACCTTTCATTTATTAAACTGATATCCCATGTCAAACAACATGTTTGCGTATCAGCTGTTTTATTTACATTCTGAAAGAAGGTGATAAAATTGTTAAAATTTGGTGGTTAAAACGTATAATTTAATTACTAATGCTTCGATTGGGTTACATATTTCATGTCAAAGTTGCGAAAGTTATAATTTCTTAAAAAGTTGTGAAAGTATAATATAATACATAATTTCATTTTATTTGTTCTAATCCGCCTAACATTTTTTATATTCTAACCCGTTATCTTGGCCTCACACTTTTCTTACTGTATATTTTTATCAATAAACATTTTTTAATCGCGTCAGTTACTGTTGAACTAGATAACAGACTATTAATGGTTACTTAATTAGACACGCTTAATTTAACAACGACAGCCAATCTTTAGATAATACGTACTTCTGTCTCTGGTATAAATGTAAATGATTAAAAGGTTATTCAGATTTGATCACTTGAAGATCTCTTTTTATCTAATCGCCAATGGTGAAATTATTAAACTCGATTCATTAATAATAGATTCATACTTATAGATATCCTTTCATTCCTCTGAAAACACTCCTTTTATGCCACTAATCCACAAATGCTGTTGATAAACGTGTAGAGATGTTTTATGTATTTATTTACAAAAGTTATTGAAATTTGTTATGTGAAAGTTATTAAATATAATTTTCTCCAAAATATTTGGACAGCTTTAATAATATTTCGTCATGAAAAAAAATATAAGTAACTTTGTACATATGTCAAAAACTACATTCTTGTTGACATGTATATATGTATGTATATTATATATATATATATATATATATATATATATATATATATATATATGTACATACATAAAGTGTTTGATTATCAAATTTCCTCCAAGTTCGTGCATATGTTTATATTCAAGTAGTACTATGTTAAACTCCCTTTCGTTACCATTTCACGTGGTTTAAAAGAAATGATAAAATTTGCTCATTTTCAAACATACGTTTTCGACGAGAAAACTAACTCACCACAACTAAGTTCACCCGACAAGTATCTAATGAAAAAATATATGCTTAAATAATCAGTGTTTATTAAATATTTATTTAATATCATAACTGTACTGTGAAACACATTTGTTCGGTTGGCCAAATATTTTGAGAAATGACATTGAAAATGTCTAATCTAAAGACTTCAACACTGAGATTCAATACCAATTTATTAATATAAAAGGAAACTTTAGATAAAATTCCAGTCAAAGTATCAAAGTATGTCATCCGAATCTCTGCCTATTTGAATGTTTTCTTTGAGAGTTTAAATGTTATGGCTAAGAAGTTTGTTATCTGAACTTCTGTCTATTTAAATGTTCTGATTCTAAATGAAAATGTATGGTAACAAAAGAAAACTACTGAAATGTATTCTAAATGAAAATATATGTAACTAAATGTTCTGATTCTAAATGAAAATGTATGGTAACAAAAGAAAACTATTGACAAATAATTTAGCTGGCAATAATTAAGAAGTAACATATTTCTAATTCGAGCACGGCGTACAGTAAACTTAGTACTAATTCTCCGTGTACATAATCTGTTAGATGCAAATGTTTTATTGGACGATGTTACCATAACCATAACATTGAATTTTAATTGAGCAAATAAAAAGGAATTTCTAAAACAGTGCAAAGTTTTTGTAAATAATATTTGTTAATTATCACAGAACTAAACCGATAACGTAATTTTGTGGAAAGAATATTTTGTGTACAATTCTTTCCATCTTTGGACATTTTTAGTTGATTCTAAATCTCTGTACTTAATCTGTTTAAATAAAAACGACTATTAAAGAAATACACTAACATAAGGGAAATATAAATGTCAAAAAATTGTATACGTGAGAGTACAAAATGTCCTTAATAAGAAGCAACCCGTCACTATCAAGACACACTGTAAATACAAAATACGTGGAAAATATTAGAGGGCGTTTGAACACTTGTCTTTAATTTTTAGGCATATCAAATCAAACTGTAATTTTTGCTTCCGAGATGATTCATAACACGCTTTTGTTAACATTATATTACGCCTGTTCATCACATTAATCTCTATGAGCGATAAATTTACAAGTAAACCAAAAAGTTACCTGGGAAATATTAACACATATACGTGCCAAATTCCAACAGAATTAAAGAATAATGTATTAATTAGAAATATATAATAATCACAATGATAAAAGAATATATTAATTTAAAAACATGAAAAATAAAATTAAAATATCAAGATTTTTTCCTGGCTCGCAGACGAATATTATGTATTTGTATATATATATATATATATATATATATATATATATATATATGTATATATATATATATATATATATGTATTTATATATATATATATATATATATATATATATATATATATATATATATATACATTTATATTAATATAAATATTTGTTGATTGAGAGAAGTTAGAATTTCGAATGAGATAAAAAATTTAAAAAAATTTTTTTTGCTTTCAATAGTTATTTCAACAAACTATCCATATTTTCAATCGGTTGAAGTAAACTTTTTTGAACTTGACTAAAGTTGCAAAATCTCAGGCTCAATTAGTATTATATCCAATAAAGAAATATTTTATTGTTAGTCCGAATTGTTGTCAGTGTCAACTGTTTTATCGTAAATGGTTTGGTTAGGCATTGGTGACGACAAAAAAGATGATATGTATGCGATGCCTATTTAAAAAGAGCATTTAAGAGAGTTATACTAAATGTTTCAATAGTAATTTCAGTTTTTCTTAGCGTTATCGAAAATGTGCGAAAATTGAGTGTTTTTCCACTATATGTTCTGAAATATTATATGTGGTATAAAATTGGATTATTTTTATATTTCATATAATTCCTGAAATTAATTTAACAGAACTACTATAATACTTAAGTTTTTATGTGTATCGAAGTGTGGACGAAACCCTTACCTTTTTACTTATGTTAAATGTATTTTAATGTCGATATTACTTTATTGATGTTTGAAAGAATTTGAAGTAAATTTTATTTAATTGCTCGTTATGATGGAAGTATGTTCGTCGGTTCGCCTTGCAAGGAATATAATTTAAAAAAGGTGCAATTTTTTTGTTGTTTTACCAACGGCTTATTCATTTATTTTTAGGATATATTATATTTGTCACGTTCTCAGATCAATCTCGCGAATATGTTTCACAGGTAATTAATTTAGATTTTCTTTCCCAAACGTGGAAGGAGATGAAGTGACAGGTGGCATATCTGTCAACACTATGATTTAATATGTTAATACAAATTTAGTGCGGATTCACTTCAATATTTAAGTAATAGTTTACTTTATGGTCCATGCTAACATAGACAAATTTTATAATCATAGCGTCTTAAAGAAACTGAATATTTTCCATTGACAGAGTTCGCTTTTGTAGCGGAGCTATCAATCAAAACAAAAAATAACAATGTTTATGATCGCGATCATATAACGAACTGAAATTTGGAAAACATATAAGTTCGACTTCCAAAATTTGGCAAGAAACAAAAAACTCTTCCTTTATTTATTATTAGTTACTGTAAGGTACACAATTTAATTTAATCAATCTGCATTCGAATATTATTCACACCAAAATTGGTGAGCATTGAGACTTACGAGATTTACTAAATTTATGACGGATTGAGTTTTACTGATAATTATTAATATCGAAAAATTCTAAGTATCAATTCTCAAAAGATATTGAATAAGTGATGTTAAGAATAGCCTTTTATCTTTATTTATTTTCACAAAGTCAACTGCGGTTTGTATTTTGAAGTGGATCTCAGTTAAATTTTTATCAATATTGAATTTTATTCCTACCAGTAACCCTATTTTCACCTACGTCTTAGAAGTAAAATCTAAATTACTAACCCGAAATTGAATGCAGAATTACTGATAATGATAAGGGGCACGATAAAAACGCTTAGTCGTTCTGTCATTTTTTATTGCGATTTGCGGTTATCACTGCAATCTGAGATACAAGGGTTTTTTTTGAATAATGGAAAAACAAACGGACACGGTACATTAGAAAAATATTTTTATTTTTGTATCTATTGCATTGTATTTTATGTCTATATATATATATATATATATATATATATATATATGTATATATATATATATATATATATATATATATATATATATATATATTATTGTCGTCTTTCTGATTTCAAATATAAACTAAACTAGGCTGTAATTTATTTACGATATTAAATAGTGCTATTATTTGTAATTTGTTTTCTTTATTATTGTAAAATATATATTTAATTGAAGCAAATACATTTTATTCAACTTTCATATAATTATAAGCAAATTACATTAAAACGTATATGATAAAAGAATAAACAGTTTCTTGAATTAAAAAAGTTGAAACAGTGTTAGGTTGACAAATTATAAACCCGCCATCTCTGCACACAAATTTTTCAACTTTTTATATGTAGTCGATAAAATCAATGGTTAATTACATAAACACTGTCGGTATCTAATACTTGTCGCCAATGTGTAGGCAGTCCTTTTAGAATTTTTTGGGCCTTTGACTGAAAAACAGCTGAAGTTTTATTTTGATATGACTTTCATCTTTAAATTTACCTTTAAAATTATTAAACAGAGAGAGAAACATTTAGTAATTAGATAGCGAATGACCTGAATAGTATGGTGGATGAAGCAGTAAACTCCATTTAAGTGAAATTAGTTTTCCATGCGTTACTTACGTTATATGAAGTTGAGCGTTATCATGTAAAACATAAGCTTTGCTTTGATTTGAAGGAAGTTTAGCTGTGACACAATGCTCAATTGTTCACAAGAAATCTTATACGTGTTTATACTGTTGCTTGAAAGAGTTTCCAATAAATAACTCCATTTATAGCCCACCATGGATTCAAAAATATAATCTTGTGTCCTACATTATAGTTTGGTCTAGGTACATCTTTATCTCTAGCTCCTAGCCATTGGTATTTATGCATTTATGCTAAAAATTACCATGAGCCACCCACTTTTCATCTCCGATGGTTATATGAGATGAAAAGAGGGTGGCTTATGGTAATTTTTAATCTAAACTTTTAACTGACTTTTAACTTTTAACTGAGATCCCAACGTATCAACGAGAAGCTAAAATATCTGGTTAGATATTTTAGCTTCTCGTTGATACGTTGGGATCTCAGTAGGTGCAAGCACACATTAGCCTTCCTCTGAAGTTGAAAGGGTGTTAGCTCAAGCGGTAGCCAAACGGAACATTTCCACTTCGTAAATATAATATACTTTAATAAAATATACTTTTTTCACCATAAAAGATAGATTATTCTTTAATCTATTAAGCTTTTTAGGCTTCAGTTTTTTCGGCTACTTTATTTCAAAGCATATGTCGTTTGACAGCAGATAACATTTTTGTTATTGAAGCTTTGCTAAATTAATATGCTGAGCGGGTTTGAAGTATTCATAACTAGACTACATATTTTGTTTTCCACCCTTATATTACTAAAATAATTGTTGGTTAAATTTTTATATGAAATCTTTATACTATTGAAAATATATATTGATATGGCGACAAAGTGTCCTCTTACTAATTAAAGAAGACTAATTGATAATCTTGGCACGTATTTGACGTAATTCACGGTTAACTTTATTGACAGGGTTGACACTAAAAGTTTTGACTGGATCTCACCTTATTTTTCTGTTGATTTACTTTAAAGAACTTTTCGAAGGAAAAGGTGGCTCTTATTCGATACATTTAACCCTTTCACAATTTTCCACGCCCATATTATAATTGGTTCAGGCGTAGTTTTTTCAACTGACGAGGCTGCAAATATAGGGATTTAGGAAAGATCGGTGTATATGCATTTAAGACACTTGCAAATTTATAAGTTTTGGTGTTTTTAATCTTTGTTTAGAAATGATTCAATATTTTTGTAAATAGGTAATGAAAGTTATTTTCTAGCAAGCAGAAATAAAATTTATTAAGTTCTAAGTGTTTTCTTATTTTTAACGCATCTCTCATCTTAATCCGATGTGTTATAATACGAGTATCTTGATTATTAATTTAAAGCAACAAGTTTGTTATTAAATAAACGTCCGGCATATTGCGTATTGGCGATTTGTGTTCTGCTTCAGGAATATTTCTTTCACGATATGGAAGCGACATTCGAACTTCTGTTCAGTTTGCAATAAGGTATTATACGAGTAAGGAATAAATTAAAAATGGAAGTAGGTCAAATTTAATTTAAACGACTCTTTCTTCACGCATGTCGCATAGATCGAAAAACCAGCGAAGCATCACGCAATATTTTTACAATGATGAGTAAAGGTATGCTCCGCAACGACACATCCAAGTACTGGTTCCAAAGATTCAAAGAAGAGAACTTTTGACCTGTCCGATAAACCTCATTCAAAGCGACCTCCTACAATTGATTTGGAAAAATTTAAAAGCCGCATTGAAATAGATCCCAGATTAAGTTCGCTTTGTTTGGCAGAGCTATTTTCATGCTTTTATACTGTAATAGAAAAACAAATTCATATTTTCAGAACGAAGTGGAAATGTTCCGTTTGGCTACCGCTTGAGCTAACACCCTTTCAACTTCAGAGGAAGGCTAATGTGTGCTTGCACCTACTGAGATCCCAACGTATCAACGAGAAGCTAAAATATCTGGTTATAGGAGATGAAAAGTGGGTGGCTTATGGTAATTTTTAGCATAAATGCATAAATACCAATGGCTAGGAGCTAGAGAAAAAGATGTACCTAGACCAAACTATAATGTAGGACACAAGATTATATTTTTGAATCCATAGTGGGCTATAAATGGAGTTATTTATTGGAAACTCTTTCAAGCAACAGTATAAACATGTATAAGATTTCTTGTGAAAAATTGAGCAAAGTCACAGCTAAACTTCCTTCAAATCAAAGCAAAGCTTATGTTTTACATGATAATGCTCAACTTCATATAACGTAAATAACGTATGGAAAACTAATTTCACTTGAATGGAGTTTACTGCTTCATTCACCATACTATTCAGGTCATTCGCTATCTAATTACTAAATGTTTCGCTCTCTGTTTAATAATTTTAAAGGTAAATTTAAAGATGAAAGTCATTTCAAAATAAAACTTGAGCTGTTTTTCAGTCAAAGGCCCAAAAAATTCTAAAAGGACTGCCTACACATTGGCGACAAGTATTAGATACCGACAGTGTTTATGTAATTAACCATTGATTTTATCGACTACATATAAAAAGTTGAAAAATTTGTGTGCAGAGATGGCGGGTTTATAATTTGTCAACCTAACACTGTTTCAACTTTTTTAATTCAAGAAACTGTTTATTCTTTTATCATATACGTTTTAATGTAATTTGCTTATAATTATATGAAAGTTGAATAAAATGTATTTGCTTCAATTAAATATATATTTTATGATAATAAAGAAAACAAATTAAGAATAATAGTACTATTCGATATCGTAAATAAATTACAGCCTAGTTTAGTTTATATTTGAAACCAGAAAGATGACAATTGCATAACACGAAATGATAATCCATTCAAATTCGCCAACCAGCAATAAAAATCAAACTATCTGATATTTCGTCGCTTTTTTGTTTCTGTAGATAGAGGAATCCCTCATTATAGATTCTATAGACTAAACTTGACATCGCAAATCCCAAGCTCGTCTTTGAGCCAAGTTCCTCTTGAGCAAATTTTATTTCCTTTCTTGTGAATATTGATGAGAGTTCTATGAAAATGTTTTATTGCCAAATGAATCTCTTTTACCAAGGATTTATTTAAGGCAGACATATTTTTAACTTGGCAAAAAACTAGAATACATTTCCGCAATTAACACTAATTCATTGTTTACAAAATTATAAAAGTGTCAACTGCAGACTTGGTTACTGATCACTATATAAATTCGATAAAAATATTTTTTGAAATTTTATTTAATATTTGGAATCAAAAATGAAAAAAAAATTAAGACGAAAGTTTGTTATTTTTGGAAAAGTCTTAATTTGAGAGTATCATATAAATATTACAAGCTTTTACATGTCATATTATACATGCCATATTATTTTCATATACGACTTGAATTTTTTTTAAAGTTTTTACAATGTAACAGAAACTAATAATGACCAGTTTCTTGAAGGACATTAGTTTAAAATAAAATATAATTAATCTGCAACCAAAATATATTTAAATTTACGTAAAGGCATTCAAACAGGAAATAATTTCATAAAACCGTTTACTGGCTTTAATACGTGGCTCTCTTTTATACGTACAAAACATTTAAAAGGCGTATTATTTATACAAGTTACATATGTATGTATGAAAAAACAATGTAAGTATACATCTATCGCGTGTCTATCTTTTTAGCCAACAGGCAAACGACAAACTTTGCTGAAATGAAATTTATCATGATCGGATCTAATTATTTAAATATCCACGGAAACTCATTCATTCCACAACGGAAGTTGACGATAACGTCAACTTTTGATCATTTGAACTTCTAGATGTATAAATTCACTCACTGGTGTTTTGATTATAAGTCGTCGAGAGAAGTTCATATCAAAGGGTTTGAAATTTATTTTATCTAATTAGCTCTTTATTGAATTTGGGCGGCCGACAATCCATACTGGAAGAAATTTACTTCATAAATTAATATTTCACAGGCGGCTATTTCATTCGCTTAAAGTGAATTTATCGTTCGTTTAGATTAATGTGGCGAGTAGGCATTAGCAATTAGTAATTTAATTAGGTATTAATTTGTTTTATGACAAGAAAGCAATAGGTAGTGAAAATAAAAGTGTATGTGATGGAGTGGTTCGAACACATTAATATTAGTATGCAGCAATAATTACAGATAGCATAAATTAAACGGTAATAAACACTTTCTCAACTCGTTGCAGTCAAAACTTTTTCTGTCACGGTAGGATAAGTTTGAGTGTTGAGAATGACGAAATAGTGAATCGCTGAGGTCATAATGTATCAACTGACGAGCAAGCAATGACTGAAGCGTGGAATGAATGGAAATAGAGATTACTATACTCTAAACTGCACCACCTGCGCCAGACATTTCAATTCGCCTGCAATATCTCTTTATTGTAATCGACCTAATGGAAAATAATTTTCTTACTTCGAAACATTAAAACGTATATTTTATAAGTTAAAAGCATTAAAACGTATATTTTATAAATTTAAGTTTTTTTTGTATAGCACTTTCGTAAATTTTATCAATACACTACGTATCTAAACATCATTGATGCTATCGATTTAATTTTTATAATGTGAAACGTTAAAAAAGTTATTTATATTACGTTAAAAAATAATATATTTAAAGTGGTTTATATTATTTTTTAACGTTTCCACATTATAAAAATTAAAATTAAACATTATAAAAATTTAAACTAAAACGTTTCCACAGTATTTGTATAAAATTTATGTGAATAAATACCTCATGCATTATTTCCTTTTCAGAAAAAGCTTGTGTGTCAGTGGAGACAAAAAATAAGTATATATAGGGTTTAAGTATGCTAGGATTTAGTGCATAACTTTTTCGAAGCCAAAACGATGCAATATATGAGGTTTTCTTTTACCCAAATTACTATGAGTACTTTCGAAGTACTCAGGAGAAGTAATTTTGACAATATTACTTCTCCTGAATGACCGACTTATACAATTCGACGAAAATTTAAAAAAAATGAAGACCAATCTTTTATTATGTGTAAGATCTTACATGCAAAATTCTTTATGTCATTAATTTAATATCCAGTTCAATCGACTGTCCGCATTTTTCAATTCTTTTGAAACAGATACAAGATTAAATAATTTCATTAAAAATATTTGTTAAACCTCAAAGTTAATAATCTGCGACTAAAATTCATGAAGGTTCGTGTAAATACATAAAGAAAGGGATTCATTTCATAAAACAGTTCATTTCAATAAAAGAAGCTAATTTCACACAAAAATGTATAATCAAGAAACTTGTTTCTTATGGTTAACATATTTGAAAAACACGGAATTTAGAGAGGATACGCGTATGTCATATATGGAAATAGGTGCAAGGAAAAAATCGATGACGGAA
Source organism: Druceiella hillmani (assembly GCA_039881145.1). Taxonomy (NCBI): domain Eukaryota; kingdom Metazoa; phylum Arthropoda; class Insecta; order Lepidoptera; family Hepialidae; genus Druceiella; species Druceiella hillmani. The sequence continues at coordinate 16,867,865 of JAYKKI010000018.1, read as the reverse complement.
ATAAATATCTGGATGATGGTGTGGACTTAAAATGTTAATAAATGCGTATTGTGAATCATCTAACGATAAAGCAAAAAGCCAAAATGTAAAATGGTTTGCCTTACTGGGAGAATTCCATTGCGAAGGCTCTGGAACTTTTTTAAAAACAACAGACAAACTATTGCTGTTATACCAAATTGCGATCTACAGTAATTGTTCTTTTATTTTCCAAAACAATCATTATATTAATCCGTGTACCCGAAGAACGAGGCGACAGTCTTCTTTCCAGGGTTTCCTCCTTTTTGAACTTTATAGAAAACTCTTCAGAAGTAATAGCATAATTAGCTTTTCTTAGCCGTGACAAATCAAATACCGCGTTTGAATGATCACTGTTGATTTTTTTTAATATTTTGTGATCCCAGTCAGCGCTAAAAGGCATTTCGTTTTCAATAAATTCAGGAACAAATTATTTTAAATTTATGCTTTTACTTACTACAAAATTAACTAAACAGTCTTTGTTTTCACAATTTATTTTACTATAATATCATTTTGAAAAGGTTTTTAAAATTTTTCCGTACTAATATATTCACGTGTACAATACATACAAAGATGTAGTCAAGGTTCATAACGGAATAAGAAACTACGTTGGTATATCAGGCTATTGAGTTAAGATTTTCATTGTTTTATTTTTTGAATATTAGCCTTTTATTGTCATATTCTTAATTACTTTTTATTAATTTCTTCTTTACGCTAATTATTCCCAAATATTTCGCAGTCCACGAGGCTATATGTTTATAAAATCGGTAAAAATTATAATAATTAAGCCTACACACTCTTTCGTTTTCAATACATCTAAGCAAAATGTTTACAGCAAAGCTAAGAATTCGCAAGTTTATCCAAATACAAGGGACGGTATAAACACAATATTTCACTTTTTAATTTTCACGCTTTTAGTGCTTCATCCTGCACTTAATGGAAGTCTCTGAACGGATTACTACTTCAGCTTTGCATTTTACATTTTTATTTACACACAGCCATGAAATGTATACAGGAGTGGGAAAAACAGCTTCTGCCTTCCCTTTGATAAATGTTATCCTTTCCGTGTTAAAATTATCTTTGTTATATATTTGGCAGATCTTTTATGTCTCAGAGTTTTTATATTTTGTAATTGTAAAGTTCTAGCTTTTCACTTTCATTAGATTAAAATTTAAGAATACAGTATCCTTTTGGAAATTCAAATCTAATTACAAAAGAAAATAAATTTAAATAAAATTTAACTTTTCACTGGTAAGTAAGTTTTATTAAGCTAATTTTGTCGCGGACAATTAAAAAAATAAGAAGATTTATTACAAATCTTTGTAAAGTATAGTCCTTTTAATTTTCGGGTAAGATATTGAAAACCGGTTTATAATTTAAATAAATAAATTTTTAATTTATCGATGCAATTAAGGTTATAAAAACGCTAAGCAAAAGAAGAATCAACTCTTACATGTAAAAACTTGTTTAATGAAGATTAACTGTACGTATATATAAACTATATATATCCATGAAAACTTTTAAAAAACGTTTCAAAATATGTACGTTTTTACAAAATTGTTTTTATTTTTTTTAAATACGTAAACGTACCCTTTCTAAACACTACGATGTAAGGGCTTTAAAATATTGTTTTCTTTTCAAGAAATGTAAATATAGTATTGTCCATGACTGTATTATGAAAAATACTACCTGGTAATAAAATATATGGTCATTATAATTAATAAAGTTCCAATAATTTTGTACTGATAATTAAAATCGAGATAGCGAAACTTTGGAGTTTTTATGGTTTAAATTTAAACACAGCTATCACACACGAAAGTTGGTAATTTTGCCTCAATTTAAATATTGGTATATCTGACATTGCAAAAAACAAGTTGTCGAAAAAACAATTATAATTAAATGATGAAGTAATGGCAAGTATATGTGTTCATATTTTGTTGAAAAATGTTTAAATTTTAAACGTTTTTCTTTCCATCTTGTAAAAATTTAGGATGAACTAAAAACTCGCGAAAAGAGTAATTTATAACTTTGAATTGGAAATATAATACAAAACGTATGAGTTCTGTAGAGCTAGTTTTAAAATATTGAACCTAGGTAACATTTCAAGTGACCAAGCTTAACTTCTAAATAGTACTCGTAGAAACTAGAGTAAACATGAAAAAATAAAATTTCCATTGATCCAAAAAAAACAATAAAAAAGGACTTATATACATACATCTTTCGAAATTTATAATTGTGAGAAGGACCTCAGAAAGACAATCGAAAAAACAAGTGTCTTCATCTTCTTGACAGAATCGCCAATGAGCAAAATTTCTTTAGTCGTATGGTCACAGGTCATGGATTTTTTAATACGATCCTGAGACCAAGAGGCAAAGTGAGGAGTGGCACACTACTGGCTTTTCTCGACCAAAGAAAGCGAGAATGAGCAAATCGAAATTCAAATCAGAAAAAGGATCATTCGCGTGAGACCAGACATTGTAGACAAATAGATGCTCCATTATGACAACGCCCCATATCACATTGCCCTCGCCGTCCACAGAATTTTTGACTTCAAAAGGCATTTCTGTGGTTCCCCAATCTCTCTTATTCACCTGACCTCAGTCCATTTGACTTTTTCCTTTTTCTTAAACAGAAAAATGTCCTCAAAAGATGTAATTTTGAGACTTTAGAAAACGTCCAAAAGAGTGTAACGGACATGCTGAAGACCATACCAGTTCAAAACTTCCAGTGCTGCTTCTGTGTGTTGCTACCCAAGGGAACTACTTTGAAGGGGATAACATTGATGTTTGAAAAAAATAAAAACTTTGGTAAGTAAAAAATCAGTCTCGTCTCATTACTTTTCTGCCACACCTCGTATATATATATATATATATATATATATATATATATATATATATATATATATAAATACATACGAGCAATTTATGAAAAGAGTAGCAGTATGACATGTTTATTATAATATTTGGTAACGACCGATAAGTGTTATAGAAGAAATATAATTCTATGCATAATTTGGTAAAAGTTTTGTACAGATATTTGTTTTATTTTCGGGATGTATGTTTGCCATTTACTTGGGAAAGAGAGACTGTAATTTTTTCATATCATTCAACGTTCAAACTATTTAAACGATTGAAGTGAAATTAAAATACTTATGGTCGGCTTTATTATAAATATAAATCACAGCAATTGTAATACAATATTGAACATATAAATTTATAGTGGTTTTACAATAATTTTTTGATGGCGGAGTTACCCATTCTTAAAAATATTTATCAAAATTTTCACGTACAAAATCGAATCTCAATTTTTATTAGTATTTTTTGGCGGATAAAAGAGTTAACGTAATTTCTAAGACAGATAGGAGTTTTGCCCGCTCTTTACACAGAAATGTTCTTTCGCAAAGGAACGCTTCGCACGGGATGATTTAATGCACGTTTCAATATTTTCAAACTCTGTCCATTTCATACGTAGAAGGAAATTGTAGTGAAAGACACCATGATGATATGTCTCAGAGTCTGTCAGAGCGTGATGATATTACATTTATTAATATACTTCTCCAATTGAAAACATAAACCATCAAAACATAAACTAAAGCGCGATAGAAAATTAAAAAACTGTAAATTTCTAATGACAATAATTTTTACTGCAGACATTGATGAAGCCTTTATGGTATAAAAGTGCAAAATTTCGATTAAGCCTGGTCAGTGAGACTTGCGTTATGTCCGTGCAGACACGGTTTGTTTATCATTTTATAATACGTATAGGTAATTTAACATATATTTGTATGCAGTAACGTTAAGTCGAAAATATAAAGCCAAATAATTTAATCGCCAAACAACAAATAAATGCTAGAAACGGTTTTTTATCAAAATATTTTTTACGTCAGGAAAATAGTAAATTGTAATAATTTGTACAACATGAACAGTTCCTTACCAATAATTTATATAATATAAAGGTAGGTATTCGGGGGATATAAACACTCAACTAACCCGAAGGCGTGTTCCTGTTTCTGAGTATATCATAAAAATTTGCATTTCTATTTATCCGTGACATTTGTTTATCCTCACTGCTGTTTGCCAAGTGGTCGAAATTCGATCATAATATAATCATAATATATTTTACCTCTATAAACACTGAATGTAATTTTTCTGAAGTCTATTAACATTACAGCACACAATTTTCCTTGTGGAACAGGTGTACAAGTATATTAAGTAAGCTGACATATATTTCCTTTGGCAACAGGAAATATCTGTCACATATTAAGCAAGGTGTGTTTCACTAATGTATAAAAATAGATATATATTACACAAAATATAAAATAAATGCTTCATTGCCTTGATGGACACTCTACAGATTACTGACAAAAGGATATTTGAAATCATAAAAAATTCACAGCTCGAAACTCATTCAGCCAATCTTACATTTTAAAAGTTTCATATAGTTCTGAAAAATTTAATTTTAAAATTCTTTGGCTACAATTTCAACTCCATACAAATATTATACCATAAGCTATTGTGTATTTGATATTGAAAGTATGAACGTAAGCGATGAATCTTTAATGTATTTGTAATATATAACTTGATATAAATGTGACACAATTGTATATATTTTATATAAATTTAGTAATTGTGTATAAATTTTAGCTTCCTGCATTCTTTCTCCATATAAACTTAACTACGCCAAATATCATAATCCTCCCTAAGCACTATATGCTTAAAAAGGGTACAAAGTTTTCTCTTCACGTATTGATATAGTTGTATATATGACTATTTAGTTTCAGTTATATGGGATAATTAGAGCGTACATATTCATGTACATTATAGAAAAATCCAGTAACGTGTCCTGCATATTTTCGTTCACTAGTTTAGTCGAAAGAAGGAGCAAGTTCAACAACAATTTTTTTATTTATTTATGAACGATTTTTGAAAAAAAAGGCCTTTGTTCATATATGTATATTTAATATTCCGGATTATTTTCTGCCCACAATGAGAAAATGTTCTACTGTCAATTGAGTTTTTAGGGTTCTGTATTTGAAAAGAAAAAAAAATGGGATATTATATATACCATATATTTGTCTGTCACTGGGGATTTTTTTAGAAAGTCGCATATGCCAGACATTTTTATGTGAATTTTTATAATTGGCAAGTAAGTTTCCTATATTGTATGTGATATCAATTGATAAAGCGACTTATGCTGTTTGCTAAAAATATTCTGTGAATTTTAATAACTATTTTTAAATATAATCACAAAATTTGTTAGAAACAATTTTTGACGCATACGCGTACATGCACACGCATGCGCATATATGCTTGAACACACACACGCACACTCACACACATATATATGTATATATATATATATATATATATATATACATATACATACATATACATGTGTGTGTGTATATTTATATATATATGTCATACAATATGAAAATAGAAGATAAATAATTAACATCAGATTGTCACATTAATTCAAGGAAACGATGAATTTATAATAAGCAATGAGAAAGGTCCTTGTAAAATATTTTCTTTTCACATAAAAGGCTAGTAAAGAGGTATTTAAATAAACCAAGCACGATAAAATAATTCAAACTAATAATATGCCAATTTCTATATGAAGGTAGTCACTAATGTTTCATTTAGGAGTTGAAATGATAAAAATTTATTATTACCTTTAATCAACAAACCAAATCGTACTTAAACCAAATCGTACTTATTCGGTAAAAACTTAGCTAGATCGTATCCGTGGAACTCTATTTCAGAGTATGCGTAATACATTGTTATTGAACTAATAACTGTATTTAAGGGCGTTTCACTGTTACTGACGTAATATAGTAATATCACATTAATTTTGGAATTGAACATGAAGAGTAAGTACGTCGATTCAATAAACGGCAAAACAAATAATAAATTTTTCAAATATACGAATATTTAATTAAAATTTACATCTAAAACATATCACATGCATGTTCTCAAATATAGTGGTAAGAATGATGGAAAAAGTTAACTGTATATTCTAAACAAACCTAAACTGGTTGACACTAGCAAAAAGGCAGACGAAAGAAAATATTTCTTACCCTTAAAATTATTTCTTTAGGGTTGAGGTGTAATCTGTTGGAAATACGGTTAATGTTCAAGTTAAAAGCATGGATTCATTGTTGAAGCTTGCTAAAGTTTCTGAAAAAAATATTAAATATTTTATTACGTAAATTACGTATGTATCCGTGTATTTTGTCTAATTTTAAATTCTTTCATTTTTCTTGTGCTTTGTACTATTGAAGATATTTATGTTAGATAAAATATTCCGCTTACTGAGCCACGAACAACTTACCAGACGAATGTTTATCAGGAAATAAGTAAGATATTTTTTCAATATATTCAGTTACAGCTAGAGCCGCAAATTATGATCTCTATCATTGCAAAAATGCGGACTTGTAGACAATTTAATCGATATTTTTACTAATTAGGTAATATACGCTGATTTAAAATTATTGTCTTATACTTTTTTTATTTTATTAAAATAAAAAATAAAAATTATTACAAAACTATAACATTGAAAGATAAAAGAAACTTTTCAAGCTCTCAAAATATGGATATACATCAATCTCGTTAGCCCTGCCTTTATCAACCATTTTATCTGTTTTCACAGAATAACTGTTTAATTATTAACTACTAAATTACCGAATAATAATCTTGTTGAATTTAATTTCGAATTTTGATAAGCGTAATTCTGTTTAAAAATAATATGTATGAGAAAATATTCTGTACATGAATGACTAAGTCAAGAATAAATTTTACGTTACGAACGAATATCAAATGATTATGTTACATTTCTTCCAAGTAAGAGTATGTTTAACAAAGTAAACTGTCAGGTAAGACTTTATTTTGCATGGCAGTTACATTGATATATAGTCATTGTTAAGTTGTTAGCTATTTCTAAGTCCGTGCCTTATGTACATATATAGCTTTAATTATAGAAGAAAGTATATTTGGTAAAATTTACACTAAAAAAAATCGAAACTAATAGAGCTAAGTATAATGAATTAGAGAAAACTTTGCCCAGGTATATTTCAAAATAGGAAAAATTATTCAAATATGAGCATTTTTGATAAAACAATAACACTATTTCTTTAAAAATGATTCTCATTTCGTTTATAATCAAAAATCGCATCACAAATCACATCGAATCTTATTTTCATTAGTAATTTTGTTACACCCTATATCTGGAAGAAAATTATTATATAACTTATTTCCCGCAGCATCAATCTAAGGAAGCGATAAACTGCAATAAGCAATGAAGCCTGTGGAATATTTTCCTAGGAATTTTAATATTTTCATTATGGACACTGCAGTTCATGTCTTAATAAAGAGCTAGATATATGAATCTAATTACAAACTCTTTAACATGAAAAGGATACTGAAATCAATTAGGAATCTGTCCATGACACGATTCATTAAATAATACATATTTAGAAAATATTTCATTAAGTTGATTATAAATAAGATAGGCTTTTAGGGTCTGTATACAATAATCTAGCGTGTTTTATTATCGACTTTATGAACTTCGTAATTCAGCGATATATAATATGTCATACATAATTTTTGTTGAATAATTTAATTTACTTTATTCAATTACTTTGACACAGGACTAAATTTAAAAAAAAGTATAATAAGAGCCACACATACATGAAAAATAATACTTCAAATAAAGTGAGAAATTAAAAAAAAACTCTTACTTCAAGGGGATATTGTTAGACATGTCCGCAATAGACTACATCCTCTGAAATTGATAACTTATCTGCATTGGGTCTCTCATTAGTATATATGATCATAAGATTATCACTGTTGAAAAGCTCTTTGTTTTGTTTATTACGTTCGACTATTTACCAATTCTTTTTGCTTCCACGCTTTTTTTTTTAAATAAATAACTAACGAGGGCAAATAAGTAGCGGATACATAATTTTATAAATTAGAGCACCGAGAATGGAAGACGTACCTTTAATATTTAATATACTCAAAAAAAGACGCATTGGATATAAAGAACGCAAAACTCTATGTAATTATTCCTTACGAGTATCTGCCTAATTTCCACCTTAATGTTCCTATAAAAAATATATAATCTAATAAAGCTTAATCAAAATAAAATTTTACCCCCAATCATTTATATTACGATGGAAAGAAAATGTCAACTTTTTCTGATTTGAACTTCTAATCATATAATTTATTAAGTCGACTGTCACATATAACTTGCTGAAAACGTATTATTTACTTTTCTCCTAAAATTGTTACTAATTATAATCTTAATTTAGTTATTTTGATAATAAATTTGCAAGTAATATCTAGCAGCCCTTGTGAATAATTCTTTGAAGTAAAATATCTTCTCCATTAGAATAATATGACGAATAGGTGCAGAAATTATTATTAGATTTCTCGTTCATTATTTTAAGAACGAAAACCTAATAAGAGCATGAAATTTTGGTAACTTAACAAAGTTTTAGTGATTTTTTTACGTGTTGTGACAGTAATTTATGGTTAGACATAGAACTTACGCCTGAATGATGTTCAGAATTATCGAATTAGCGAATATTTCAATATTCTTACTTCTTAATAGCTTTATTTTAAGAACGTTATTAAATGTTTAAAGTTATAACCCCACTTGATTGCCCATATTTGTAACAAAAAATTGAGACACTTGTAACGTTGTTGTCGTGGTTACCCACGATGCAAAATAAGCTTAGAAATAATAATTGGTTCGCTAATATGTTCTTAGCTAAGTCTTTTAAGTTTTTATCTTTTGTAGAAAGTTTGTTAAAATTTCTAGAATATATAACTAATTACTTACATGTTATAAGCATATATATATATATATATATATATATACATATATATATATATAAATATATATATATATGTATATATATATATATATATATATATATATAAATATATATTTATATATCTCTAAAGTGTGATCAAAATCTTCAAGTGTAAAATGGATTTAAATCGATATCAAATACTTTTCTACTTTAGAGTTAATGTTTGTCAAAAATCATTGGTGTTAAAACGTAATTTCGATTAGTTGAAGAGGTTACTAAATAGAGGCAAGAGCTACATACGTTCAAAAACACCAATAACTTAATGTAGAAAAAAGTGGTTTCACTTTTTATCTTAAAAAGGTTATACCGGAAATGTAAAGATGACAAATTATAAATTGTAATTTATCGAAAGTTGCTTCCGGAACGGTCTGTGGTGGATGCAAAGATTCACTGTCAGCAAAATAATTCAGTGTTGGGAAGTAGTTCGATTAGCCAATCTGCGAAATTATAAGAACATAGAATTAATTTTATAATAAATTATGAAAGATGCGCCCCCGATTCTTGATATATTTTCTGATCAAGATCAAATAAGCACCGTAATTTTCGATATTACAGAGTAAAAAAAGAAAGTACGATGTTAGCGTCACGGTTTTCATACCATGGATAATAAAGATGACACAGGGAGGGCAGACATTACCATGTTCATAACTTAATATCAATATTTCAACAAAAAGGTAGAAGACATTAACTGAAACTTTTTCAAAGGTGTTAGGCTCTTTATGAACAAAGTCAGCAATATAGAGACCTGAGAGGAGGGACTAATCTGAAATTATACATATATAGGGAAACAAAGTTAATGATTTGACACTTGGGAAATTACATAAAGTGAAACAGTTATAAACACAGTATTGCGGAGTTAACATATAACGACAATATAGACAATATTTCCTTAACATTAAGTAGTGTAGATCAATAAGCGTTATATAAAATAAAACAGTTTTTAAGGCGGTATTGACATGTCATAAAATTAACAGTTAACAATTATACTAAACAGTATTGGTAAATATTAAACAATTAAGCAGTTGAAGTTACTCAATCACAAATGGAATTGTTCCGAATTATAAAGTAGATAGTTTCAGCCGGAGATATACAATTATACAAGACTCTGATATTCAATTTTTATTTTCATGAGTTTAAATTATATTTTGGGAAAAGTCTTTATGAACATATCATATAAAACTGATCATTTATAGATTTATAGTTTGATTCAATAACATTTTCATGAAATACATCTTGTGGTATAACCATTAATTTATACTTAATTTCCACATGTTTGCATCGTTTATGACATTCACCATTTTTATGATTCCGTAGACAGAATACATTTTCATAATTTCTGTCTATTGATTTTTTCATTTCTATATCACAACAATTTCGTTCGCAAACTATTAGAGCTATAAAGTTGAAATGTTAATGGTTATACAAATTTATGACGCCTACAAAGTTGTGAAATAAAATGTTTTAAATAAAGTTTATTTTACGATATCTCCCCTATATATAAAGTATGAGTAAATGTTTTTCACATACTCCATTGCGTAGTGCATTGTTGAATATATCAATCATAAATATCGATATGTTGTGTATAATTTTCAATTTAGATATCCGTTTACGTGATATTAAACTTCAAAATAGTCATTTTTGGCAGAGTTACGGAAGCATGTAACACTCCTACTGGGTAAACTGCTATTTTTGTACATCTGAAATTATTCACAATGGTAGCATTTGTAACAAAAATAATTGCAGCTAAATAGACTCTACTTCTTTACGAGTAATAGTCGACTAACTTATCATACTCGTATATATGGGTTTGTAAAAAAAGTCTTATAAGTCCATACAAGTGACTTACATCAATTGTAAAGATAATCTTTTATTTTAGGTGTATATTTAATATTTACGTCTTTATGCTTATTAAAAATTTGATGCGTAACATATTTACATCGGGAAAAATTAGTATTTATAAAATCCCCGTAATGTAAATTCTTCACAATTACTATACAGATTGTTAATCCCACTATTTTGTGTGAGAGTCTTTCTCTGGTGGAACGCTATTAATATTAACTTTACACAGTAGTTGCACAGTGTTTGTAGAAAGAAAATGAAACTTCTGCATTTGTCTATTTATATATTAGAAAAGATAATGGCAGGATATGTCTTTAAAACCAAGTTTTTCTTAAATTCTTCACAATTACTATATAGATTGATAATCCCACTACTTTTTTGTGTGAGAGTCTTTCGCTGTGTGGAACGCTATTAATATTAAATTTACACAGTAGTTGCACAATGTCTGGTGAAAGAAAATGAAACTTCTGCATTTGTTTATTTGTATATTAAAGAAAGTAATGGCAGGATATCTTTAACTCCAATTTTTTCTCAAATTCTTCACAATTACTATATAGATTGAAAATCCCACTACTTTTTTGTGTGAGAGTCTTTCAGCGATGGAACGCTATTCATATTAAATTTACACAGATACAACTATGTACAGTGTCTAGTGAAAGAAAATGAAACTTCTGCATTTGTCTATTTGTATATTAAAGAAAGTAATGTCAGGATATGTTTTTAAATCAAAGTTTTTCTTGAAGTTTTTTTATTACCTCTCGTATTGGGTATTTATCGTTTTAAATTCCAATGACGTACTCTACATCAAAGTTTTTTCGGGAAAGTCAAATTTTTTAAGACTGAATCAAATTTCATATTCAGCTCTTCTATTCACATAGTATTTATGGTTTAAATTTTATTTCTTCGAGTTTTGTTACATGAGATGTCAAATTAAATTATTTCGTAACAGTTAATTAAAAAAAAATATTACAAAATAGCCCAAGCTATCGATTTTTGTGAAAATTTTTGCGCTGTTGCAATTATTCTACTTACATATTATTATGCTCTATATTATGATATTTACAGCAAAAGTTCTCATACATAAATCTCAGAGTAAACTCACAGCGTGTCAGCCCTGAGCTGTCGAAAGCACATGTTTGGTTATTTCGCACTTCCCTTGCAATTCCCTTCTTGCACGTGTACGTAATTGATTGGACCTATTAGTAGTTTTATTTTTTATTTTTAATCTGACTTTTAAATCTAATTTTAGATCTACGCAGGTCCTATTCACAACACAAATCCATCATATCTCTTGTCGAAAATAAGTTTTGACGACGAATTTTCTTGTAAAATAATTTTTATGGCCGATTAACTTTTCAATTTCAATCAATACCCTAAGATTATTTGAAGTTATTTATTTGCTTCGATTCTTCATATATATTAATAGTTTGACAAGTACACGTTGAACATTAGATTATTTACTACTGCACATTGTAGGTTAGGTTCTTGGTAATTTTTTGGTTAATTTAGTCAGATTAGTAATTTGAGTGATTTTAATCGTCCAACGATTTGTTAGTTATGGTTAATAAATCCATAGCCTGTTGAAAAATAATTAATTTGTGGAAACACCGTGGGCCATTCTTGATATCCTTTGTGACGAGAACTAGAAAGAATAATGATTGGGTCAGGGTTTTTAAACTCAACTACAGAAAATAAGGAACTCGCAGGATAGGGCTACATTATCATATGCCTAACGCATTGTCAATATTTTAACGATATAAGTCAATTAATTTATTTTCACCAAGGATTACGCTACGTATAACTGATTCTAGAAATTAATGTACATAAAAGAGACACTTCTTTGGATATTGCATTCAAATAAGAGCTGAAAAAATATTATTTTTAATTTTTAATTGTTATTTCAACGTACTCAAAAATAAGAGAAAGTGGAGCGTCTTTCCTTTTAACCTTCTGGTGAAGTAGATTAGTAAGAATTATAAGTTTATTTATATATGCGATTTAGATATGAAGTTCATTATATACCAAGTTAAATAGTTTCCTTTGCGAATAGTCTTTTTTTTTCTCAAGGCCGAAATAGGATTTTTTTTATTTATTAGGCTCACCACGACAATTTTTCATATACTCGATATCAACTTAATTTGTTTCATCAATTGGTTTAAAAGATGAATCTGTTGTCAATATTTGTAATTCAATTATTATAGTCGGTTAAGTAGTAGATTGTTCATTTGTGATTGTACAAATAATAAAAATGTAGAATTGGACAGGCCGTGTACTAAAGGGTTTTGAGAAAAAAATATTTATACCCATAACACACATACAATATATATACATATACATATATATCCTATGTTTTAAATTTTTAACTGTGTGTTTATTGGTGCACGTATTGCGTAAAAACTATTGAATCAATTCTGATGTTGTTTTTACTATCAACTAATAGTAACGTTTACAGAAATTTGTTAAATCGCTATTAGTTTACCCCATAGAAGAAACGCGGATTTAATGTTTTCGAAAATTTCTTTGTATTGTGTTATTAGGACAATAAATACTATGCGAAGTAAGTTGAAGAAATAAGCGTGGCCAGTTCAATACTGAATGGCACAGGTACCATGGTCGAGTTTGGAATTCTGTTTTAATAAGAGAATCTTTGTAAACACACCGATTTGACCGTATATGTAATGTAAACACTTTTTTTACAATCACGTTAGTAATTTAAGCACAATTTATTTGGTATTTGTGAACGATAAATAGTATTATTATTAATAGTATGCATCTTTACACTTTATTAATACGTAAATTGGATTATATGGTTCATATGTTATATTTAAAAAGAATTAATATATGTAAGATGAAGTGTTTTAAACAATTTATAAATATAAATGTCACATGAAAAAAACTTACAATAATACCAACAAAATTCCTCCCATACTTTATCCTTGAAAATGGAAGTCTTAAATAAGGGCGTATTTGAAAAGTTGTAGGTAGCCAAATCTCTACTGAAAAATTACTATTGACAAATCTTCATAAACTATCATCAATCTATCTAGTATATATTATGGCATACTAACAAACAATTCTTTCTAAATATATTAGTAACAGTAGCATAATTAGTTAGAATAAAGAAAATTTAATTATTACGAAATAACGACAAAAATACTACTTAATTTTTAAGTAACGATTAAAGCAAATATATTATAAATATAAAATACATTGACATATATATATATATATATATATATATATATATATATATATATATATATATGTGTGTGTGTGTGTATACGTAATATTATAAATAACTATATTAAAACATTTAATGTAACAAAAACTAGAGACACATTGTAGCTATCTCACTCTAAAACATTATACAATTAATGATGACATATGTGGTCCAGATGTTTTCAAATGTCTGACTTTTCCGTAATAAAAAACCGAAGGTTGACAATTTTTATCCTATTAATTTCACAATTCTTACTAGTAATATAATGGTGTAATACTGGTATTTATAACATTATTTACGGTGAATGTTTATTAGGATAATTTTTTTATTATTTATATTTAATAACATGTAATATCACAGTTTAACTGTGAAATTCGTGTGTTTACTAAGAGTCTCCCTTGCAATGGAATACGATCTAATAATAATCTAACAAGGCACGATTAAGGACGATATAAATTTGCCCTTTAAAATTTGATTATAATCTGAACATGGAAATTGTAAATACATTCCATAATATCTCAATACTGAAGTGCAAAGGTGCGGTGGTTATATTGATATATATCTAATGATATTCTAATAAGACACTTTCAAATTTCAACATCGATTTGCACTATTAACAAATACTAGCGTGACCCGTGCGAAGTCTTCGCATTATTTATTCCATTATGAAGCTCAGATGACAGATCAAACAAATATTTTACTAAAATTGACATATAGAGGCGCAAGTATCAAAAGCATTTTGCTAAAGCGCCACTTTATTTATACGTGAGTGGATTTGAAATTAAACAAAAATTTTACCGACCGTCAATCATATTGACGTTGAGCCGTTAGATGGCAGCATTGCTGTTTTGTGTATAATTTTAATAATTAATTAATTTGCAAAAACAATAGCAATAATAAATTTTTTAGTTGTTGATTCCGGTAGAGCAAGCAATTATCTATAAAATGATATATAATTTATGTGGATTAGTTGTGAGGTTTTTTCTAAAAAGGGAGAGTAACATCTTAACCTTAGCGTATTAATATATATGATGATGATGATGATGATGATAGCGTGAAAAATAAGAGCGTGATCAGTTGAAATTTGAACAAAACACTATAATTGCGTAATTAAACTGTTTTAATCTGTATCGTTGTGTACTACCATGTAAATTTAGAACTAAAAGTTGTGGTTAAAAAGATAGGTTTTTGGAAAATTATAATCTGAGCAATGAAGTAGTTGTTATAAACTTAAGTTATTTCTTTTTGTTCTATTATTTTCGAACATGGTTTGGAATGTTCAAGAGTTTCCTTTATCCAGTTTTCTTGACATTTTACAATGAATAATAATTATTTTTTTTCATTCATTGGACGGATTCTTATTGTTAATATTATTTCTAATATGACACCAAAATTGACAGGTCTCATTTTGAATATCAGTTTAAGTTAGTTTAATGTAGTAAAGTATTTTAACCTAATAAAACTAGGTCTAAAATTGGTATTAACTTAAGAAAAGAAGTAATTCCATAAAACAGTTTAATGAAGGTTATTATTTACACCGAATACATAAGTATACAAAAACCCTGTAAGTACTTGTTTATTCAGTATCTATTTATTTACTCAACAGGCAAACGACAAATTTCGTAGAGATACAATTTATCATGATCGGGACCTAATATGTGAGTATCCATGGAAACTCATTCATAGCACAACGGAAGTTTATGATAGGGTTACTTTTTGAGCCTTTGAACTTTTAAACCATTACACGTTTAATTCTATTGCCGAATTTCAATAAAAAATCATTGATGATTTTTTTATTGAAATTCGTTAATAGAATTTCATACCGGAGGGTTTTACATTTGTTTCGTCTAATTAGTTCGTTATTGAATTAGGACCGTCGACGGTCCGCATTAGAGGAAATTCCAATCATAAATCAATATTCAAAGGCAGCTTCTTCATTTCATTAACGCGAATTTACCGCTTGTTTAAATTAATGTGGTGAGTACGTATTATCTATTAGTAATTCAATTGTGTTAATTTTCTTCTCATGTATGCATGTTAAGAATTAAGTAAGTAATGAAAATAAAAGTATAGGCTGAGGTGTGATTTGAATACGTAAACATAAATTTAGTGTAAATCCTCTGAAAAACACAAATGATGCATTATAAAACAGTTCACTTTATCCATTTTAATGAAAACAACTTTGTATAGAGTAATGAAAAATGAAACGCTAAGTTCATCATATGTCAACATAAAAACCGGGTATATCTAGTAGAGTTTAGAATACAAATTAGTAGCATTGTACAGCGCATGGGATGGCTAGAGTTTGATAGTACTTGGACGAACCGAGGAATTATTGGAAAGAGATATTACTGCATTATATTTTAAACTATGCAAGATATGCCAGAATTTTCAATTAGCCTATAATCACTCCTTCGATTATAGGCTAATTGAACACATCACAGTCTTGAGTAAAAATAATTTTATTACTTTGAAACGCTTTTATTTATTAAATAGAAGCATTTTAATTGGTTTTAATTGGGATTTTAGAATTTTCTTAAATATAAGTAAGAATTTCATTTTCTTTAGACTCCAGTTTTTTAACCTTTTTATTATACGTAGTAACTGTTCACTATTTATTGCCATTATTAAGTTTTCATTATATATTGCCATTTGATATTGAATATAATTCAGTGTATAGACTGATTCTTACGGAACTGTCTTAACGGAGGGCCATAAAGAATATTTATTATAGATCCCTTCATAAGAAAACTCCCAAATATAGATCCCTTCATAAGAATAATAATGCCAAAAAACAAAATTGTTTTTTGGCAGAGGATATCACAATTGCAGCTTGTCAAAAATTTAAAGTTCCCCCCTTAAACTTTAAAGCACATTGAATAAAAGAGCCGTTAGCCTAGGTAATTTAGCAATTGGTTGGCTGGTATTTAAATTTAAGAAAGGAGATAAAATAGTAAATATTTGTTCATATTCAATTTATGGCTTTCGCAAATTGTAAAGGATTAAAAATTCTAATGAATAATAATTTCCTACTCAAACATAGGTGGAGATGGCGTGGCTGGCGGAGATAAATGTCGATAGGATGTTTTGACTTGTTAACAAAAATTAACTGCTAACCCACACATACGCGTGCGAGCATCCACACACGCACTCACATACACACACACATACAAACACACACACAAACACACAAATAAACACACACAGACGTGCGTACGCACGAATGTACGCACGCACGCTCGTACGCACGCACGCATGCACGCACGCTCATACCCACGCACGAACGCAGGCGCGCACGCACATATACGAAGTCTGTTAAAAAAAGGTGACTTCAAATTATGTATTACGTACATTGGATTATCGAATTGTTTCTAGTTATGTTGGTGCAAATATTCCCAACATATGTTGACATTATCAGCCATTTTGCATTTTTAGTTTCTCTTAAGACAAACTAAAAATGCAAAATAGCTGGTAATAAAGGTTAGACGTGTTTTCTTATGCTTGACGATTTTTTGCTATAGAAAAAAATGAAACAAAAAATCTGTATTAAATTTTGTTTCAAAAATAAAATTAATGCTCCGACGCACTTAAAATTCTAACTGTGGCATATGGCGAGTCTACTTTGAAAAAAAATGTTTATAAGTAATACAAGCTCTTGACAGAAGGCCGAGAATATATTATTGGCGATGCCCGCCCTGGACGCCGCGGCATGTCAACAACCGACGAAAACGTTAGAGCAGTGGAGAAGATTGTTATGGGGAATCGTCGAACCACTGTTATAGAAGTTTCTGAGGAAGTTGGTATGTAGCTTGGCTCAAGCCATACAATTTTTCGGTTGTTTGGGCGTGAAGCGCGTGTGAGAGAAGTTTGTTCGGAAATTGCAAAATTTTGACCAAAAGAGCCGTTGCATGAGCATCGCTTTGGAGCTATTGAATGACGTCAATGATGACCCAGATTTACTCAAAAGGGTAACAACTGGTTAAGAAATATGGGTATATAGTTATGACATTGAAACCAAAGCCTAATCATCCCAATGGAAGCGACCAGAAGAGCCAAGACATAAAAAAACTTTTCATTTTACTCACTGTTTTCTTCGATTACAATGGAGTAGTTCATCGTGAGTTCTTGCCAAAAGATTGTACGGTCAATAAGAAACACTATCTTCAAGTCAAACACCGTAATTGCGTGATGCAATACCAAGAAAACTCTCGGAATTATGGAAAAACCAGTCATGGATATTGAAGTACGGTAATGCAATCTAATCATGACTTAGTCTAATTTTCCTGTTTGCAAAACAGAAAAAGTCCATGATATGATGACGTTTTGACACGAATGAGTAGATCGCATCGCTGGAAGAGCTTCACGCCATACCGAAAAGCGCATATTTCAGAAGTCCTCGTCGTTGAAGATTGGAAGTCCTTTGAGGTTTGGAGAAAGCGCTGGTACAAATGTATTGTTCCTGAGGTGGATTATTTCGGAATTTCGACCAATTGATTTTGCCAATTTATTCAACGGACGAACAATTATCGATCAATGAATCAGATTCCGCTGGGGATCTGATTTTATAGTGTTGAGTGTCCGCTAGGTTCGATTAGGTTTTTAAACACCTCAACTTTGGTGTTTCAAATTAAAGCTTGTTTGAGAATAAACATTTTGAAGTTTGTTTATCATTCGGGTTAGTAAGAAGTGAGGCTAACAGACTTCCAATGTTTATAATACGGTTTGAACAACAAAATCAACACGAAACCATATTAGCGGGAAGCATAACTTGTAACTACTTAAAAGATTCATAATATTTATTACGTTTTTAGATACACATGCGTTTATGCTTAAAGATTTACATATACGTATTAGGCGCGTGGGTACGTGTTGATCAAATAACAACTCGGGAAAAGCATTCAACAGAGTTAAGCAAATCTTTCATGACTCTCGATTATTTAAATACCAAATAATTAAATATTATTAAAATTGTATTGTATTGATTCTTAAATATGATTTAATTTGAAAACCATTCAATATGAACTATACAACCTTTAACATAGTCAGATTATTAATTTAGTCAGATTATTTATAAAAATATCAGGTTAATATAGTCAGATTATTAATTTGAGTGATTTTAATCGTCCAACGATTTGTTAGTTATGGTTAATAAATCCATAGCCTGTTGAAAAATAATTAATTTGTGGAAGCACCGTGGGCGATTCTTGATATCCTTTGTGACGAAAACTAGAAAGAATAATGATTGGGTCAGGGTTTTTAAACTCAACTACAGAAAATAAGGAACTCGCAGGATGGGGCTACATTTTCGTATGCCTAACGCATTGTCAATATTTTAACGATATGAGTCAATTAATTTATTTCACCAAGGATTACGCTACATATAACTGATTCTAGAAATTAATGTACATAAAAGAGACACTTCTTTGGAAATTGCATTCAAATAAGAGCTGAAAAAATATTATTTTAAATTTTTAATTGTTATTTAAACGTACTCAAAATAAGAGAAAGTGGAGCGTCTTTCCTTTTAACCTTCTGGTGAAGTAGATTAGTAAGAATTATAAGTTTATTTATATATGCGATTTAGATGTGAAGTTCATTATATACCAAGTTAAATAGTTTCCTTTGCGAATAGTTTTTTTTTCTCAAGACAGAAATAGGATTTTTTTATTTCTTAGGCAATCACTTCTGTTTGTGTCACACTGGCTGTTTTCTTCGATTACAATGGAGTAGTTCATCGTGAGTTCTTGCCAAAAGATTGTACGTTCAATAAGGAACACTATCTTCAAATCACGCACCGTGATTGCGTGTTGCAATATGAAGAAAACTCTCGGAATTATGGAAAAACCGGTCATGGATATTGTACCACGGTAACGCGCCAACTCACTCGCCATTGCTGGTTCGTAATTTTTTGACCAAAAACCACAATCTAATCATGAATTAGTCTAATTTTCCTGTTTGCAAAACAGAAAAAGTCCATGATATGATGACGTTTTGACACGAATGAGTAGATCGCATCGCTGGAAGAGTTTCACGCCATATCAAAAAGCGCATATTTCAGAAGTCCTCGTCGTTGAGTATTGGAAGTCTTTTGAGGTTTGGGGAACGCGCTGGCACAAATGGATTATTCCTGAGGCGGATTACTTTGAAGGGAAAAAAATAGATATTGATGAATAAATGAATATTTTTTGAGAAAAATAGAATCACCTTTTTTAACGGCCCTCGTATATATGCATATACACACACACACACACACATATATATATATATATATATATATATAAATATATATATATATATATCTGTGTGTGTATTTCTGAACTGGTTAATTAAAATAAGTTTTCCTATTCATTTTGGACATTCCGTTAAATTGTTAAGTATGGCAAGGTTGTGTGCAGTCAGAAATATATAGATTTGGCAAGATTGTAAGTAATGTGTTCTTTACCTCTTTTTATGCATTTTATGTAAATTGAAGTACATGTTGCAATTTCAAAGTCTCTTTACCTTAGTCTGTTTAGCATTATATTGATACGCACAGTAGTCATTTTTAAAACTTATTATAACTAGGTTCGATTCCATTCCATTAATGTATTTCAATTATTTGTTCCAGTTACTCATCAATTTGGATGATTTTTTTTGGAAAATTTGCTTCCAAATAAAAAAAATCATAAATAAATAGGAAAATCAGGGTGCAATGAAGCCGCCCAAATATGTTGACAGGAACTCTTCGACGATGAGGAGTAAACTCATCGAGTTTGAACTCATTAGATTAGTCTACACGTAACTAAGAAGCAATAGAGCAATTAAGTAGGTAAATAGGCACTGGGTCTCAAGCTGAGACTTTATTATTCTCCGCGTTTCAACTCCTCAGTTGTAATATTGCAGAAGTGCTACTGCCTATATCATGAGACTTGAGAATCTGCGTTTCTTCCAAAGCGTCTGAACTGTTGTGTCTGTTCCCAAATTCATATCGTGGCTATTTAGCAACGACTTTGTCATCAAATTTTCAGCTTCCAACTCCTCAGTCCTAATTCTGCAGGGGTTCTGCCTACTAAACCGTGAGATTTGAGGATCTGTTATTCTGAAAATAATATTAGGGGTCTCAAGATTTTGCCACTGATTTCTAGGTTCCAAATCCTCAGCGCTGATACTACAGGAGTATTGCCTGTCTAAATTTAAAAAAACTTGAGGATCCAATGTTTTTAAAATAGTATTTTGAGTTTTAATGAGAGAATCTGTCACTAAACTTTCATTTCCTCTTCAAGTTCCATTTCTTCCGTCTTGGTGCCTTAGGGGTATCGCCTAATTAAATCGCAAGATTTAAGAATTTGCTGTTTTTAAATTGATATTGTGGGTATCAAGCAGATGCCCTGCAACTAAATCCCGGATTCAAACTCGTTGGTCTTGACGCTGTGGGGATACTGCCTGCTTTAATCGTGAGGATTGAGGATTTGCTGTTTTTAAATTAGTATTTTCGGGCTCAAGCCGGTATTCTACCATTGAACTTTGGGTTCCAACTCCTCAGTCCTTATATTATAAGGGTGTCTGCTTAAATTGTAAGATTTGACTATCTGCTGTTTTGAAAATTGTATTTTGGATCTCATGCAAAGATTCTGTCATTGAACTCCGGGTACCAACTTTATTCGAAATGTTGCAGAAATACTGTCTATATAAATGGTGACGCTTAATAACATGCTTTTTTTAAAATTAATGTTGTCAGTCTCAATAAAAAAATCATCACAAACACATCAACTTTGGGTTCCACCTCCTCAATCCTGTTTCTTCAGAGATATTGCCCGCCTAAATTGTAAGAATTGAGTATCTACTGGTTTTAAATCAGTATTTTGGATTTCAAGAAAAGACTGCCTCGAACTCAGGGTCCCAACTTCTGGATCTTGAGGCTATTACGGGTGCCATGTGTTTAAATCAAAGGGCTTGAGGGTCTTTTGTTTTAAATTAGAATTTTGGATTTCAAGGAGAAACTCTGATCTTGATCTCCGGATTGAAACTCCTTATTCCTGATGCTGCAGTGTTATAGTATATTTAAACCGTGAGAATTGATGATCTGCTGTTTCTAATTAATGATGTTGAGTCTTAAGCAGAGTCTCCACCACTAATTTCGAATTCCTGTTCCTAATAAATCCTTGTGCTAAGGGGATAATGCTTGCTGAAATTATGAAGCTTAAGGATCTGCTTTTTTTAAATTAGTATTGCGTGTTTCAAGCAGAAACTCTATAATTAGATTACGAATTTCAATCCTGCAGCTTTATTCTGCCTGTTTTTTGTATATTTATTTATCTCTCTAGTAAAAATAAACTAAAATGAGTGATATTTTTTTCATTCAAATATGCAGTATCATAAAAATTGGCTAGAATTTGGCCGTTAACAAAATCTGGGTACGATGATGGAATTGGAGGTTGATTAGAGGAATTTTTTACTGACGAGCGGTAAATACATGAAGTTTGGACTAGTGAAATGAGTCCAAACTTTTGACGTAAGCAAGAACATAAAAAATACATAAGTAGTTAAGTATATATAAGTATGAAGTATGTAATGACTATAGTAGTAGTTCATAGGTAAATACGTAAATAAATAAAGGTATGGATAAATGTGTGAAGGACTATATAATAGTATGTAAGTGTGTAGGTAAATGAGTACATATTTGGTATGTACAAAGACGTATGACAATTAGAATAATAAGAGACAAATAAGTATATATAAACAAAAATATGCAAAATCACTTAAGTAGGATTACGACTTAAGTAGGATTACAATAAGGCGTAAAGCACTGACTACGGTCAAAAGAGGATATGTGATTTATATGTCCGCAGTTTGTAGATATAAATGAATATATTTACGTTAATTAAATGATGCGTACATCTATTCATATTTTAATAAACGAGGTAGTATTGATATTACATTCATCGCACAAAAAATTGAAAAATATAGGCAATAAAAATGGAAAAATGAAACATTTCACAAAAAATAATTGAATCGACTTTATGTGACCACTCTGTAAGAAGGACATTGAAAGTATAAAACAATGAAAAAATAAGTACTCAACAAGTTACTGTGAACTTCTGTGTGTGTGTGTGTGCATGTATTGGAGAGAGAAAAGAAGTGCAGACGTAGCACCGATTTCAAGAATCTCCGGCAGTAGCAATATTTCACAAATTTTTTACATTCGGAAACGATATTTTACTCCAAAAGTTCTAACTGAGTATTAGTATTTCATCATTTTCTACTTTCCAGTCGCTTCTTACTTAGTGATTATTTCAAATGGATAGATTTTTTTCTAAAAAATTTTGTTTTAGGAAATAAACTCTTAAAAATTATGGAAATATTTTGGATATTGGTGTTTCTTTAAACCGCACGTATGAACAAAGCAATGGGTATATATGGAAAGAACAATAATAATTTCTAATATTCTAGATGTCATGCTGCATTATATAAAAGATAGTTGAGAGATGGCTGGAAAATAATATGTATGAGTGAAAGTAATATATTTCCTTTTCATCGCTACTGCAGTGCCTTTTTATTGAAAAGTTTTTATGATTCACTAGAAGGATATATCTGTGTTCTAGAAATATAAGTTTATTACAAGCTGGCTCCTAAATTATTGAATAATTATCATATTTGTTGTTGGTACTTTTATTTAATTAGTAAGTCTAAATATATCCTAAATGGTTTAATGCCGAATATTTAGAGAAAACCTTTATTTTTTTTATTTCTTAGATTCTCATTAAATCTTTGCTCATCATATATTTACACGTCATATTGTTTATTTTACATGAGAGAATAATGAGCATGATAAAATGTAAAATAATATTGAAATTTATTTATTCATTAGAAAATTATTTAATTATTAGCAGATACATTTCGCTGCACGAGTGCACCCGGGGAGCAGCTGATCGAAAGGAATGGAGAGATATCCCAAGGCGCATAAACCATCTGTAAGATACTTGATGTGATGACCACGACCACTCTGCAAAGAGTGTAACGACTGAGAAGAACAAGAAGACCCAATTCTCTTTTCGATTATGGTATATATCATACACCTATTGCAAAAGTAAAAGGTTTATATTAAAAAGTTATTGTTATATGCTCTATGTGGTATGATTTAGAAGCAATGTGAACATTATATATATCTATGAGTAAATACCAAGTGTCATACCATGTATACGGACACTACCGACAGAGGAGCGCTGTACCAATTAAAGAAATATAGTTTCTTTACGTCTCCCTCCCCAGGGGAGAAAACTTTCACCAAAATTTACACCTCTATACGAAAGTAATTATAATTAAACCTAAATTTTACAATAACATATTAATCTAAACAAAATTTTCGCTCTTATTGGTTTTTTATTGTAGGTACTGGTATGAGTTTTGTGATGTGAAAGAGATTCGACTCTGACTTCTTATGATCTGCATCAATTCTATAAATTGAATTTGATATTTTTTAACAACTTTAAATGGACCAATATTCAGCTCATCTAATTTATTTCTGTTTAGTTTATTCCCATTCTCTACATATACCATATGTATTTATTTAAATTTAATTGAGTTCTATTTTTGTCAAATATTTATTTATTGCAGTTATGTGATTTTATTGAATTTTCAAATGCTATTTTCCTACCTCTGATCCATTCAACTTCTGATTTATCTTTTTTTTATTTCAGTTGGCAAAAAAGAAACATCTGTACCATCTGACAGGTATTTTGGTGCAAAGTCAGTAACTGTTTGTATATGTATTTATGTATACAGATATTATTGTATTTGTCTATGTAGTTATGAGCAATTGTTGTCCAGGCCATTTTATTACGTTTTTCGTTTACTTTACATCTAATTATGTTTACAAGCGTTTGATTAAGTCTTTCATTTAAGCCGTTAGAAAACGGGACATTTACTGCATTAAATACCACTGGTTTTGATTTTTTATATAAAAATGTTTTGAATTATTTCCCAGGTATTAGTCAGTGAGAAGTATTATAATCATATTAAAATCCGTTACGTTATTGGTTAGTTTAACAAAATCATTAGAATTTTGCGTTTTTCAGGTAAAAATGAAAGCATATCGTGTAAGGTGGTCTTCTAAAAGTTGTAAATATTTCTTTGTCGATCGTGAGCCTCCAAAACCTCCATTCGTGTCTATCGAGACTATTTTAAAAGGTTTTCTGGTAGGACTTAAATGTGATATTAGACCGCATTTATCTTGATCTCTCGTTTTATTTTTTGTACATATCTCACAACTTTTACAATATATTTTAATATTTATTGTTAAATTTCTTGCTATATATAACGACCAATTTTGTTTGCATTTGTTCTGTACCTACATGACTCATATTTTTGTGTATATCTTTAAGAAATTTTTTACTGAACTTTTCCGATAAAATAATTCTTTCACGTTTTCTAATCTTTTTACAGTAAATATTGTGTCTTGATATTAATTTTTATTTATTATTTTGTGTACCTGCATTATTTTCTTGATCTGTGATAATGTCGTTATATCTTATCATGTGAGCAATTTTTAATTGTTCATCTGTGGCCTCATTTGCTTCCAATACTGGGTTTCTGCTTAAACAATCTGCTTCTATATTTTCTCTTTCCGAAGCGTATTTTATTTTAAAATCATAATGTGATAAGTAATATGTTAAATCTCTTAACCATCATCTGTCGTAAATTTAATATTTAAATTTTCTAAAGGTTCATAGTCTGAATATACTGTAAACCAGTTATCTATTAGCCAGTATTGCCAGTGTGTTGAATGGTCAATGTGCTCAGAAAAAGTCTTGAAGAATATAAGTAGTTTACTGCAAAATCTGTAAGCTTATTCTTTCTTAAAATGCTACCTAGTAACCTTTGAGAAATGGCTGGTGATGTTTTCAAACCAAAAGGTAAACATGTCCATTGATAATGTCCTTCCTATGTAACAAAGGCAGATGTCTTTCTAACTTCAATTCGTAGCGAGATTTGACCCTATATTCAATGCTGAATTGATATTCAGTGTTTTTTGTCTTGATCACTAGGTCAATGGGATGGTTGAGCTTAAGGTACCACTATTTTATTTAGATCTCTGATATCTACACATAATTTTGACCTTTTGTTGTCATATTTCTTGGAAAGCCAAAGTTACCGGTGCCGCAAATGGTCTAGAAGATTCCTCTATAAGATTTTGGTCAATTAACTTTGCTATTTGCTTTTCTATTTTTTTGTCTTCAATAGAACATCTAGAAGGTCTATTATTACAATATTTGTCCATGAGTAGGTCAACTCATGTTTCATATTCTTTGACCGTGCCAATGTCATATTTGTCTTTTGCAAAGGTTGATTTGTAAGTGCCAATTAGTTTATATATTTTTGACTTTTGTTGAGTACTCTAATTATTCATATTTATTTGGAAATCTTCTTCTTTTATGTATTCAATAAAATTTATTGAACATGCATTTGTTTTATTTTTCACTTCTTTAAGAGTATTGTTTTTATCATCACCCTTATTCATGGGATTTATTTCTTCTTTTATTTTTATTTCTTTTCTTTTTTGAGGGATTTTTAAATGTTCATTTTGAACAAGTTTAAATTGTTTTGTGATATGCAGTCCAATTAGAAAATCATATTTAAATTCTTCTTCACCAATAATATAAAGATCTGTTTTTTCTTCTATATTCAAAATTTTTATTTTAATAGTTGTTGAAACGTTTGTCTTTTTAACACCTGTAATTGTTCACAATTAAATGAAACTACGTGATGTAGTATTATTTCTACTTTCTTTAATTTCTTTACCACGACCTAGGTTTCATTGTATTACAACATCGTCAGGTGGGATATTAGCAAAGATCTTTGCTAAAATATATTCGCCAAATATATTCAATACCAGTAATTGTGGTTAAATTATCACTTTTTGAATCATCATATCGTTCTTCTTTTAGTCTCATTAATTTGGAATTAATTACAGAATCGTTTGAGCCTAAATCAAATATCTCTAATTGTCCATTCAATAATAGTTTGACTTTAATCAATGGTTTTATTATATGTTTTTGTTATCATTGTTTTTTATTTCAATAACGACCACTGAATTGTTCACGGCTTTAATGCTGTTTCTCTTTTGGTTATACTCTTCTTTCTGTTCGAACCAGAATTTTTTTTCAGGATGAAAGCGAATACCTTTACTTCAATTTTTACAAGTATCACATGGTTTTATTTTAACCAGTCTTCCCTTAATAATTAGTATTTTTTTATTCTCACTGAACTTCTTTTTGTTCGCCATATGTTCATTTTTTCCAATTTAATTGTAGAGGCTTGCAGTTGATTTTATGATTTCTTTATCTATTTTGTCCATTATATAATCTGGTAATACCATTATAATAAGATTTATCATTGTTTGGGCGTCGATGTGCTTGTTGACCTATAACAACAGTCTTTCTTTTTAATGGCATATTCCAGTAACGAGCCAGCTTGAAATTTAATGTAAATGCATATTTGACTTGGGACTAACCTTTATTTCCATATGTTTGACAAAAGTTATCCTTCAATGCTGACCATTCCGAATTCACTTCAGTTTTATTAACATACTGCTGTACCAATGTAAGCACTGTTTTTCTAGATGTTTTAATATCTCAATTTGTTCTTCATCCTGTGGAATCTCTAATTTTCCACATTTTCTTTCAAATGCACTAACCCATTGGTCAGCATTTCATCTCTCATTTGAAAACTTTTTTATTAAAACTTTTCAGCCGTTTTTCCTAGATTTTTATTTTGTGGCATAGCACTATTAATGTTTTTGTGTAAGGACGTTATCGTTTCTGTAATCTCATTTAAATACTGGTCACCAAATTTTATTTCTTTTAATTTTCACACTTTCATTATTTTCATTAATTTTTACCTTCATCTAGATATATTTTTCTCAAGTATCTATTAAGAGGAATTCATCGTTTAGTATGAGTGAATGTTTGGAGTCTTTTTTGATTTTCGTAAATACATTTGATGACAATATGGCAGTGTGCTTACTTACCAGCTTTAGATCATCTGGGACATAAAAAACACGTCCGTCAGACGTCCCAGTATAAGTTATGCAAATCAAATTTGTTTTTCCGTCCTTTGAACCCAGTACGTCAAATTTAAAGTGAAGTCTTTTCATATTTCTTTATTTTAACTAGAAATATCGTTTTACAAGATAATTTCTTTGAACTTATTAAGAATTGCAAAATTCAATTAAACAATTGCGTTGTTCTGAAAACCAACATTTAAAGTTTATTATTTAAATTGTCAATTACTTTTTTAAACAATTCTTTTAATATGACCAAACAAACTGAATAACAATCGTGAATTCTGTCAAATAAAAACAATCTACAATCTACTTTTAAAAAACAATCTACATTGCTGATCGCGTTGGCCGCCATTACTCACAGTGAAGTCTAAGAATTACATAAGTGCATGGTAACTATTTACCGACAGGAGAACACTGTACCAATTAATGAAATATAATTTCCTAACATATATTTACGTTGTGAAAAATTTAACTTGTAATTAATTAAATGGAATACTCTTAAATTTTTTACGTATTAATTAAATGGAATACTCTTAAATTTTTGTACGTAAATTTAATTTCAATTAGAGGTTTTTGCACTTCATTTGGCAAATTTTTTGATGAGAATTTGATCTCTTGGTGTGGGACAAGACTTCCCATATGTGATCGTGTATGAGGAAAAGAGCCAGTAGAAAATGTGTTAATTTTAGTAATTAGTATTTTTCATGATTCACAATTAAATGAAACTACGTGATGTAGTATTATTTCTAATGAAACCTAGGTCGTGGTAAAGGACTTAAAGAAAGTAGAAATAATACTACATTACGTAGTTTCATTTAATTGTGAATAGTGAATTTCTACAAAATTGACGTCAAATATATTAAATTTTTCATGATAATAAGTTTAATATTTAGTACAACGTAAAATTTATACAACGTTAATTTAATTTTTGTTTAATTCAACGTTAAGTACAGTAGTAAAATGAAACTAAAAATTTAATTCAAAAACTAAACGTGTTAGGCTAATTTCATTATATTTAGAAATATAATTTTCGTGAAAATTATGGCGTCTGGTCTTGTTTTTTTCCTATTATTTTTTAACTTTATTAAAGCTGACGGAAGATAGTGAAAAGACAAATTTAGCTTTTGATTGTTAGAGTGTTTCAATATATAATATATTTACTAATATTATTATTGAATAATATCTAACTAGATTATTGTGGAGCATGGAAAAATCAGAATGAAAGCTATTTTATTCTAATTAGGAACTGCTTCATTTATTTAGGCTTTTACTGCTGGTAAATTTATGCAACTTTTTTCTGAAGTAGAAGAATATTTTACTGCAGTAGAAGAAGAAAGGAATATAGCTGAAGATGATAATTGTCCGGGTAGTATATTTAGAAACATGTCGACATAGTTTTATGGCCGTGCAATGTTGATAAACGTTATGTACAGATATTCTTCGATG
The DNA here is from genome assembly GCA_039881145.1 of Druceiella hillmani. NCBI lineage: Eukaryota > Metazoa > Arthropoda > Insecta > Lepidoptera > Hepialidae > Druceiella > Druceiella hillmani. Next base: position 16,838,426 of record JAYKKI010000018.1, on the reverse strand, counting down.
TAGACATGATTTGTTTATAAGCGATTCATTTTATCGAAAGCTCACAAATCTTACGTTTTGCAAAATTCCAACTCCTAAATTGGTAACTAATACTTCCCAAAGTATTTATTTACCACCTTAATAATATTCATATTTCTGACATATTTTGTTTAATATTTGATATGATGTAGATATGCAGATACGATGTAAAAGGTTAAAAAGACATTCAAGCGTGTGGAGACTAAATGTTGAGATAATTTATCATAGATAAAAATACCTAATCAAATTAATTAACAAAAAGTAATAAGTAAGCTAGAACTAATACTATAATCTAATTCACTGATCGACAAACAAACTTCTTCGTTTGCGATGAACCTTTCACTGTATTGCGACACATTATAAATCCTAATTAACCAATCGGAGTATCGTGGTTTGTTAATTAGGCTCTCGTTGCCCCGAGCTGGCGCCCGACCGGCTGGTTAAATCCACTCTCTCCGTTAGCGCCGACTACAGTTCCACGCGCTTCGGTGATGGCTAACTTATAATTAATTAACAATATGCGTCCGTCGCGGCTCCACTCTGAGCGCATAGCGAGCGGAGATGGAGAGGCAGGACTAAATGTCTAATTAACTTCTATGGAATGCTGTTGATTGGACTTTAATTTTGCCTTCTTGTATTTCTGTATAATTCGAAGGATGCGTTGTGTTTGTTTGTAATTATTATTATATTTGACATATGGAAATAATGAATATATTTTACATTGATATTTATGTATAGTCAGTGAGGTTAGTTAATGTAAGAATTAAAGAGTGATTGATATAGCGTATAGGATAATATTTATTTTTGGAATTTTTTTATATTTCTTTTTGCGTTTCATCTACGCAATATCTACTGCACGGATTTTAGTGAAATTTAATATGCCATAGTAATAGTTTATACACTCGAGTAACATAAAAAATACTGGATGTTACAAATTTATAAAAAAAGCAGACTGAGTTGGTGAATATTGTGATAATGTTACTGCCAACGCCATCTATTAGCGTTTTTAGTAAACTTTATACTCATAGAGTTCTAAGAGAAAAAGAAAATCCCAATAATTGTTCTTATACCAAATTATATGCGAACGAAGTCACATCAACGCTGTTAGTAATAATGTATCAATATAATGAAAGGAAAACAAAAAAAATCATTTTTAGATGTCCCACAATGATATTTGATTAACAATAACACAATTTAAACACTTATTTAATCTTAATATTTATCGCTGTCATCAAACCTGTCTATGTCTCCAATATTTCTTTTTGTGAATTTTAGAGTTTCAGTTATAATTGGGTTTCCTTCTTGATCTGAAAAAGGACTCAGTTAAATTTCATGTTTGAAAAAAGTTAGCAGGTATTATTAGAAAATATTTATCTAGATGCTTTTACCTGAAAACTATAACACAATTTAAACACTTATTTAATCTTAATATTTATCGCTGTCATCAAATCTGTCTATGTCTCCAATATTTCTTTCTGCGAATTTTAAAGTTTCAGGTATAATTGGGTTTCTTTCTTGCTCTGAAAAAGGACTAAATTAAATTTCGTGTTTGAAAAAAGTTAGCAGGCATAATTAGAAAATATTTTATCTGAATGCTTTTCCCTGAAAATGAATGAAAATAAAATGAAACCATTTATTTTTTTTTACTGAGAATGATAGTTCAGGTCAGAATGACACTAAAATATTTTATGAAACGTTGTTGTTTGTTGAAATGTTGTTGATTTCTTTATTTTAGACAATTCTATGATTAATTACACCAGTATTCGTATATACAAATGTTTGATGATCGCTTTATATTTTATTTTATACTTTTTCTAGACGTTAATATATATGAAAACTCGTCTATAATACAAGAGCTACATATGTGTATAAAATTGTCTAACACTATCTTACACGCAACCTTCAATTATATGTAAGTTAGTGATAGACAATTATTACATATATGAGTAGCTTTTGTATTATGGACGAATTTTCATACAGATTAAGGTATAGAAAAGTCTAACTTACCCACAACCGTTTTAAATTATTACGATTATGAAAATCAAAATTTACTCTAAATAATCCAAATAGCTGGCATTGACTACCGTAAAAACTAAATAGTGTATAGCAAAATTGATAAGATATAGATGTTACATTAATAGATAATTTAGTTCTACCAAATCTGAAGAAATGTAGTTTTGAAATTCTTATTTACTTAATGTTGCAATTTTTTGAAGTAATTTTTTACTATTCAAGTTTTAAAAAAAAAATCCTAAAATCATGATTTCTATATCTTTCTGAGCCAGACAGTACCTTTAAATTGTTTTTCCCATTCTACTTTATACCATTTCTACTGTTTACAGAGATATGGCTTTAGTTTTTAACATCACTTTATTACGAAAATAAATAAATAGGTAGTTATATACCGTAATTTGTCAGTAGGTTTTCATTTTCATTGACCTTGGCGCAGATATTCTAATTTCATGAAAGAACGGACTTTCACTTACATTGAAAATATTGATGGCATAGCAAATAGGATTTGAACTATTTTTTTCTTGATTTGCGTTACGACACTCCGTTCGTAGCGTAAGGACGACTGTTGGAATTTGTCTATGTCCGTATTATATTGTGCTTAGGCACATTTGGGTCGATCGATATGCTATGTAGAAAAACATTAAACGGATGTTTAAGAACGATTGATGACATTCGTGAGTATTGATGTTTTTGGAATGTATAAACTTTGTTTAAAGATGATTTACTTTTGATATGTGATTTATTAATTTGTTTTGAAAGGACCTCCGAAGTAGCTGATGGAACTTTCATTTTGATATGACATGCTAGAAATTATGGTTATCAAAGTTGTCAAATAGGTGATGCGTGTTCTCAAAAAAAGTGTACTCTCTCAAATAAAATTTCATCGTTAAATAGATTTTTAGAATTGATCAGTTATATTCATGGATTATTACTTAGGTTTTTCTCAGTTAATAAATTAAAATATACTGCGTGCTCTTTATATGATAAGAAAAATTATTAATAATAATAGAAAAAAATAATGATTTGTGTATTACCGTTTGGAAGAGATATGTTTCATCGGTATTCATCTAATTGTCCCCACTGGATTTACCAACAATTTTTCTTTTCCCGTGAAAATCAATTTAAATGAACATTATATTTAACTTCCTTGGTAAATTCCATGGATGATTAACAGGAATATAATTAATACAAAGCTGGTTTGTATTACTAGTTTGAAGTAATTCAATATACTTTAATCTGAAACTATTTCAAACTTATGCCATTTTATTAAGCCTATAGAACGCAGAGACGGATAGCTTGACTTCAATATATACTTATTCTTAGAAGCAACAAATAATTAATGGATAAACTAATCATTACTCAAGGAGACTCACATTAATAAATTTTACAATGTTAGTTCCTTCGAAATAGAGAAGTTTTCGCTAAATTTTCTTTCATTGACTATTATAATAAACTTCACATGGAAATACATATCTACATTTTCAGTATCGAAAAATTCACAAAATATCGAAAGATCCAATAAAGCTTATTTCGTCTATAAATATAATTATACTATTTGAATATAACCTTTGGAATTATTTTATTCATGTGAAGCTATTTTCGCTAGAAATATAATGGTGGTAGTGAAATAAAAAGTCTAACTATAAGTGATGCCATTTGTATTCAATAAATAACTGTCTAATTGCATTAAAAATATGTTAAAGTTTATATTTCAGAAGAAGAAAAATTTCTTTCAATTATGAGATACGTTCTCAACGTCAACAATCAATTTTCTTGTTCAATTTTGTTGGAAATGTAATAATAACCTTAATTTTTCTCTTGATTAAGTTGCGTCGATAAAAAATTTTGTCAGTAAAGGTTTTGAAACTTAATTTATATAATTATCTCTAGATTAGACCTGGTTCTCAATTAATATTATTTCATTTTTATTAAATGTAAAGTAAATATTTTGGAAGTTGTTTCCGCATTGTTTACTATATATTTGGCATTTGTTCGGATTATTGCCCGGAATTAAATATTAATGAGGTAAAATACAAACCATAGTTGACTTAAATATGTAACGACTATCTAGTCCTGATATGTGAAATTTTGTTGCAATATATTTTTCAAGGTATAAACGAATAAACAAATAGATGTTTAAAGAATTTTCTGAAACTATAATAAACTACTTTTGACTTGTTTTTCTTGTTTCTGCACATTTAGATTTTTTAATGTTTCGATAAGATTATTTGAATGAAAATTATATTCAGCATTCGATAACAAACGGAAACATTAACTGTGTCGGTTTGAAAATTATGGCTGAGATATATTAATATCAATACAAGTAGGTATTGTTCTTATTGATTGTAACCTGAAACTAATTTTAGATTGGTTTGTTGACAATGGAATAAGTTTTATACAATTTTACGAACTTTTGAATATAAAATTTATTCAAACAATATTTACCAAATACACATAGTAACTTTATCTAGTTGGATATACTGGTTAAGTTGATAAAAGTAGGCACTGTAACTAATTGATTAGTATTTAGATAACTATTTGAAATGTAATTTGAGATAAGTTTGTTGATCATAAAACATAAATTCTGTTTTTTCGATACTAAAGAGAGAATTTATTTCGTTCTACAATAAAACCTAATTTCCCACTTGATTCAAATAAATCGTGGCACAAAAGGCTTCCGTTCATCGGAATAGATAACAGAACAAAGACGGAACAACCTATATGCTTTCATTTAGCCAACTACAGCTCACAGTTGTCAAATTTATAATGAACTAACTTTTTCCCGATCCTTCGGTCGCGTGAGGGTTGTGATTTTGAACTTTAATCTCCCGCACTCCAGCACCGCCTCCATCATCACGCCGTCCATAGCGCTTTTTGCTCACCCGCGTTCTAGGATCAACTTCATAAATATCAGTATAATTAACGCATAGACTTCCGCTAATATTTTATACATAAAAGCATTTCAAATGTAGGTTATATCCCTACATGTAGGTGAATCCCTAAAAAATTAAGAGGAAATCAAGTTACAAGCTAACTGACAGAAAAGGAGACATATCAATGTAAAACATGGTCTTTCGTAATATAAAAGAATCTTTAGAATATATTTATTGTTTTCTGATATTACTCCTACAAACATATAAACAGACGAATTCGTAAACGTTCATTCTTTATAATATTAATGTAGATAAACAAAATTTGCTTGCCGCTTCACCTACCTGGAGCAGTACTCAAGAAGAAACGATAAAGGATGCGATCATTAAATGTATCATGGAATATTGCAATTTTTTCTGCATGTATCGTGATTTTGTGATCTAGTTGTTTTTAGATTTTTCAATAATATTTATACTTTTGCTTTATGAATGTTGTTAAATTATAAATAACTAAAAATATTGTTTAAATGAAATAAAAAAATATATAAATTGAGAGTTGTTTAGGTCTTAGTTTTCTTTATTATTACTTTTTTGTGAAGAATCTGCCCATTATTCTTATTATAGACTAACATAATTTGCTTCATTTGCTATTTATAATGAAAACTATAAACACCTAAATATTTATACTCTTGATCTTGTACTATTTGTAACGCATGTTTTTATCAATTATATCAATTTAATGAAGTTAAAATATCCTGAATTAGATATTTCTTAGTTAAAAAAATCAGCAAGCTTCTGGATACTAAGTCCGTCTGTTATCGATGCTATTATTAAATAAGCCTAACTATAAGTGATGTAATCTGACGAAGATTACTCTGATATGATTTTTTAAGTAATTTTTTTATCAACGGTGGAATTAAGAATATCTACTCCTATCAGATTTATAGTTATTGATACCCTTTCATCCTATTCAATAAACCTCCTTTTGTTGACCCAGGGTTCGTAGCTGCTTTCTCAGTGTACGGAGGTTTTTTTTTTAAACTTAAAACAACTTATAAGAATGAATTAAAGTTTTCACGGAAAAAGTGTTGTAAGCACCATCTCAGTATTTTATTCTGTGAAATACAATAATTAAATCGTATCGACTTTCTAACTTAGCGGCATTATGCATAAAAAAACGATTATCGATTTGATATGGTTATTTGACAATAAAAATGAAACTATTTGCTATACTTTGTCTTTTTTAATTTCCGCAGAAAGCGGTATTTTTCGTTACAGATACAACAAACTACACTTTACGTTGCAAATGCTAAGCTCGTCCACGAATTTTATTTTCCTTGTGAGCGCATTTTATTTTTCGTGCTTGTGAAGTCACAAAGGAATCCTTTGGTACTATTATTTATGTATATTAACGTATTTTTTTTAGCGGTCACAAATCACTCTTCTTTACCATCCATTTCTTTTAAATTGATATTTGTAGTTACATTTAAATATTTCCATAACAGATTTTTAAGTTTGGTGAAATTGATAATTTGTGCAATGAAACAGTTCTTAAATTTTTTAGGAACTTTTTAGCTTTTAAGTTTTTTTAAGAAGAAAAACATTACTATTTAAAAGTTACTTTTATTTTTTCTAGCCACATAAAATTTTAATAATGTAAATCAACTTAACTGATACCTTTAAGGTTATTAATTTTAGTTACATCTTATGATCTGCATCTGAAATTGGTATAAAAGTTATTAACAAGGATTTTTTTATGAAGGAAAGAAGTAGTTCCATGTAATGGTTTACTGAAAGTGTCTCTCTTTTATAAAATTTGCTTAATTTAATAAAAAAAAAATAATTTACAGGGTTTAGACGGAATTCACAATTTATTAAGAATTCTACAAATGCTAATCTCATATATCAACCGAATTACTCTACGGACAAATGATAAATTTAATAAATTGTCATGACAGATCTAATTTGAGTATCCACGGAAACAAATCCATACTTCGACGAAAGTTAATGATAACTTTAACTTTCTATGGGTTGAACTTCCGAATGTGAAATTTTATTATTGTTATCTTGTGTACAATTCGTCGATAAAATTCCATAGAAAACGGTTTGAAATTTATTATGTATAAAAATTGTATTATATGTAGATGTTTACCAAACATGGAACGCCGAGTGGACCATTGCAGACAATTTAAACATAAATAATAATTTTACTGATAATTTCTTCAACTGCTTATTGCGAATTTACATTTTGTTTATATTAATGAGGTGGTTAGGCTTTAATTATTAGAAATATATGTACGTAATAATTTTTTTTTTCTTTCAATCACAATATTGATTGAAAATTATTTTTCCTTACTTTAGAAGCAATATACATGTACTTCACTAGCTTAAAGTGGTTTTGTATAGATAACTAGTACCAATTTTTGTTTAGCTTGTGCGTAATTTATATTTTGATTACATTTGTTTGACTAGTAAGTGTTAAAAATTATAAATTTTCATATTAGAAAAGATGGATATAATTGTTATATTCTTTACTTTAGCAAATTTGAAAATTATAAAGACTTAATATTCATTTCCTTAAACAAAATGGTTATTTGATTTATAAAACTGGTTACGAACACTTTCGTAACATTATAATACAATTTTCACTTAATCCGTAGTGGAAAATCAGTTCTTAATCTGAATATTGAACTTTTTCTAGTGTAGGTTTTTAATTTTTTCAAAGTTATTTTGTACAATTTGTGAAATAATATTTATGAATAAGTAGAATTTACGCGTTTTGAAAAATTATATCGTAATCGTTTAGTAACTTATATTAACCAACTAATATTCATAAGAGTAGTAAGCAACTAACATTTACCAAGTAGTAAATATTGGTTGGTAATATATCTGCTCATATTCTATCTGTTTATATTGATTCTAAGGAACTAGAATCAATATAAGCAAATAGATGATATTGTGTTTTTTATTTATTATAATACTTATGGGGAAAAATGGAAATCATAATCTTAGTGAAATAAAATGATCGAGATTTCTTGGTATATGGTAGGCTTTTATCTTACTATTCCCACATCAAAATAGTGTGCTATGTAGGTGAATAAATATTCTATTTTATATATCTAATTATGATAAAGAAAAAAATATACAAACGATATTTTGCACTGTTTGAAATAAAATTATACATAAACATTTAAATAAAAAAAACAAAGGTGATTAAATTAGTAAATGGAAAAAAATTATAATATCCATTCGTACCACAATTATGACAATCATGAGCCATAATAGACGATAAATAGTAATAGTTTGATATAATTACACATACAATCAAAATTAAATAAACCTGTACGATTTTATTTCTAAAGATGAGAAAAGGAAGAAGAGAATATAATATTCACTTTAACAACAATGTAATATCACTGTTGTTCGTATAATATTTATATAATCGACTGCTTACATTCGGAAAATAAGATAGGGAATATGTTGGGAGGTGGAATATTTTGTCACAATCACCATAAAATCTACGCGGTGGCGTGTCGGCATCAACATTTTTGCCAGCAGTAGGTAGGTAGAAGAGCGCGGAGCTGCGGGTCTCTCTCTCGGGCACACGAAACTATGACGAAACTACAACGTCGTAGCAATCGAACTTTATATGACAGATGTTACAAAGTACAATTGCCCCGATTTCATAGCATAGCCTTTCTTGGCAGTATCAGAGCCACCTTGCAATGCATGTATAATAGTTTTTGCACCCGATCAATAATTTTAAGATATGTGTAAGTTTCAACTGAGAAATGAAAATGGGAGTACATTTTCATTTCTTAATCTTTTCAGTGTGCTTATTCCGTTATTATTTGAAGCCGGTTAAATTTTTTTTTAAATTTTATTTTTCCATTTTTAGTACTTATGATACCCTATGTCATCTAGAATCACACTATTTTACAAAAAAAATCAGTTATATAATGATTTTAAATATATTCATATATACCTATATAAATGCATGCCTGTATATACATACTTACATGTGAATATATAAATCACATTTCCAGTTTTGGCTTTTCCGTTACTTTGTTTCATGCCTGAATATGCCTGTTTATAAAGAATCAATCGGGAAAGATCAGTTTATGCTTTATACGAGTTCATATTACCTATCTGTTTAATTATATAATAAGACATATTTCATGACTTCGCATATATTTTTTATATTTACTTCTCTGTAAGTTAACAGTCTAATTGCTTTATATTATTGTACAAATCTGAATACATATGTATCCTATCCTACTAATTGTCAACCCATACATTTACCTATCCATTTGTCTACTAATGTTTTAGATATATCATACATTTTTTTATCCCTATATCTTTTTACTTATCTACCCATCCACCAATATCATAGTTGTTTTATGCCTTTGTATGTGTATATTTACCTAATTATTTATATGGTTACTTTCTTGCTTACGTCAACATAAGTCAAAAAAATTCAAACTCGATTAGTTTACATCTCATTGCTACAAAGTTCGTGCTATTACCTTCCGGCTGCATTATTGTACTCTAATTTTGCTGAAGGGCAGATTGATGTCGTCCTAAGGCATTACAAATTTAGAAAATTCATTGTCAGATTATTATTATACCTGCACCACGCTAACTTGATCACGGAATTCGTACCGTTAATATTGATGCATTCTAGGGTACATCATCAATTTCTATGGTTAAATTTTGATCAAATTTTATAGGATTCTACTGAAGATTTGCACTACCTAATAAAAATAATTATCCAAATTGGTTGATAAATACTGACAATATGTGGTAACATACATACAAATAAATTCCTCCTTTTTGAAGCTTGGAAATTAAAAAAAGCCTTTCGGGGAACTACCTGAAAAATATGCTTAAATCACCCAGTTCATTATCGGTGTTAATTATTAATCTAATTCAATATGTTTATATCAACCAATAAATAGAATTTTATTAACAATAAAAATATAATGCATAATTTAGAATTGTTTTTATAATATTTCAGCTACACAGTTTTGATATTAGTATCATATAAACTGCAATACTGCAGTTAGTAATAACAGATTTTTCAATTCTTGAAATAAGGCAATTTATTACATATGTTGCAAGCATAATTTTTTTGGTTCAAACCACTAAAAACCGTCCAAAGTACCAGAGATTCACAGCTGACATGCACCTCTACTGGCGAACTTATGATAAATAATATGCGTACGCCGTTACACAACACACCAAACGTTGTACTTGGGACAAGGGTAAAGGCATGATTAAGTGAGCTTTACGATGTTAGCACCTCAAGTATGAATTTGATAAAAACCATTATGCCAACTGGAAGGTTATAAAATGGCCATAAAAAGTTAACTGGTCCCATTAATTGGTCAGGGATAGAAAAACCTTTGATGTTTTTCAAGGTATTAAACAAATGTTAGTCTTGTTGCAAATAAAAAATAAATCCGATTAAAATTATAGTGCTGATTAAAGTATTGGTTAGCCAAAATATACAAGAGGTTAAAGAATTTTTGTTTAGAAAATATTTAATAAAATTTTCATAACCGTGGCGCGCATGCTTTGTTTTTGCCTATACTCTAAGGATAGCGTATGTATTAGTATCTTGTTTTATGAATTTCTTAAATAATTATACCCTCTAAAATGTATAAAAAAAACCATAAAAGGTTACTTAATTTAATTATTAGATCAGTGAGAGAAATATTTTTATTAACGACGAAGTGTAAATATTTTACCTAAATAAAAGTTCAATATTTTTTGTGTCCTTCCGAGTTCCGTTTGTACAATATTTATTTGGTAAAAAAATTAGTGCCCCTTTGAGTTAAAACCTTTATCGATTTTTTGATGATCAGTGCTGTATAAGATGAACAACATAAAATAACGCTTCTATCGATTCTGTGGCAATCCGTGCTGTGTTTAGTAAATATCGTGAAATAACTCTTCTACCGATTCTATGACAAGCAGTGCTGTGTTGATTAAACAACTCAAAATGACGCTCCAATTGATTCTGCGACAATAAGTGCTGTTCATAACACAAAAAACCTACACGCGTCTCTAAAATACCAATTTATGAACCTCTGTCAATTTTAAAATAGTTGTTAAGTCACTTCCGAATGATCGAAAATCTCTTTCTGGACCGTCATAACCAATATGGGTGGAAATAAATAACTTTCGCAGAGAAATAGAGTGCATGAAATGTTTACCGCAAGAAGATGATTGGCGGAAAATATGGAAGAAAACGTTTCAAATGTCCCTGTATGTGAATTATTTCGAAGATGAATGATGGTGATGGTGACAATAAAGACGAAAACGGCATCACTTTAATTGAATGAATTTGAAATTGAATTATACGAAGATATGTATGAAAGATTATGCAAAAGTGAATCAATGAGTTATAAAGGTTGTAATAATAGTGTCTTAAATTTATAACAATAGACTGATTATATTGCTGAATAATTTTTAAGCGAGTGAATCTTGGTGTGCATTTATTTTAAAAAAATGCTAAAATTTATAATAGCTCATCTGCCAACTATCACATGATAATCCGGAGGCAATGAAAAAGTTAACAATTCAAGAATCTATTTCACGGATTTATGGATTTTAAAGCGGAAAAATCTCCTCTGCATTAAACAAAAGACACAGTATTTGACGCAAGTCCTTAAGAAATGAGCTGACCGCTGTGAGAAAATAAGCCTGCAAGAATTGGCCAGGAAGCTGTTGCAGTAGGATCCAGTAACTGGTTAAACAATCAATTACGTAGGTCAGGAATTCCATGCATTCCTTCAATTATACCAATCATTCATAATTGCATATGATAATGATCCCACCAGCGGTCATGCCATCTTATATGCAATACAGATAAATTTTGGTCATTGTATCTCTACATTAGTAACCAACCTTAATTTAAATTAAAAGTGGTTAAAAATTTTATGCTCATCCCGTAATAATAATAATTATTTTCACAGTGTTTAAATCACAATAAAGGTGAAAAAATTACCGACTTAATGGGACCGCAGTAAGTTGCGTTACGTTGCGGTCATAACAAATAAATTGATTGTTTTTTTAATGTAATTATATTGACCAATTGTTCATTTAGGCTTAACAATTATCGGTGGATGATTTTTTATCTAGCATAACTTTTAAAAAAATTACATTTAAGCAAAGATATCCAACTTTTTGAATGACTTCGAAGAAGTTTATTCGTAAGTAAAAAAACTGACCTAAGAATTAAAGTAACTGACCTTTTATGGCTATTTTCGGTCTTTTATAAAACATAATTATTTACATGAAATTCGTAAGTCTAATACATTGAAAATAGGATATCCTTAGAGTGTTCGCAAAACCCTACGCGTGCGCGCAATGGTTATGAAAACTTTATTAATTACTAGCTGTGCCGACACGATTTCATTCCCATGGAATTTGCTATTTATAATAAAATTTGTTGAGAATTTTTTCGTATATTTTAAATTTTTTTTCCCTTTCGGAACTCTATGTGCATAAAGTTTACTAAAACGCTAATAGATGACTTTGGCAGTACCATATTTTAATAGATATATAACCATACAATTTACCGATATTATATCAATTATACTGATATTATAATATTCACAGAGACAAGATGTTTTTTATACCTGTAATATCCAAATAAAAATATTCTATATGTTGACCGAGGACATAAACAATTATCACACCAAATCTTATTGAAATTAATGTACTAAATTTTGTGTAATTGAAGAACAAATTAACACGCAGACAAAAAGACAGTCAAAAATTTTATGAACATGGTTTCTGATTTCTAGTTTCATTCTATACGCTAAATCAATCACTCCTTTTAAAATATTTTTCATGTGCAGAATTCACTATATTAAAATGTTATTATATGTATAGATTTTTTTGACGAATATACTCTGACCAATTGTTTATTTGGGCTGACTAATTATCAGCACTTCAATTCCAAACGGATAAAGTTTTTATTTTTATATTTGCAACAAGACGAGGTGTTATCATTTTTCGATCATCTTGAAAAACTTCACCTGTTAATAAAATCTTTTCCATCACTGATCAATTGGTGGGACCAATTGACCTTTTATGACCATTTAATGATATATTGATATTTTATAATCTTTTATGTGGCATAATTGCTTTATTAAATTCACATTATGAGATACTAACATGGCGAAACTGATTAAGTAGGTTAGTAATTTTCTTTTGGAAAGCTGGTAGGTTATTTTGTGATTTGTTTCATTAAAATTTTTAGTTGTTATATATTCATATTATGAGATGCTAACATCGCGAAACTGATTAAGTAGGCTATTTATTTTCTTTTGGAAAGCTGGTAGGTTGTTTTGTGATTCGTTTCATTAAAATGTTTAGTGGTTATATATACGCATTATGAGATGCCAACGTCGTGAAGCTGATTAAGTAGGCTATTTATTTCTTTTCTGAAAGCTGATTGGTTGTTTTGTGATTCGTTTGATTATAATTTCTAGTTGGTACTATAACCTAAGTTATATGGAATCTTTTTGTATATGAATAATATTTTCTTAATGATGCTTCATTCAAAAGCAAGTAATTGGTCTCCGAGTGAGTCATTGGGAGGTAGCTTCAAAGTAATACAAGTTATAATGGCTTATAAGAATAATATATTACTCTCGTTGTTTGTATCAGGGCTATATTATACCTAGAACATTTTGAAAATATTCAATAAAATTATGGACTTCTAGCCAAAAATCTAAATTAAATTGTATGAATAAAAGCCTCCTTGCTCAAATATAATATTTTGTAAAATGAAGAGGTTTTAGACAAATATCAAATGTAGATATGAAATTCATTATATGTTGAGTTAAACAATTTGATCGTCGAACATTTCTTAAAAAATTACTATTTAAATAAAAAAAATGATTTTTATTATACAGTATTTTTTATTCGTCCTATGAACTATCGATGCTAGCCATGTTGTGTTCTTATCAATTATTGTATTAATTTGTTCCTTGCAACTTCTCATCCCAGAATTGTTAAGAATAATAATTTAAGTTTTTTAATATTCGAAATTCATTTATCAATTTGTGTGCAGACAATTAAAAATAGATTACGATAATTTAATATTGATAATTGTTTTAATGAACCATTAATTATTATGCAAATATTTTTACGTATTTATCTTGTCAAACTAATTAAAACTCTATTTAATACGTTGGTACCATAACGAAAGATACTTATAAACTAAGCCTTTGATTTTTTGATTGTTTAATTATATATTTTATTTATTATGATCTGATTTAATAGTATCTCATTAGATTAAAATGTTAATATTTTATAAGCAGGTTCTTTATTTGGTGAAAACTAATTTATCGCTTCCTTACATTGGTGTGACCATCAAACGATAAGGATAGGCAATTTAAATATTTCATTTTTCTTTCTAAAAAAAGAAAGGGAATAACTGAAGAAAATAACTGTTGATTTGGTAGCGAGTATTTGCGATACTGACAAATTTTTAATATGGATCACCCTGAACGCAAATATGTTTATAGGTTTCGCACTTTAGAAAATGCGCTAACAACACATTTATGTGCAAATTTCACACTTTGCACTTGATTTACCTTCAAACATTCCTTTCATGATAGAATTTATATCTACATATATGTATATTGAAATTTTTTGTCGTTTATATTTCAAAGTATATTTTGCTGAAGAAAAGATATAGATGTGTAGTAGATGTGGTATTACGCGGATACATAGGCGTGGTGTGAAAGCTTATAAACTTTTTTTAATTTAACCATTTAGAGATTTCGTGTTTAATTTTGCATTGATATAAGCAGGTAACTGAGCTTAACCTAGTGCTACAATTTGTTGATAGACAAATAAACTTCTTTATTTATGCCAAATAAACTTCTTTATCTCACCGTATTGTGATACTTTATAAACCCTAATTATCAAATCGGAATATCGAGATTTGTTATTTATGCACTTGTCGCATCCAGCGGGTGGCTGGTTATTTGCACCACAGAGCATAAAACTTAAGCACTTGCTCACTCTCTGTTCGTGCCCCCAAAGCTCACGCTCTTCGATGATAGCTAACTTGTTATTAATGAAGAACACGCACCCGTCGCTGCTCATTTTGAGTGTGCAGTGAGCTAAAATGGAGAGGGCATGATTTAATGTACAATTACATTTCATGGAATTACTTGTGAATTCTTAGAATTATTATAAAATTTTACATTCAGATTATGGTTTTTATTGATATTTACTAGCTTGTTGGAATGGAATGGAATGAAATGAAAATATGACTAAGTTAAAATTTTTGCCAGAGTTAGTCAATAAAACTATAAACAAGAAGTTTATTCCTTACCAAGAATGAATTCATGAAAATTCTTTGGATCAATATCAAATGTATCTTAATTCGAAGGTAATACTGCATAGGTATATTTTCTATGTATTATTTACTAGAAATTTTATTACATTAATATCCTGAGAAGAACTGACATATTGATAATTTAAATACATACTAATTTTCTTTCCACACTTGATGATCAAAAATTATAGCTGGTCGAAATAAATATCGCGTATATAAGCATAAATACACGCTTGGTAAACTGTCACTCAGATTTCGAAAATCTTGTTAGTTTAATCCCTAGGATCAATTAGATGTTTTTAATTTAGGATGTTTACAAAAATTGTTAACAATCTACATGAAAGCAAAAACGGTAAGGGTTATTGATGGGTAACTTTATGGAATAGACTAATATTAAATGTATTGAATATTAGTTATTCTACTTTATACTCCATCTGCTATCAAATATTTTTCTTTTTTAGTAGAAGGCAGAGCCTTATTCGGTAAATTCAATCCTTTTAAAATTGTACAATGTCCATATTATTTTTGTTCACGTCTATTAGCTTAGGTATACGCTAGGTATGAAACGCGGATTTAGAAAATTTGACGTCATTTAGGAAATTATAAGTTTTTGGAGATTTCAAATTTTATTTTGAGATTATTTTATATCTGTACAAGTAGATAATGAAAATTGTTGCCCAGTAAGCAGAAATATCAACATAAAATAACAGATGCATAACAAATTATGAAAAACTTGTTACGATTAACAAATTAATAAATCTAGAAACTAGATTTATTAATTTGTTAATCGTAACAAATGTTTCATGATTTGTTATGCATCTGTTATTTTATGTTAATATATTAGATATATTTATTCCTAATTTAGTGCACAATGTTTTTTAATAACAAAATTGGCCAAACAATGCCGACTTGATTGTCTTCATTTTTAAGAATATCGAAGGTTAAAAAAATTTACTATCGTGTAAGTAATGATACTGTTCAATATATTATTATCAATTGTTAGTTATAGCGATCATTTCCTCATCTTTTTTGTTTTTTTGGAAAGCGATTATTCTTCTTACAGATACTATACTTATTATCCAATAGGCAGCTGGTTATTTGCACCACAGAATACTTGCACACTCACCATTAAATCCCCCCACAGCTCATGCTCTTCGATGATGGCTAACTTGTTTTTAATGAAAAACACGCGCCCGTCGCTGTTCCATTTTGAGCGTGCAGTGAGCTAAAATGTAGAGTGCACGATTAAATTTATACAAATACTTTTCACCATACAATTACTTTCGATGGAGTTACTTGTGCTTGATTTGAATTAACATTAAATTTTACATACAGAATTAATGATTACAGTTTATATTGATATTTACATATTTACCAGCTTGTTGGAATAAAATGAAAATATTTTGACTAAATTAAGATTTTTGTTAATTAGTTAGCTTCATTGCTTTTGTGGGCCACTTTCTTCTTAAGGGCTTTTTATTCTCATTGCAATGAATTTTGATATGATTGCAAAGAACAATTGTGATTTTTTTTCATTCACAAAGCATTCCAATTTAGTATAGGATTCTCTATATAAAATTATGATGCAAAAACGTAATAAATTTTCACACAGGCTTTCAAAAAGGTTAATGCCAAAAATTAATTTTGTTACATCGAGTAAATTTGATAAATAAACTTTTTGCCAAACGCTAGTTAAAACTTAGAAATATTTTTTTACCAGATGCATGAAAGGCAATTGAAAGATTGTTAAATTAGGCGAATTAATCATTTTTCCAGTAAGTCAACATAAAGTAAATCAAAAGCAATAATTTTTTTTGTTAATGTCAAGCGGAAAGTAAGTTATCCGAAACTATTGAAATTTTACTTGCCAAAACTCTATCGAAAATTATTTTAGCCAATTGCCATGTATACATAAAAGTAAATTAATAGGCATTTCAGTTCCTAACAGGAAACGCCTATTTATCAAATTAAAGTGTGTGAGAACTTTTTTTAAATGTTCTCAAAGCTATACGATAAGTAAATATGGAAAAATCTCTGAAATATCGATTTTTGAATGAAAATGCCTCCAATGTGGACGTTCTAAAGGGCTAATTAGATGAAATAAGTTTCAAATACTTTGATAAGAAATTATATTGACAAGTGCGTCAAAAGATAACTTTGCCATTGATTTCCCTTAGGATATAAAATAAATTTCCATGAATTTCTAAACAATTAGATGCCGACTATAATGAAGGGTCTTAGCCAAAACGGGCATCAGATTTACAAAATCTAACATTAGGTCAGCCATATCAGATATTAATTATTTTCCATAAAATAATTATAATTCTGAATAACAGTTATTTTTTTGTAATGTACCGGTACATAACACATCTTAAATGAATATTTTTAAATTAATTTTGTTATTTATAAGCCATATTCCTAAACCACTGATATTTTTATAGAATCATATTCGTTGTGAAATAGAGGTTGGTAAAAATTTTATATCGCTGCACGAAGAGTTGAAACAGTAGAGCCTCATGAAGCTGTAAACCCCCCCTAAAGCAGTGAAATCCGGTGTACTAGTGCAGCCACAAGAATGAGTGCAGCCTCATGAAACAATACAGTCCCAGAAACATCCAAATATACAGGTATCTTATTACGTGCGGGCCTCGAACAGAGCAAATCATTATATTTTGATAACTGCTAAAATGAAACACGACACGAAAAGTAGTACCGGTAAAAAAATATTTCTAAATTTTAACTGGTATTTTGAAAAAAACTTTGTTGAAAAATAAATTATAAAGATTAAATTCATAGGATACTTGAAAAGTTCCACAAAGTTTACCATAATCAAGCATATTAATTTTCTGCAGAGAATCTAACATACATAATAATTACAAACATAATAATTATTTTGAAATCGCATCGGGATTCAATGAAATGACAAATAAAATAACCTTAAGAGGAAAGTGGCTTAAGATTTCCGATGTGAACTATGGCATCTGTAAGGAGAAATATAACTTTTCAAAAAAGTAACGAAATATGAGAAAAATCTATAAATACTACTTCTATAAATACTATTATACATATATTCAAGATAGTCATAATCAAGTCGCCGTTAGTTGGGCAATTTTGTTTTTAAAAATGGGGTGTGGCTGTGTCATGGACACAGCCGTGTGTTTTACGTGAATACGTCTATATAACGGGTTATATTTTTTAAATAAAATATTTTTGATAATATTTTTTTATTCTAACACCTTATTATATTCACTTTCCCTACTTTAAACTAATGTTTTATATACAATCGATAGATTTTGACGACAGCTGACGATTAAAACTTAAACGAACATCGTAGCTTTTCCGAATCAAAAGTTATACTAATTGCAAATCTCGATACGCTGCAAAATAACCTCAAAATGGCGGCGCTTCCCCCTCCACCGCGCGTGATGCCTCACTATTCTCGCTTATCGTAGTGATCCTTTAGATATCCAGTGGTATAATTTATTTTGTTATCATTATGTTTTTTGGATTGCCTCTGTATGGTAGCAAATTTAAAGACGTACTCACGTCAAAAACATTGTACTCTAAGTGAGTAATCATTATCTTTAATGTATCAACATAATAGATGAATCACAAATTACGAAAAACTAATTACAATTACCAAATTTACAAATCTCGTTTCCGCTTACCCGGAAACAATTTTCATTATCTGCTTGTAAAAATGTAAAATAATCTCAAAGCTAAGTTTAAAAATTCCAAAAATTTATAAATATGTAAATGTCGTCAAACTTGCCTAAATCTGCGTTTTATATCTGCGCATACCTAATCTAATATGCCTGAGCATAAAATAATACGGACTTTGAATAATTCTAAAGGGTCTGAATATACCGAATAAGGCTCTGCATCTAAGTGAGAAAGAAATCTTTAATAGCAGATGGAGTGAAAAGTAGGACGACTGAAATTCAATACTTTTTGTACCAGCCTGTTCGATAGAGTTAACAATCAAATATTTCATCGTTTTTGCTTCGATGGTTTATTTGGACCAGCTGTTATTTTTAATCATTAAGTATGGAAAGAAAATAAATATGTCTTTAAATTAGAAATATGTCGTCTTTTGAGATTATTAATTTAATAAAACTTCAAAGTAATATTGTCTACTTCCAAGTAACATTTAAGGATTGCTACCAATAAATGAAATAGCAAAATGATTTATTTTTTTTATATTTTTTATTTGTTTAAAAACTAGATAATGTTACATAAATCAAATCCCTATTACAAAAAGAAAAGACAAGTACTCTACGCTAACAATGTAGTTTTCTTTCTAATAGGGTACTTTTACATAATTTTTTTCACGACCAGAAGAAGGAATTGCTTTAGTTCTTTGTTTGTAGTAATTAATTGACTATATTCTTCGATTAATGCTACGTATCACTCAGCGGTGTCATTTACTACTCTCCTTGAATGAAATTCCAACGATACGAAACAATTTTTTGGAAGAATTCTAAAAAAATCTCTGCTGCAAACAAAATCATCAATGTTTTTTTAGCAATGTGACTTATATCCTAGCCAATGCGCTTGGGGTTGTAATCTGAACCTTCCTCATATAGTATGGTTACTATTTTTGTTTGATATTAAAACAAACTTCGTCATCAAAAAAGCAAGTCCGACAATTTCTTCGGAATGCATCACGAATGACCTACGAACTTCATTAGGCCTTTTTTGGACATAGCTTTTTTATTACCTCGTGTGTGCCTTCGTGCGAGTGTGTATGTATGTGTATGTATTTCAACAGGTGCTAGCTGTAAACCGGTCGTATCGATGATGCTTATAGCATAACTGAACAAGCCGAGCTAGTCACCTTGGTGTGGAAAACATTTCG
This sequence comes from Druceiella hillmani, assembly GCA_039881145.1. Taxonomy (NCBI): domain Eukaryota; kingdom Metazoa; phylum Arthropoda; class Insecta; order Lepidoptera; family Hepialidae; genus Druceiella; species Druceiella hillmani. The sequence goes on along the minus strand of JAYKKI010000018.1, from coordinate 16,818,301 downwards.
AACAATTTAAAGATAAGGCGTGTAATGTAATTTTTAATTTGCCATTGGTTGTCAGAAAACGTCTGTATATATATATATATATATATATATATATATATATATATATATATATATATATATATATATATATATATATATTGCTTTATTTGCTGTTTTTTTGATATATAAATAGATTATTATTTTCATATATATATATATAACATTTATTAAAATACAATCGATTTGGGTCCACGGTAGTTTAATTACATGACTATTGGTAAGGAATAAATTTATTATTTATATTAAAAAACTCTAACAAAAATCTTAGTTTACCCAAAATATTTTTATTTTATACCAAGGACCTAGAGAATAGGTAAACCTCAATAAAAAACTTTAATCATCATTTCTGCATGACAAATTTAATAATAAAACTAATACCAAACACAAGCATTTCGTGGAAAGCCATTGAGATGTTTTGTTGTTGTATTTTTCTTGACTGAAAGACATTTGATTGTTTGAATGAAATAAAAAAAGCTAAAATAGCATTATTAAGCATATTGCAGAATAGATTGCAGTGCAGTCAAATTGCAAAGAAATTTCTTCAGGAACATGGGCTTTTAATTCCTCTAGAAAAATAATTGTTTTGTCTTCCAACTCGTTGCCAGCGTCAATTATTTTATGTTTATATCAATCAATTATTTCGTTTCACCAATGTTTATAGTACAAATAATCGGTTTCAGACACTTAATAGTGATATAAATAAAACATTTTGATGTTTCTACCCATCATGTCATTAAAGAGAGGATTCAAAAGACAGTTTAAAAATTTTAATATTTCCAGGTCAGTTTCAGGGAAAATACATGAAAAGTGAATGTTGTTACCTTTTATCTTTTTAAGTGTTAGAATTAAAACGAAAATCTAAAGAAAAAATATATGTGTAATTAGTCTATTTTGATATATGGTATCGTTTAAGAGATATCATTAGTAATTGAAAATACTTTTTGTGTGAAATAACTATTCGTAATGCGATTTCTACTTACAATGAATATGTTTTTAATGTTTATTTCAAATATATAATTACATGTGCAAAAGTTTGCTGTTAGTTTTATTCCATTAGCTCTTTATTATAATAGGATATTCGTCAGTCTACCATGCTAACATTGACCTAATTTGTATATTTTGAGAATAATCATTAAAAGCATATCAAGTGTTTTCAAAAGTTTTCCTCAAGATTAACACTTTAATTTTGAAAGAAATCTCTTGAGGTGATTTATCATTAATTAAAATTTCTAATTACTGATTTGTTGGAAATGAGACTTTTGACGATTTGTTAATTGCTAAATTATTTTCAACTTTTCATGACATATAATTAACATCTACTTGTAGTTATGTGCATTTTATTATATTAAATCTTAATCATCTTGTTGAAGCATATTGCTTGCCAATCAGTTGTACGTTGAACAAAGTTAGCTGAAAACCAAATAAAAGCATTTATACTGCAGTATTTTATAATATGAAATGAATGAGTGTCAGTGTTAGTAAAAAATTTAGATGTGAAAATCATTATGTGCTACGTAGAATAGTGGTCTTGTCATTGAATATTTTCACGAAATGCGATTACTTTATGAAAAAATTTAACTTAAATTTTAAAGAGAATTGTTTCTTCGTTATATTATTTATCTGTGTTAATCGTATTATGGTTATACCAATCTTTATCTCAGTTTATTCCTTGTCACTTCTGTTTTCAAATTTTGTGAGTAATGTCGTGTTTTATCATTAACATACAAAATAAATTTAGAAATTGGTGTACCAACAACTGGTAACAAAACAATTTCACTTAGTATGAATGTAACATCATCTATTTAAAATATACGTGTTACACAGTAACTTTTTTCTACTTTTTTTTTCAATATAATTAAACTCAATGTAATCATTTAATTTCATAATATATATCTCGTTTGTTGATATATCATATCAAGGAATGTATTATCTAACATTTATGATATTTATTGATAACATAATGGAAGGTAATTTTAAGATTAACTTTTAATCGTTTGGCCATTTACATAATTTATTCGCTATCATTTTAGCCAAGTCATTACTTTAATATTTTACAAACGTAGACGTCAGAGAAAACAATTTTATTCGAATTCGGTATTTTATAAGCCGCCTTTTTATTTAACTAGAATAACATTTATTGATTAGTAATTATATTATGTTCAATTTTTTTTCAAAGTCATAGGAAGAAAATTTAGTAATAGAAGAAAACAAGCATCAATGTAGTGGAATGGTCACAGGATGCTGACAAATATTCAGAACAGATCTATTTTAACTGAAGAATGTCTTGTTCTTGATTTCATTCAATTTATTGAATTTACAACCCACTTCCACACCAATATTATACTTTGCGTTTGATTTACGTAAATATCGTTTTGACAGTGAAAAGTTTATTTTTGTTTAACGTATATATCGTTGGAAGATTTAGATTTTTTCAGTACCCTCATTTCAAATTATAATTTTTTCAGTAGCCGATACTATTTATTATCTTACTGAAGCTTTATTACAAGCATTTGCTGGGTAGGTTCAAATTCTGAACATTTGAAATACATATTTTCGTTTTCACGTTTAGATGACTAAAATTAATTGCTGGTGGAAATAAATATTGACATATCAGTATAATGCCAGGATGATAATAAAAGAGCATTGACAACCACCGTCAAAGCAAAAATATATTCGATGGATAATTTTATCGAAGAGGCTGTTACTAAAAATACTCATCGAACCTCGAACACCTATTTTCACTTGGTTTGCATTAAAGACTTTCTTCGTTGTAAAAGGACGATAATTATTCGATACATTTAACTCTTTCAGAATTTCTCGATGTTCGTGTTATAATTTGTTCAAGCGTATTTATTAAAACCGATAACGCTATATACACCGGCATGGAGATTTAGGAACATCGAAGATATTTGCAAATGGGTAAGTTTTTTTACACTTTTTATACTTTGCTTTGAGATTCCATGATATTTATTCAAGTAAGCTTCATTGTTATTACCCAATAAACCGAAATGAAATGTAATGTTTTATAAATTTTAAAAATTATTTTTGTAATTTGTAATGTAAATTCGATGCATTATAATTCTTGATTACTAATCGCAACAATGTTTATATTGTTAAACAAATATCCAGAAAAAGGCTTGTTGGTTGTATATACTCTTAAGCAAGAATTTGTCTTTCCAAATAGAGTCACACTATTAATTAATTTTTTTGTAATCCAGTGTTAAAAAGTGCCTAAGTTGTTTACTGTATCTTTATATCTGGCCAAGCAATTTAATCATGCACCCTGCTTACCCTTGTATTAAAAATGGCCAATGGTGATAAATTGCTATTTTTCATGAGCTCAAAATAATATTATACCTGTAATTGAGTTCATTTATAACCAACATATTTCTTTATTGGCGATTAATCTCTCAGCGTGTTACGACAGGTTATAAATCCTAATTATCAAATCGGTGTATCGTGATTTGATAATTAGTAACTCGTCGCGTCTGTTGGTTACTTGCATGCTCTATATTAGCGTCTACCACGACTCATGCGCTTCAACGATGACTAACTTGTAATTAATGAATAACATGCGCCTGCCATCGATCCATTTTGAGCGCGCAACGCGTAAAGATGCAGAGAGCACGTTTAAATATCTAATTATTTTCGGTGGGATGCTGTAAATTGAAGTCTGATTTTGTCTTTTTGGGAGAATATGTTGTGCTTGTTTGTAATTAATATATTCTACATATGTTTCATATGGATATTTACATACATACCGGTTTCTTGAATTAATGGAAAATGTTTTCATCGAACTAAACTCTTCATCAGCATTAATTAATAAAATGGAAGGAAAAGAATATAACTTCTGTTTTTCAATAGCAATTACATCATATAGTGCTATATTAACAACGATAACATAATAACATGATTGAAACTCAATTAGTCTTTGTATTCATTACCATGATCAGAATCGTCTATGTCTGCAATATTTCTACATTTTGTTTATCTTATAATGTATATCTTATAAAAAAAAAATAGTGTTGTGTGAAAGTTAGCAGACCTAATAAGAAAATATTCTTGCCTAAGTGCTTTTACCTAATTTTTGTCAAATTAGTAAAGAAAATGAAAGCAGTAGCTTTTAATTTTAAAGGGATAATGGAATAATTGCTATTTACGGCAGAACCTCACTGTTATGGAAAAAAACGGTTAATTAAAATTTTTTAAAAAGTTACCGAGGCGGTCGTCGACATAAATAATTCACGACCTCTTTACATTTCATTTTTATTTTCCCTAAGTTACATAATCTATATGAAATCCTGCAAAATACACCGATTACATAAATAATCAAAATTCATCTTTTTTTTATTTTTTTAGTAACTGCCTAAATTATTTTAAAATAAAATCATAAATAGAATTTATACTCGTTCGGTTTTGACAAAATGAATTTATTTTTCGCTGTTTCCGAGTTTTGCGTAGTTTTTTTGACTGTCGTGCTTCCGAATTTCTTGGATTATTATGTTATAGATGTACAAAAAATTTAACGAGACACGATCAGCACTTTTTTCATTTTACTGGTTCAAAGACTAATAGCAATTACTATTACAAAAAATAACCTGACTTTTCGATGGTCACTTTACATAGTTATATATCCTTAATTTTGAAAACAAACATATGTACGATAAAACAAGGAAATACGTCCTATGATTTAATAAAAGGAGGACTTTTTTTTAGAACATCTGGAGTTTTACAATTTTTCTGTATCTATATTATATTGTATTCAAATTATTTGATTCAACCGACGATTCTAGATGTAGAGATTTAATGACTATGGACGACCCTTGAGAATATTTCAGGAATTTTGAGATATTATTTTGAGAAAATTTTCCATTAATACAAGATTTAAAATTGACAAAAGACTTAGTATTTTTTTAATTGCAAAAGAGCTCTAAAGTATTTGACCCATCTCTCATTTTGATTTGACATATTATAAATCTTGATTACCAAATTAGATTTTCGATCTAAAAAATCCAGTCGTCCACCAGTCGGTGACAGTGTTGTCATGTAAAAATTTATTCTCGCGAATATAATAGTTTTACCAAGAGTGTGAAGGATTTTCAAGTTTGGCGAACTTAATCATTTATGCTATGAAAAAGTCTGAAAAAGTACTCGCTCTCACGATCCTTTAGTTTTAATCCTCCTTAATTTCATTTTGTTTCCTATTTCCTTGCAAATAAAAAAAAAATTTACAATTCATTTTTAATTTTTTACATTTGGTCTAAGTTTAACTTACGTATTTTTGAAAAAAAAAATTTTGTTTTGTTTTATTAATGTTTTAATTGGTAAATGTAGATTATAAACATATTTTACTGTCTTTCGAATTACTTCTATTACCTTCTATTCTTCTATTCATTCGCATATTGAACAATTGTGATTAACTGGAAGGGATTGCCCATTTGCTAAAAAGTCCACAAATGTATATATTTGATCTGTACATTAAAGTTTGAAATAAATAAAATATTTTTAATATTTTTTACATGTCAAAATACTAATAATACTGTTTAAAACTTTAGCTTTTCATTAGAATTTTTGGAAAAAAAATTCTCTTTTTTTATAAATACTTTAATAGTTAACACCAAATCAAGTCACCTCATTAACAATATTAATTTAAGTTAAAGCTAATAATCTGCATTTAAAATTTGTATAAAAGTTATTTAAATGCATTAAGTTTTTTAAAAAAGTTATTTAAATGCATAAGAAGTATTCCATTAAAATTCTTTATTAAGAATATCAACAGATTCTGTTTTCGTATGTTTAACATATTTAAAGTACGTAGGATTTACACGGAGCACGAAACTGTTCACAAAATATACAAGTACCTACCTATTTCGCGTATCTATACGTGTGAGTAATTAATTCAATAGGCAAACGGTATAGCGTAAAAATGAAGTTTACTTTTATCGGGACTTAATTATATAATTATTTAAATATTCATGCAAGCTCATTCATGATGTTAATGATAACGCTAATTAAATATGATGATAACATTAATTAATTACCGATGTTAATGACAACGTTAATTTTTGATTGTTTGAACTTCGAAACGTGTAATTCGCTTATCGATGTTTGAACTTCTAAACGTGTAATTAACTTACTAATGTTTTGACTATAATTTGCTCATAGAATTTTACATCAAAGGATTTGAAACTTTTTTTTCTAATTAGCTCTTTATGCTCTTTGTTAAAATAAGACTGTCGACGAAACACATTGGGGCAATTTAAATAATAAATTAATGCTTTGCAGATAGCTTCCCAATTCGCTTATGGCGAATTTAATGGTTGTTCAGATTAAGGTGGTAAAGAGGCAGTCATTATTAATATTATATATAAATTATAATTTTTTTCATACGACAAGAAAAAAACAGAAATAAAGTTTTGATAATATGATAACAATAGTTTGGTTTAAATTATCTTGAAAGCAATCAAGTTATCTGCAATATAAAACAATTTGTTTCATCGAACATATATGAAAGAAGTTTTGATATTCGAAAACCCCGTAATAATTGTTTTTCTATTTAACTTTTTATTCAATAATTTATGATCTCAAAGGTCGATTTAATTAACTAAATAACCATTATACACATACACACACACACACACACACACACACACACACACATATATATATATATATATATATATATATATATACACACACAGTTTTCTTTTAAATGTTGGAAATATTATTTCCAGGTCATCCAAACATTAAATTGTCACTTTTCCAATAAGATTTATATTTATTGCACAACAACTTGCTAATACCTAAAGTGGTTTAAGACGCAATATTTTAAGCGTTAAAATTTTTCACATGCTTACTTCATTTTATTTTGGAGTATTTATTTAATAGTTTCTATATACGCAGATAAAATACAATTCAAAATTGGCTGACATCATTATTCAAAATGCAAAGTATTATGTACTAAATATTTTTTAAAACGTCGATGTTGACCTGAGGAATATTTCTATATATTCCTGAGGTCTAAAATATATATCTAAAACATATTTATATGATATATATGGTATATAGGTGTTTATATGATATATATAACATATGTTACGTTATATACTATGGAACACAGTACCGTGTTGGAAGTAGTGAAGCTTAATAAAATTTCTTTCATTTTGTTGCATTTAATCAAGATATTGAAATAAATTAAAACTTTGCTTGCGTAAATCTTGGGGTTATTAAATAATGACGATTGATATTGATGCTCCACGTCTATTTATCAGTATTGTTCGAAATATTAAGCAGTGTAATCATTAAAAACATTGCTAAACATACTAACCTAACAACACTACACAGTGACAGTAACTACAAGACGTCCAAATATTGAACAGCTCAAACGACTTTGGTGCGTTTACTCAATTCGGGGCAAGCCGTTGCAAAGATCATTGTGATAGATGTGAGGAGTATTAGTAATATTGCAAGAATTAAAAACAATTACATATAATAGTTACCATAATCATATTTGATTTATGTGTTAAATAAACAATAATAAATATTTTAAGCACACTACACTCAACATTAATAATAGATTTTTTAGTGACGTATTTGATAGCCTGTCCCTTGTAACGGGTAAGCCGTTGTCTAGATCATTGTGATAGATGTGAGGAATATTAGTATTAAAAGTATTTTTATATTGCTGTATTTTAGTGGTTACGTTTTACCGAGTATGCGCAATTTTCAGATCCAAAAACAAAGACCAAATACTTCTTTTAGCCCAGAAGTACCTTTGGTTTGTTTTTTTGTTCTCAACTAAATATCTGCCTTTCCATTTTCCTATTGGTATTATTAATATAATGATAATTGCCGTTTCCAAACATCTACTTAATTGAAATCGAATAAAAATAGGTCACAAAAAGTATGATGTGCCAGTTTTCGTTCACATAGACACTAAAAGACGATCCGAGATATTAAAGAAACTTATATTCAACCTTATCCTCGTGATAATAATAAAGTTCGAAATTGATTGTTATGTAATCTTTTTCTAAATATGGTTAAGTAAATTATATTAATCAATTTTGGTAGAGCACGTCGGGTATGCAAACAATTTTGTCAACTGCGCAGCTATATCAGTAAGCCATATGAAATGTGTTTAATGTACTATTTATGTTTAGGTTTGCACACCGATGTATTTATTTTAATAATAAAATTATTTTCCCTGTAGATGAAATTTATTAATAGCCCTGTCATGAATCCATTACTGACTGTAGAAAATAGGAATTTAATTAAGTTAATTTATGCAGGTACCTATCGTAAAAATAATTCCAATGTTTATCTTCAAAGCACTGTCGTCAACGGTAGTCACACCGCTCATTTCTTCTTGTTCGTTCGTGAATCTAACTGGATCCCTATATTCAGTTTAGAATTTTTCGACTTGCAAATTTCCAATAAGTTCTGTTTATTGGCCAATATTATTTACGTAGACACGAACAAAGGTCAAAAAAGGTTAAAAAGATCTGGTGGGATTTAAAAACGTTTATGTTTTAGAGATTCAGTGACTTCTCGCTCAGATAATGTAGTACCGATCTAAATATGTACTAAAACTAACTGCCCAAAACTAATGCCACCTTTAGTTTATTGAGTGACTAACAAAATGTTTTATACGCGATGAATATCTCACGATATTGCGACATATTATTAACTTCAATTATCCAAAGGGGGTATCGTGGTTTATTAATTTGTCACTCGTCGAGTGGCCGCTCGTTCCGCATTTTTTCCGCTGGTGCCTACCATTGCTCAGGCACTTCAACGACATGGCTAATTTACAATTATTTAATAACACACGACCTTACTTGCTTGAATATGAGTATATAGCAAGCAATGATGGAAAGGGCATAGTTAAATTTCTGATCACTTTCTATGGATTTGACTATGAAGATTCTGTGATGTTGGTATATCGTACCATCCAAAGAATCTATCGTGCTTGTTTGCGTTATTATTTTATTTGTTGTACGGAGATAATACTTAAATTCTTTGTTGCTATTTACATATTTGCTAGCTTTTCGTAATAAATATTACATATTAAGACGATTGACGACCACCGATGACTTAAGACCAGTTTTCAGATAATTTTTTGTAATATGACACTTGGTTTTAAGATGATTTAACATTTATATTAGTAGATAATGAAAATTATTGCCGGTAAGCAGAAATAGGATGTATTAACATGTTAATTGAAAAAAGTGTTTCGTTATATGTGACGCATCTATTACCTTGATATTTTGAATTCCCATTCTGAAATCTTCGTATTCTGAATCTGGATTACCAAATCGGAGTACAATGTTTTAATAACCAAATTATCCGGGTACTGACGACTTAACTATGTATGTTTTTGTGAAAAAATACTATCGTAAATATAATAGATCGTTCATTATCTAGTTAGAAATTTTCATTTTATATTTATCGGGAACTATTTATTATTAAACAAATGAAGTATAACTAGCGCTGACATTTGCCATAAGAAATGTTATAATTAATTGTTTTCAATCTCAAAATTTCGTCGGAGTTCCTCTTTCTACTCTCAAAACACCCTAAATATATTACGATTATCTATTTTAATAGTTTTGACGACCAAGGGGTAGATGTGTTTTATTAGTTGGATGTATTTTCACACATTTTATAATTATGACGTAAAAAAAGGAATAAATATCTTATTAAATTTAATTTAGTAGTAGTTATTTTTAATTTTATACAGAAATCATTATTTAAACAAATGGACTTCCGTGTCATGTAAATATAACTTTTGGAATCCGTGGTATCCACACTAAGTTCCTTATGTGAAACATTTAATGGTGCTCTTGTCTAAGTTTGTATCTTTTTTCTCTTATCTAACTTTCGTATCTAAAATAACCGTATAATTTTACCAAAGCAAATACTTTTAGATATAAATTTAAAAAAAGTTATATTCCTTTGATTTGTTATAACCATTATAATGTCATTAACCTACGTTTGTAACAACTGTATTATTTATATTGTTGCGGCAAAGTGATAAATACTGAGAATTTTGACGAAATGATTATTGAAATATATAATTATGAACCTTTTGAAACGTATAATTACGAAAATTTTAAACAAAAATGTTTTTTGCAAATTTGTGATTCAATAACATTTTAATATTGTCGCCCATATATGTTACATGGTGCTTAATTTTCATTTTCTTTAGTTGTTCCACAATGTAAAATATTTTTGATAGGTTAGCCTTATTCTTAATATCAACTTCACTATTTCTGTAACAAATAAATTTTATTTTTAATTGCTTGTAAGCCTCTGTGGATTTGGAACAAAATGATTACGCATGTTCATTAAATAATATTTTCCTTCAGTCACATAGCACCAATTACGTAGAAAAGTGCCTTGCATATGCGTAGTTAACTTTCATTCCGATTTCGAAAATCATATGATTGCAATCCATAGAATTAATTTTGTGTCACTTAGTAAACATTGTCAATGAAGCTTTTGTTTGCAATATTAGTTAAAATTCAAACAAAAAGTTTTTACTAAAATGATGATGAGCTAATGAAAGATTGTTAAGTGACATTAACCATTTTCCCAGTGAAATAACTTCAATCAACTTTTTATAACTTTACTCGTACATGTTATACAGTTTAAGATTTCGTTTTTCTGTCGTTTTCCTACAGAGTAAAATAATACCTTTATAGGTTACTTTTTTATTACAGTAAGCATCACTACATTCATAATAGATACAAAACTAACTATTCTCATTAATGTAAAATTAATATAAGTTTATATTAATGTATTAAGAAAGAAATTCATATCATAAAATAGTATATTTTAATGGATGAAAATAATTTCATAAAACAATTCCGGATGACATTATTAAGAGGATATACAACTACGTAAACATTTTCATAGTCAACACTATTATAAAGTTTTTCATATAATATTTCTAGGTATAATTCCAAAATATAATAGGTATAAATTTAGAAAACTTGGAAATTCTGAATTTTTGTCAATTTCCATATCAATGAGAGATGAATGAAGTAAGAATTTAAATAAAATGTTTACATTGATCACCAAAAAAAATTAACAGTTTTTTTGCCCGTTGTAAATGTTTAGAAATTGAAGTCACGGTGTTTTCAAAAAATTTAATAGATTTTTAATTTTTTAATATTTGATGTACATCGATAAGACGCAATAATTGCAAATGACTAATAAAATTTAGGAGAAATACATTTTTAAGAAATTGTTTTAAGATGGTTTTGCAAGGCAACGATTTTTTACGGAATTAACATTTCGTCTACACTAACTGTTAATAATCCTGTCGAAGCATCTTTTTTGCTAATCAGTGACTTGTCTAATGAAGTTAACAGCAGTAGACCGGTGTTTTTCTTCGATTTTCTTTTCACAGCTCATACGTGTCGCTGATAGCGAGTTTATTAAAACTAATTATAATCACGATACTTATGCCGCCGCTTAACTTTACCGCACCGAACGCGGAGTTAGTGATACTGTTAAGGGGCACGATCATGAGGGCTAATTATTTTCTTGTGGAAAACCCTATGATCTTTACTTTTGACTGTGATTTTTGGTTTTCACATTTGAATGTAAGTATTTTCAAACCAACGTGATGGAAAAAAACCGTTTTAAATAAATGAAAATAAAAATTGAACGTTAGATACTAAGATAGCCATTTTTCACTTATTTAGAAAGCAGCATCCGTTGTTATAGATTGAACTAAACTTGACATCGCAAATTCTAAGCTCGTCTGCGGGTCACTTTCCTTTTAAGCATTATTTTTTTTCATTTCTTTTATTTTTCATTTCTTTTGAAATCCGATCGGAACTCAACACAATTATTACCTAAGGTTTTAAATAAATATTTTCACAAGGCATAGGATTTAAAAAACAATTGTTTTTATATTTCGTCAAAAATGGATCAATTTTCATGATCAATACTAATTCAATATTTCAATTATTAAATGAGTGAAATATGTAAAATTAATTTCCTATTACTGTGTAAAATCATTCAAAAATGTTATTTAAATATTACGTAAAATTCATTATTAGAAACTTTGATCAAAAGGTAATTGAAAGTTTCAAAAATTTGGGGAAATTATCATTAGGAAAATGAAATAATCATAAAGGTATAAATATTGTACGTGTTGCATTATTTTTGTATGTGGTTAGGAACTTTCCTGAGTTTTATTTTTCCACTTTTTCATGTTTTTACGACGAGAAATAATACTTTTGTAAACCTTCAAAAATATTCTTATTTTTAGTATTACTCTTTCTGTAACCAATATCAAAATTAAATAGTGCCCTCAAAGATAACAATTTAAGATAAAAGATAATTAATCTGTGTTTAAAATATGTATAAATAAAAAAAAAATTACGTATGTGCATGTACATACATATATACATATATATATATATATATATATATATATATATATATGTATGTATATTTATATATATATATATATATATATATATATATATAATATATATGTGTGTGTGAGTATAAAATGTAACAGTTTACTGGGAATTACTAACAGGCGCTCTTTTGTTACTTATCTTTCGCGTATCTGCCTATTTATTTTCCCCGGGAACTCATTCATATCCCGATGGAAGTTAATAATAACGTTAACTTTTGCTCGTTTGAACTTCTGAACATGTAATTCACTTATTAATGTTTTGATTATAATTCCTCGACAGGATTTCACACCAAAGGGTATGAAACTTATTTTGTCTAATTAACCCTTTATTTAATTTGAACTGTCTATGATACATATTAGAGACAATTTAATTCATAAATCAATATTTCGTAGGCAGATTCTTTGTTTGCTTAATGTAAATTTATTGCTCAATTAGATTAATTTCTTGAGTAAGCATTAACAATTAGTAAATTAATTCAGGTCATGTCGTGCTTTGAATATGTTAACATAAGTTTTGAATGAATCTTGTGGAAAACACAAATAATAGAGGTATAAAGAGTTCACTTTATCCAATTCAGTTATAACTTCTTTTGTTATGATAAAGCTAGAATCTATGTTGAGAATGCCCTTAAAATAATAAAGCGAAACGCTAAAATCGCCATATATAAACTTAGAAAAAAACCATCGTGCAGAGTTAGACGAAGCGAGGAATGAAGGGGTGAAGAAGATAGATCACTATACTATCCTCTAAAAATCCTTCTTTTTTCTTCTTCTTCTTTTTTTCCTTCTTTCTTCCAATGAGCTATATCTTCCAGTTTGCCCACAATCTCTCTTTCAAGCAATCACCGTCCCAAGCAAAAATAATTTTACTACTTTGAAAACAGTTTACGTGTAATTTATTAGTTAAAATCGTTTTAAAGTATTTTCGTAAATTTATCTAATATATTTCGTTTGCATGTAGTTGATGCTAATGATCAGATTGAGATAATGGGGAAATAAAACAATAATAATAAAAATGAAGACTTACGTTTCTATCAAGTTTATTATTATATATGCTACTATAAAAGCTTGAACAACGGTAAATTATAAAATGTTCCAGTAAAACCCAAGATTTATCAAGTCCTAACGGCGAACGTCCGAACTGTTCTTTGATAATCGGTAATTCTGGACTTTTACTAACACTCACTCAGTAAATCTTAGGTTTTACCTTACAGACAAAGTAAACGTTGAAAAATAGTCATATCTAGACACGTCCGCTGCATTATCGTATTATTGCACTTGCAATATCTGTACAGCCCCACTTTATACTTTTGTTGTTCAAAAGAATCTATGGTCCAAGGTGAGTGTAAACCAAAAATTTTATAAAATATTTTACGGACTCACGGCAAACTAGGAAGACACTAACTTTTATCTCTGTGAAAAATAATAAGCAAAGTGTTTAGAGGAAATGAAAGTAACTCAGAACATGAAAAAAACAAGCCTTTCATTACAGACATAAAAAACGTTATGGTATTTTAACTACGGGCTTTGAAGAAAAGATAATTGTACCAATGAAAGAAGAGAATGAAGAAATTAGTTATTATTCTCTATTGGCCACAGTGGAAGGACATAAATGCTTAATGAATGTACTCGCAAGTATAAAAATGTAATAGTTGTTAGAAGAAACTGAATGCTTTGAAAAAGTGCATTGTCGCATATCATGAGGGAATCAAAAGTACCGCTTACAAGACAATGTTTAGTTGTTCAATGAAAATGGGCATATCAACTTCAGCAATCCCTAAAGATATCATTGAAGTTATAAGATCTGAAAAATATTTAGAGAATCTGTTGTAGTCGCAAAAAGATACGTGACAAAATAATGCCATCGGAAATGTAATTGAACAAAAGAAAGAAAGTAATAATGTTGAGAATGTGTCATAAACAGACAAAAAGAATAACATACTCAAGAATGAAACGCAAGAAGACATTATTACTGAAAATGTGAAGGGTAAAAAAATAACTAATGTTTCTAATGCAATAACTGAGGTTAATATTATTAGAGATAATGATTTGGAGACAGAAATTACGAGCCAATCGCAGGAAGTTTGTCAAACTCTAGAGCCAATATTAAAAAAGATTGAATTTGTACTGACAGTAAGAAATAAAGCAAAACTTAGTTTAGAGCTGAAGAAAATCCACACGAAAAAAGTGGGTCAAAATGTAAGACTGAAATTACTAGAAATTGACAAAGTTAAAACTGTTCAAAAAAGCATTATTGCAGTTTAGTAGATATTAGGGATAATGAATTTTAATAACTAGGTACCAAATTTGGAGTACTGAAACAGCTTTATGTGATACATCAATTTATTTTATGCTCGGAAGATTTTCCTATACTATCAAAAACATTTTGAAAATATTTTCAAGATAGAAGAAATTATTAAAGATAAAGAAGATAATTTATGAGAAATTGTCATTGATTGGAGGGCAAGGATTAAAAAAATGGAATTGCCTAAAAAGTGTTGACGAGGAAGTGCGCTTGCAAGTCATAAGTTTTATTTTGTAATTCTAAATGCCACAATAGCTAGCCTGTTGTCAGAAATGATTTTTTTCTGAATTTTTTCCTTTTCATAAGTGACAATTAATAATAAGTAGAATTTATGACTGATTAGCTTTAACAACAAAGATTTTGTAATCTGTGAGAATAATTTTTTTTGTTTATTTTTCTATTCATAACACGAGAAAATACTATATTTTTGTGTTTTTTTCTTACTTGATACCCTGGAAAACATTTATTGGAGAGCATTGTTAAATTTCACCTTTAGAAAAGAAAAATGGTATTGTGAATAAATATGAGGTTCAAATCTAATTTTCCCATACTATCAAAAACCATACGAAAATATTTTAAAGCTTTCTAGATACTTTACTATATATATATATATATATATATATATATATATATATATATATATATGTATATATATATATATATATATATATATATATATATATATATATATATATATATATATATATATATATAATAAGTAATAATATATAACCAACATATGTGTTATGCATGTGCGATGAAAAATTTATTTTTGTTATTTTACCGTAATCTACTTTTGAAAAAGTTTCTATTTTAATTTTTTTTAATTATGTAGGTAACTTTATTGCAATGCTTCATAAATACTTTTCAATTATGTAAAGTACATTATTTTATTTCCAAAACCAATTTTTACTAATTGTCATTGGTAAAACCTAACATGGACCAAAGTTTAATGGTAAAAGCACAAAAAACTGTCCCATTTTATATCAAACCTTAAATTTACCAGCTTATGTTGGTAAATCCTAAGATTTAAAAATAAAAGCTAAGATTTTCTAATATCCGGGCTTTTATAGTAATATTTGTACAATGTGGATTTGACAGTATGCCATTAAATAAATGCTCATGCGCAATACGGTGTTTCTTAACCGTACAAGAAAAGTCAGTTAACAAAATTCAATAGTTTAGTCATAGGAATAGTTTTGAGAGGGTTGTAATTTGAAATGCGATATATATAATTTCAAACACGCGGTATTACTTTGCAACAACATAACAACAACCGTGCGCCGTTGACGTATTGTTTAGATCAGTAAATTAACATTATAAACGTTTAATTTATATTAAATTGCGAGTCAATTTATTCAATTTTTTTTTTATTATCGGATTAATTATTTATTAAACTACTTTAAAATATTTTGGACAACTCGTAATAGGTTTTCATTTAATATCAAACTTTCAAATCCAAATTGCAAAAAGATCTATATATAAGTATTTTAAAAGCAAGTTTAATCAATTTTCCCAATTTTCATAAGATTGCGGTGCAGTCAACTTACAAAGAAATTATCACAGACTAGATTAGACAAGACTAGATAAAGAGTATTTTTGTTAGAAAAGTAATTAATTTATTTCATCAATGGTTGCATTAAAAAAGGAAATTCCTTCTTTTAGAATATTCTTTGAGTTCAATGTTAATTTTTGACATTATAATCATACGTGGTACTTTCATTCTGTTTTATCGTTTTTAATGTTCCATGTATTGAGATTAACAGGCAATAAATCTATTGAACAATTCTAACAGAACTGTCCCCTAGGGCCCTAAAGAATTCATATGAACAGAATTTTGAATAAATATTTACAAAAATGACGATATAAAATATATATATATGTATATATATATATATATATATATATATATATATATATATATATATATATATATATATACAGGTAAAATGTGTACACATGCTATTTATCGCCGGAAGGATCGTCTTAAGGAGAGTTGGAAAATGTTTCAATCATAATTTCAGTTTGTCGCATGCGGAAATACGTGATAATTCAACCTACTAAGTTTTAAAATGCCTAGAAGAAATCCGTCTAATTAGTTTGTTTTAATCTTAAATATGACAAATAAATTTTCATTTTCATATTTCGCATTATTAAGTAGAAACAGGCAATATTTTTAAAAAGTTTAATCAAAATGGCATGCAGCCTAAAACGTTAATATACTTACATTTGTACGAAACCTTCTTAGTATGAATTTTACTCGTACTTAAAATATTTTTAAATATTTGATTAAGAAGGTTTAATAACTTAGATGCGTAGTAATTTCCTATTCAGACATAGATGATGTTGAAATGGCTGATGAAAATAAATGTCTCCGTGTTTTTTTATGTTAACAACTTTATGTTTACAACTTTAATTTAGTGCCCACACACTTGGAAGGATTTGAATTTGTTGACTAGACTTATATTACAATTCAACGATAAATAAACGTAATCTTTGTATTGAGTGTAATTGGCATTGGAGAACTGTACCAAAACCTTCGTGGACTTTTATTGCCAATTTAAAAATGGGTTTTGACATATTTGTAACAAAAATTATGATAAATATGATAATTATGGTATGATAAGTTTTGATTATCAAATAATAAGAGTTAATTGGCCAATCAGATCATCTTGTTTTCTTATTGGTCGTTTATCGTGCAAAGTTAGTTCCAGTGAAAGGAGAACTTTTAACCAACTTCTATCACAACTCATACGCGCTGGTATTGGCGAACTTATGATTAATAAACAATATGCGTACACCGTTGCTAAACTTTATCCGCACCGTACATAGCACTGGTGATGACGATAAAGGCACGATTATGAGAGGATTTATTATTTTTTCCAGGAGGCTGGGTTGTCATATTATTACGCTTGACTGCAATTTAATTTGTCTCATAAACTAATACACATGGAAAATTTTGTGTATTTACAATTATTACTTCGTTATGATGTATTTAAATGTAATTATTTATTGACGAAGGTGAGGAAAAATGAAAATTAAATGTATATTTAAGTAATATTTTCTCTTTGTTTATATTAAGCTCATCATGTCTCAATATTTTTTCTTTCTTTATTCACAATTAAATAAAACTAAAGTAAGAGTTTAAGGTAGTGTTACTTTCAGTATCCGTGCAGAGATACCGTCCACACCGATGGCTTCGTACTTTAAAGAATACACAATCATAGATACAATCTTCAAGACAGTGTATCAAAGATACCATATTCTTTAAGGCATGCTCACTTTTTTCACTCGCCGTCTGATAACACATTATTGTTTTAGTGAAACTATGGGTATCATAAAAAGAAATGAGACCGGCGTCCACACTATTGGGGCAAGGCAGTTCTGGTAAAGTTGTCGGTGATCTGAACAGGATCGCAAAGATGGTGTGGCAGGTTATTTTCTATGTTTTTATTAGTAGGGCATATTGTTTACAAGTCTCGCCATAGATGTTTGCTAGCTTCATGACACCTGCATCACCTACATCTAAATAAAAAAGTAATGTAAGCTTTTGTTCCTTGTCTTAAATCCGTGATAACCTGATTTTTGTGCGATTCATAATATTCTAAGTGTATATCTTTCTTCAATTTAAAAGCTTTAGAACAGGCTCAATAACCACAAGCAGACGCGTCATAAGACAGATTGTTTCCGTTATCCATGGTATGAATGGGTTGTGTACTGTTCGCTCCCTCACAGGTGTACAGATGTCGAAAGTACACACACCGCTAGTTTTAAATTCATTCGAAAATTCTGTCGATATCGTCTCTTATTGCAACGTTCACCCACCAAACTTTTGATACCGCTGAGTCAAACAACTCCATGTCTATTTTATTAAGATAACTGGGACGTAATTTGTGACCAGATATTTGAAGTTATAGAATAAGAAAAATACCGATCAGGAAAGCGTGGTCACTCAAATCTTGGTTATGATAACTCAATAAGTTTATAACATACAATAGTCAATTAAAGTTTCCGAGTATTCCATAATCCTGATTGGCTCAGTCACGGATTGTTTGAAATCAAATATCTTCAGGCAATTAAAAGTTTTAGTGGTGCTTGAAACAGCCTATTTCAGTAAGTTTAAATTGAGAGCACGGGTGAAGAATAAGTATTCAGCAGTGCTGCTAAGATTGGTCAGCGCCTCGCTCAGACAATCGAAAGTTAAATATAGAGATATAGTGGGCGGTTGATGTGCAGTACTCACAATCACACTAACGTGAGCGAGCTCTAAACTAATTCAAAGTTGAGCAAGCTTTATGTTTGAGATGACGATCTTGCGGTATCGTATGCCTAGGCTGAGCGATGTGTCTCTGCGTGAAGCCTTAATAAAATCATTTAACGTTTAAATGGATCCATATTAAATGCCCACGAAATGCATTCAAATAATAATACACACCCATTTCTTACCAGAAATAATGTTTCGTTAGTTCTGTTACACAGGAGAATGAAATGTAATGGTCATTTAAAGTGGTTACCATGAGGAACGAAGAAATTGCTGGCGAACTCGGTCGGGCACAATTAATTAAATGACAAAAGATATCGCTTTGAATAACATCAATAGTACTGAAATAATTATTTTTTTGTATTGCTATTAACGACTATTAATATGGAGTATGCATAGATTTGATAGCAATATATAAAAGTAGAGTAAATAACCCAAATACTAATCTGTGAATTTAACTTGTCAATTCCAATAGTCCGTTAAATGATATAATTATATTACCGAAAATAAATTTTTCCTTGCACACGTCGTTAATTTGACGATCGTTGGTTATTTTTAATATGATACTAGAGGCATTCAAGATTTTTAATATATGTAATCAAAATATGAGACGTATCACAAAGTTCAGATCTCTTTTTATAGCTGAAGCTCCTATAGCAATTTCAAATTTCTTAATAATCATAAACATCTCGTAACTAAATTTTTGTAATTATTTCAAAACAAAGTTCCTGCAAATATTTTTATTCTACACGCTTATGCATAGCATTGTCGGATTAACCAAGTACGCCTGATAAAAAATTTAATTTGGATATCGTAAAATTGTAAAAGGACTTAATGTAGCGGATAAGAGTCGGCCTTTTAGAAAAAAAATTCTTTAAGCAAAGGAAGTGAAAAGTAGAGTGTTTGAAATTCAGTATGTAAGTTTAATAGAAACCCATTTGGTGAAGTCAACCGTCAAATATTATGTTGTATTTTGCTAGGACGAAAGTTTTTTGAAGATTTCCAGATTTTTGAAATAGATATTGATGGTACTTTCGACCCGATGAGTAATTAACAGCAAGCTTTAATAAATAAAAAACTGAAAATAATTGTTTTTATTAGGCAAGATTCCTAATCTCGACTAATAAAAATTAGACCAATATATTTTCATTACTATTAAACCATAATTAGTTGTTCTTTGGGTGTCGGTATCAGACGTGCATTATTTAGAGTAAATTTTTATTTTTCTGTATTTAAGGATTAAGGTAGATTGATCTAGGTAGTTATTGTACATATGTGTAAGTTCTATGTTAGAGACATATTTTTATACAGATTAACAGCGAGAAAATTAAAATATAATATAGTACTCGTGAAATGTTTACAAGTACTAAATTATATTTTAATTGGTCACAAACGTCGCTGTAAATTTCGACAAAATTGTCTTAAGTCGACAAAATAATTATTTTTATAAAATATATCAATGTGGTTTTGATTTAGACTGCGGTGATCACTGAAAAACTATTTTGTACTAATTATCTTTAAGGATTTAAAAAATTAGGGGAAAATACTTAGATAAACATATTTTCTTATCATATTTGCTAACTTCCATTTAAAATGAAACAAAATTTAGTCTTTTTCCAGACAAAGAATAAAGTCCCATGAAAACAATGTTGTTGCAGATATAGATAAGTCTTACAAGAATGGTGAAGATGAATTCAAGTGATTAAATTATATTGATATCATATTTTTTTTCATGCAATATCTGTTAAAAATTGGTTATATTTCTTTTTTTTCATTATAATCATATGATGAAATTTTAGTAATTAATTATAACGAAAAGCTTAGTTGGAGCAAAATCTTCTCATTTTATTTTATTAAATTTGTGTATGCTTAAGTATCGATATAAAATCTAATCATTATTTCTATCTGTAAAATAGAATAATAATTGCAACACGTACTTCGAATTATACAAAAATTCTACAAGACAAAAAAAATTCCAATCCACAGCATTCTACAAAAGTTAATTAGGTATTAAATCACACCCCCTCCAAAGTCGCAAACCGTGAACTTTAAAATAGAGTGATGCCGGCACAGGACATTAAATCTAAGGTAGTCATCATCGCATCATCTGTAGTAGACACTGAAGTAGAGAGTGCAAATAACCAACAGCCCGCTCAACGCAACTAGTGACTAATTAACAAACCACGATACTCCGATTGGATTAATAGGATTTGAAACGTGTCGAAATACAGTGAGAGATTCACCGCCAATAAAGAAGTTTGTTAGTCGATCAATAAACCCAATTATAGCATTAATTATAACCGGCAGCTTAATAAATTCAGTTATCTGTTTATGTCCATTCTAAATTATCTTAATATGTAGACTCCAAATAAATAAAAATTTGAATATTAATGAAACTCATATGAATTTTTTTTATCTCTTTGATATATTTACGGATCTACAAATATCGAGTAAAATGCTTTATAAATGGACATCGAAAAATTTCAAATCTTCAAAAACTAAACACCTTGAGCAAGAAACGATATTTTAAAGTGAAAGCAGTCTACACTCCCACCCCCCTCGCTTTATTAGAATTTAGTCTAAACGTATAGACAGAATTATGAATGTTATATCATTTTATATTTACAAAAAAAAATTATACGTGTCAGATATTAACTGACTGATAATCCAAGATCGCATTGCAACGTAGCGAAACGAAGACGCAGTAGCCCAGAAGAAAATAATTGGTCCTCATAATCATTACTTTTACTATCGGAACTAGTAGTTGCTCATATTTGCTTACAATTATGTGTGAGCAAATATGAGAAACGGTGTATGGAAATGTTTATTAACTATATGTTCCTAAACCCCGGCGCGCATAACATGTGATAGAAGTTCGCGGATAGTTGTCCGTTTACTGCGATTAATTTCATTCACATGGAAAATTCTGTGATTGGCAAATTAATGCTAATTTATATATAATACTATTTGATAATTAAGACTTTTAATATTACTAAACTTATCATAACTGCAGTTAAAATTCCTACAAAGCTACTGCTAAATTAATAATTAACAAAAATGGACGTCAATCAATCATTTTGGTTCCGCATGCAAATAATTGCATTGCAAACTTTTATTAAATCGAATCATCTTAAAAACAAAGATTACAACTGGTTAATATAAGTATAGAAAAATTCTGAACATAAATAAGCTGACTATACCGAATAACATTTTGAAGAAACTTCAACAGCAAATCAAGTGAAAAGTAAAGTAACCTACTTGTTGTTTCACATATTTAAAGTGAATATTTTCAATGCATGAATTACGTAAATGTTAACTGACTCCAATGCTCAGTCAAAATTAAACTGACACCAATGTTAAAACTGAGAAAACCTCATATACACGTTTATTCCCGCAAGTCAACCTATCTTCATTCATGTTTGAGTAGGAAATAATATGCATGCAAGTTATTAATTCTTTGCGTCTGCTCGCCACATTACCGCGAAGGCGATAACTATTCCCTATGAACAAATGAACAAACTACCTGTAAAATATTAACTAAATTACCTCGTTTCTTAAATTTAATTACCTGCAATTTGCGCCGGTGGTAATTCTACTCTAAGAAAGAACCAATTAAATATAATGAAATTCAAATGAAATCATGGCATATATTTTACTTTTTAAACCTAAATGACCTCACGTAGTTAAAATATATACTATATATGGAGATATAATAACTAAAAGTAGGGAAAATGTATTTTTGGAACCCTTAAACTGGTCACTGTATATAATACCACATACTAAATATGGACTTTTTCGTGTACTTAATTATTATCTTAAAATTTATATACAAATTTTTTAGCATTATCTATTGAAATATATGCCAATTAATATTGTTAATTATTTAATATGGTTATTTTTTGCGAAATGTCAAGTTTTTACGTCAAGGCGTTTCTGAGAAAAACGGCTGTGACGGACAGACATGTGAGTGGCCTTATAAGAGTTCCCTTTTCAATTTGAGGTATGGAACCCTGAAAACATGATATGTACAGGGTAAACTGATACACCGAAAGTTTTTTATACATTTAAATGTTTAAATGTACACAGTACATTTACTAAACTATTCAAAAATATTGATTATTTCTACTAAATGATACATTTAATCAACATTTGGTCTGCTGTAAGTAAAATAATTTTACAGACCCTAAGACATTTTACAAGTCAGGTTAGCGTCCTCGAACAACCAAAATGTTACTTATTTTAAAAGTTTAGATAGATAAATATTAAATTTGTGTGAATGTCTTGGTAATAATTGGATAATTCTATACAGAAATATTTCAAAATTTTTACTAAAGTATTCTGATTGGTTAAATGAAATTGATTATATCGAATTAGTAAGAAATTATGACTTGTGCATTCAGAACTAAATAAATCAACATGACGTCATTGCTGGTATTTCGGACTAGATTTATCTGGGTTTAGTAAGCAAACGAAACGGCGACAGTTCACAGAATCATCTCATGCAAACGCATCTACTGTGAATACATTACTCAATACCTGGTCTAGCTAAACTAACTAGCTTAGGAATAAATACTAATACAGAAGAGGTCATCATCTCTTTTTATAGAACCAAAATTGAAGAAACTTTAAAATTTATTAATTAAGAAGTTGGTTAATAGTGAAACTCTATATAATGTCTTACCATCTTAATAAATAAATTCATTAATCTCAGAATCTAAGGCTGAAATAGGATTGAAAAGTTTATTATATAACACAGCTTCTGGATTACTCGAATTTTGAAAAGATGTTTGGATAGACCGTTAATCTAATGTCATGAATGCTTACAAATACAGATTTGCTAAATATATTTTCATTCAGTTCAGGTCTATTTATTACCAATCCTCGGAAATTCATCCGAAGTCGATGTCATTTTATAAATAAATTATATTGTTGTTATTTTGTACTATTCAATTAAAATAAACCCTTCATTGTATTTAATAACATATAGATTATGAACCCTATCACGAATAACTTTAATTTTAATGTTTAAAGCATTTATAAAGGGAGGACAAAAAAGAATATTTATTTTACTCCTTTATAAAGTTAATAAATTTTACGCAACACTGTGATACGCAACACATATATTTTACTTTTTAAACCTAAATGACCTCACGTAGTTAAAATATATACTATATATGGAGATATAATAACTAAAAGTAGGGAAAATGTATTTTTGGAACCCTTAAACTGGTCACTGTATATAATACCACATACTAAATATGGACTTTTTCGTGTACTTAATTATTATCTTAAAATTTATATACAAATTTTTTAGCATTATCTATTGAAATATATGCCAATTAATATTGTTAATTATTTAATATGGTTATTTTTTGCGAAATGTCAAGTTTTTACGTCAAGGCGTTTCTGAGAAAAACGGCTGTGACGGACAGACATGTGAGTGGCCTTATAAGAGTTCCCTTTTCAATTTGAGGTATGGAACCCTGAAAACATGATATGTACAGGGTAAACTGATACACCGAAAGTTTTTTATACATTTAAATGTTTAAATGTACACAGTACATTTACTAAACTATTCAAAAATATTGATTATTTCTACTAAATGATACATTTAATCAACATTTGGTATGTTTTAAATCAAGTAACTAATTTTTAATTGAGGTTCCAAAATATTTTGAACTATTTCTTCTTTCTTAATTTTCTTAATTTTTTTGATTTATTAACACTTTTTCGTCGTTTGTGTCATTGTGAAATAAGCTGTGAAAGTAAGTTGTTTTACAACACATGATATTAGTGATAAATTCGTATTAAGCAAATTATGAAGTTAGCTGTGGGATGCCGATTTACCGGTTAAATTGCCTCCAATTCGAAAGTTTAATAAAAATTTAGATAAAATAAGTTTTCGTCCATATGGTATGAAATTCTATGGACGAATTATAATCAAAACATGAATATTTTGAATTATATATCTAGGAGATAAAAGGATCAAAAGTTAATTTTATCATTAGATTCCTTTGAGATATGGATGAGCTTCCATAGATATTCAAATAACTAGATTCTTATGATGATAAATTTTATTTCTACAAAGTTTACCTAACTAGTAATTAGGTAGAGATAAGTACTTAGAGTTTTTGCAAACTTATGTAATAACAAGCCTTTTAAATAGGTTGTATATATAAAAAATGGTTGAAAATCCTCAATATACTGTTTTACGTAATTATATTTTCGAATATATTTTAGACTTTGATTAATAAGATTATGTCTAACACTAATATATTCAATGAGGCTAATGATTTTGGTATGTCTCACAAAAATGTTAATGTTAACAGGGAGAATATGTATAACATAAGAAAAACAATCTTATTGAAATATTACACATTGTAAAAACCGAGAAAAATTGGAAAAACGAAATTTCGGATAGTTACAAACCATAAATTAAAATAATGCAAAATGATAATAATTGAAAGCTTATAAAAATTATTTCACTGCTAAAATGAAAACTTTCCGAAGTTTTACAATATTGCAATGTTGCAATATTTATATTTAGTTGTCATTTTTGAAAAAAAACTATTCATTCTAAAAAAAGTTTTATGTCGGATTAGCGCGATGACACCAAATTACTCGTAATTGTACACTTGTTTATGAAATAGTGATTAAGTGTTAATTAGTAAATACGTTTAAATTTTTGAAGAAATTGAAAAAATATCTGTTCTAAATCAATTTGTGAAAAATTTTCTTTTCGCGATATATATATAATAATACCATTGAATTCTCATCGATATTTACAAGAAACGAAAAATAAAATGTACTCAAAAGGGAAGTAATAAGGGATGTCGCTTTCTGCAGAAAAAAACAGGTAAATAACAAATAACTTTGTTCTTGTTAGTGAGTAGTAAAATCGAATAGATTATTATACTATATATTGTGTTATGCTATAATCGTACTGCTGGTTTCAAATTTAAACTGGACTGCGCCGTTGTTATTCACGTGATAAGTATCATAATAATAAATAGCATAAGTTTAAAAATAGTAACAGTGTGCTAGTAGCCCACAAATACGAATTTATTGAGAAAATATCAGTAGGTATAAATCTGAAAAATATCGAACGTAATGGTCAGAATATAGTAAGTTGATAATGTTTAACATTTCCATCAAAAATAAACAGTAGCCTGGCTTGCCAAATTCGTTAATTAAAAAGTCTAAGAAAATATGTGTATTTTATGACTAGTTCATCACAAATTATGATATCTTAAATGTGTTGAGATTATTCACGATTCATAGCAAAAGTAATATTAATCTTAAGTGAATTTGTTCACGATCGGATGAGTTCCAAAGTTTAACCTACAGTTTTATATTAAACAAACATTTAGCAAATGCAAATATTTAAACTTGTATCTGTTAATTAGGTACCTGTCGGTGAATATGGGTTTTGTTGTCGGAATTGGTTTTCGTCATCAGGACCAATTACAGTTCACATGTATCAACATCGGCCATTTATATAATTTCTTTCATATCATATAGAGCGAAAATGAAAGGGAATTTAATAAAGCACTTCTTGAGTAATATCTTGAGTAATATACTAACTTATTGAGTAATATATGACCTAGGAAGAAGTTTGACACCTAACTTTTTATTTTCAAAAGTCCTATATTTGTAGGTAAAAAGTACAGACTGCTACATAGTTGAAAGGAAATTTCAATATTTCAAAGTTTTATAAAACTATCATACATTGATGCTAAATTTAAATACATTCCATATCTATCATAGAAAATTTAATATTTGATTCGATTTTATTTTGTAGCTGCAGTCACTTATCATTAATATGACCGCATGATGGTGAAAACAAAGAAATAGCGAAAATCGAGTCACAGCGCCGCGACAAAAACGAACGATCCATGAAGGTCATCAACACACCACTAGAGTCCCCGCACCCTGCGCCACTAGATAGTTAATATTCTTTGCCACAAGCCTACCAATAGACCCGCGCTTAGCGCGCTTCTCATTTTTCATCACTGCACGCCTATTGCCGCAGTATGAGGAACTTCGCACCCACCTTGCTGGATGACGAAGTGTTATACCTCCGTCGCTCATGCTATGTGGCCCATTGATACGTCGCATAGTATGGAGGGCTGTCATCGTTTACTGCGCGCTGATTTCATCCTTGAGTTCTTTTATTTCATTGTCTTACAGAAACTGGCCTGCGCTTTATTATTACTTGGAATTGTTTCGAATTCAGTTATTTTTTTGTGTTTGCCTTTATATGACCGTTACCGTTTTGTAAGTGAGTGGAGCTGCAATTTCAAGAGATATTCCTCACTTTTCATTAAATAAATTGTACTGGCCAGTTTGAGTTTACGTTTTCCTTCCGTTACAATAGCCTTTTACGGAATAACACAAAAATAAAATAGTTTTTTTTCAATCAATGGCTAGATTAATAGGTAATCTCTCTCGGTTTTGGAACTGTTGAAATCATCAGGAAAAAATATTTTATTGTTATTCCGATTTGTTGCCAGTGTCAATTTATGTTTATATGAATTAAATTATTTTGTTTCCGCAACGTCTACAGTACATATAACTGATTGTGGATATGCAATGCTGGTGACAATAAGTAACGTACATTTACAGGCAATACGTATATGGACAGAGCATTCAAAGAGGGTTGAAAACATTATTCTAAATTTTTCAATTGTAATTGCAACTTCCCGCACATGGAAATATGTGAAAAGTGAGTGTTTTCTTTTACCATTTTGAATTATTTTAAATGGAATATAATTTTAATTCTTCTTAATATTGGAGGTAATTAATAATTTTAAATAGTCTAATAAAAATACTATGATTAAGCTTTTAAATGCACCTATGTATGAAGGAAACTCGCATAGCGTAATGTCTATTTTTACTACTCATTTTATATTTTAAGTTATTTTATTGACATAATTTTGTATGACAGAATTTGAATTTAGTTTTTTTTAGTTGGCTCTTTATTACAGCAGACTTTTTGCCAGTTCACGTTGCAGATAATTTTATCGATTAGTAGTACATATTATACCAGCGACTTCATTACTTATTAGCATAGTTACATTTTATTAAATTAATCGGGTGAACAGTTTTTAAGGTTTAATAATTTGTATGCGTATTAATTCCCTTTCAATACGTGAACGAAACGAGGACGGAGTGTCAAAACAAATGGGAAGGAACAAATGTCAACGTGATGTTTCAGCATGCCAATATCTTACAATTTAGTGCGGAATCAGTTCCAAGTCTAAGTGGTAATTTATTTTGGTGTTCATACTAACATTGATATTATTTATATACTCTGAATTACTTAATTACTAATAATACTCTGAATTACTTAACTAGTGTATGTGGAAAGAAAAGTAGGATTTTCACTGTATTTTCGTTTTATTTTTTCTCAGCCGTTTTTATATCCCAAAGTATGTTCTGTTCAACCGTCGATATTATTTATTATTTTATTCTGACGCTTTGTCGGATTAATTTGCTGAGCAGACAGGAAATTTTAAAAATTTAAGTACATATTTTCTTTCTCACGCATATTTTACTTTTCCACTACCATGATAAAATTAGTTGTTGGTGAAAATAAATATCGATGTGTCTATGTCTTTTTCTTTTTATTTCTTAACATGATGACACTTCATCATGTTAACAAAATTGTGTTGACAACCTTCATCGAAGGAAAAAAAACATTTGACAGTTAATTTACTAAAAGAATTTATCGAATATCGCTCTACACTTGGTTGGAATTTAATACGACATTTTTGATAGTAGAAGGACGACTTTCGTGTTATAATTAGTTCAAGAGTATTTCTTTCAACCAACGATATAGAAATATTATGTACGTAGATATGGAAATTTAGAACCGATTGATAACATTTGTAATGTATAAGTTTTTGGAATTTATAAACTTTGCTTTGAGATCATTTAACATTTAACCAAATAGGTAACAAAAGTTATTTCCGAGTAAATGTAAATATATACTAAAAATGAAAGAAATGTTCTTCTAAGGTGGCTGTTGCGTAAGAAAAACTATTGGTGAAATCGAGATTCGAATTAATAGATAAAATTTGTCCAGTAATGAGAAACATATCCTAAAATATAATCTACAAGAGAAGAAAATATCAAAATATCAAATTAACCATGGCCCGTACAGAGTGTACTCACATTTGTCAGTAATTTATACTAATTTAAAAAAACACCCTCATAAAAAGGTCATATTAACTTTATACTGGTTCATATTTTTAAATAAAAATACGGGAATTAAAAAAAAAAATTAAAGGCAAATTCATAAAGTGCTATATTAAATTCCCTTCCATTATTACTTTGAGTGATTTAAAAGTAGTTATATAACATTCCGATTACGAGACATATGAACTGTTGTCGACTTTAACAAAAAACCAACTGATATGGCTAAATTTACACGAAAAGTCAGCAGATACATTCCTAAATATTTGCATGTATTATAAATTTATTTAATGTAAAGGTGCATTATAAATTCTATAAAACCATATGGCCAGTAAATTCACGTAAGATGAATTTTAGTTCTTATATGAATCCTGTATTATTCCAAAACAAACTTTCCATAACGCCCGAGTTCCGAATATTCATAGATCTTTATTCCGTTAGACGTAGAGTTTAAAAAATAAAGATACTAACCTTATTTATATTAAAAACTTTGAGCCTAAAAAATAACATTTCCTGAAACATATAAATGATAAGATTAATAAACCGACCTATCGTTATGAAAAATTATTATGTAAAAAAATGGAAATCGAGTGAATTAAAATATCTTATTTTAGTAAGTATTAAAACATAATTAAATAAACCAGGCTTTTAATCCATCATATTTCTTTCCAAGAAATTTTGCACTAAACCTTTGCACGCCAAAACCTAATCGAAAATTTCTGCCTGTTATTCATTCATGATATATGTCTGCAAATGTTTCTTAATATCTATTTACCATAAAGAAATACTATTGTGGTATATTTAAAATATGTCTCATTTTTAGTAATACTTACTTACTTTTAGCAAATTGAGATGCTCTTTTAAACTGACATTCTAGACATTCTTACTGACATATAGTAATACTTTTTACTTTTATCAAATTTAAGATGCCCATTTAAACTTATTTTCAAATTTTTTAAACTAATAAAGTAAGAGAATTCATCATAATATCGAAAAATAATACTCACTTAAGTGGGAAGGGAGACTGCTATACATGACATCGTGGTATAGTCCGGTGAATGAATAGATATGTCTTTGAACTATGGTAATAAACAAAAATTATTGACAAGTAGTTCAACTGGTAATAATTAACAAGTGTGCATTTAAATTTAGTACCTTTTTGAGCACAGTCTACAAAACTTTGTCAGGTATAAAAGTTCTATCGGACGATGTGAATTTGACCAATGCAATAAACATAAAAGTAATTTCCAAAACAGGACAAATTTTCTGTAAATAATATTTATGACTTATTAAATAGTTTTTTGAAACAACAGTAAACTTGTAATTTGTGAAAAGTATATTATGTGCATAATTTTTTTCACTTTGAACAACGTTTTCTACTCGTTTCAAGTGTTTGCACTTGGTAGACGTATGAAAAGGTGACAATTAAAAAATATACCAAAATTAAAAGAAATAAATAAAGTTAAGAAATTCTAAACATTAAAGGGCTACATCTGTACTTAATTAAAAACAACCTACCATGTCCAAAAAATATTCAAGCATAAATTAAGTCATAACGTATTAGTGAGTGTTTCAATATTAGAAAAGTTCTTGATTTTTAAGCATTTTTGCTAGATCAAACTCTTTTATAGAGTGTTTTTTTTATTTTAAAATCCAAAATTCGCAATATAGTTTTATTATTATGTCTAAACTGCATTATCATTTAGATGTTTATTTCTGGCGCCTACTTGGTTCTTGTTACATCTATATGAAAATAAAATCAATAGGCGTTTTAATTAATAAGGGTTTTAACACTTGCTCTTAGCATTAATCTACGAGTATATAAGAGATAAATTTACAGTAAGAAATGAAGAAGCACCATATGAGATATTAATTTTTTAATAAAATAACCTTCAAGTAGATCAATGTTAGATTAAGTTTGATAAAAATCTAGTAGGATAAAATAAATTACAAACTCTTTAATATGAAGTTCTGTCGACGAATTATAATCAAAACATCAATAAGGAAATTACACTTTTAAAAGTTCAAGTGATCAAGGTTAATATTTATTCTAACTAGGATATAAATGAGTTTCTACCAATAAACAAATAAACAGATCTCAATAATGACAAATTTAATTTATATTACATTTATCGTTTACGTGTGGAGTAATTATGGAAATACAGGAAGTAAACATTCACAGAGCTTTTGGTAGTTATGTGCCCTCCGTAATAACGTGCTTTTGAATAAATGCTCCGTTAAATATACAAAGAAATTTTTTTAAAATTTTCGCATGAAAGTAGTCTCTTTGTTCAAATAAATTGTTTTCTGAAATTAAATCCTCTCTTAAAGAATACGTATTCTTTAAATTATTATAAATTTTAGACGCATATTATTAGCTTTTTGTATTTAATGCAATGATAATAGTTAATTTGATATTTGTTATAAACGTAGTAATGTTGATTGAAAAAAATTTTAATGAAAATTTACAATAATTTTGTCACTAAAATGATGGTTAGTTTCAAAATTTTAAAATTGATAAAATTTAATATTTCTTCAAATGATAATTAATTTTTGTTACAATATATATATCCTGATAATGTGGTGAGTCACTTAGTAAGTCAAAGCTGACAAAAAATCAAATAAATTTTAAAGAATTGCATGTCTTCTCCCACTGAAATAAATAATCTAATGTTGGACAATTAATTCATCAAAGAAAGAAATCACAAGCAAATCTTAAGATTAGATACAAATTATTTTAACTTTTCACAAATGTAAATATTATGTATATTTAAATTTATTAGCAATGAGTATACCAATGCTCTAGAACTTTATAAGATATTAACTTCTTTTTCATACTTATGTTAATATTATTATTTTAACATTTAACAATGAATTAGTACATAACAACAAGGAATCTGAAAGCATTATTTTCGTATCTTGGACAGAATAATAATTACAAACAAACATAACAGACCCATCGCATAGTATAATAGCTCAATAACACAGAATCAAAGTCGAATACAGAACATCCCATGGAAGGTAATCAGAGATTTAATCGTGCCCTTTCAATTTTCGCTGGCTGTGCGCGCAAAGTTAGACAATAACAGGCGCATGTTGTTAATTAATTATAAGTTAGTCATAGTTGAAGAGCGTGAGCTGTGGTGGGCGCTAACAGAGAGAGTGTAGGAAACCAGCATCCTACTCGACGAGTGACTAATTAACAAACCACGATACTCCGATTGGGTAATTAGGATTTATAACGTGCCATAATACTGTGAGAGATTCATCGCAAATGAAGAAGTTTGTTGGTCGATCGATAAACTAAATATGACATTAGTTTTATGTAAATTAAATATGGAACATCTTACAAATAGCTTACACATATCAATAAGTTTTATTACATACTAAACTCTGTAAAAACATGAAGTTCCTAAACCACTAAAATGTAAATATTCATAAATGATATTTTTACCTTTTTACCATGTCTACCTATGTACATTTATTACGTTGATTGCCAAAAATTAGCAGAACATTTTAAAGCTAAATATATTGAACAAGTTGTTTCACGGTGGGAATAATCGTTATACCTACATTAAGGACGAAGTAGGGTATTTGTATAGAAAAGTATTAGCGTTTTTAGAAAAATGAACCATATTTATATGCAAGATTCATACTAAACATTTGTCTATATCGCAAAACTACACCATTATATCGATAATTATTTTCTTTACAGGAGGAAGGAAACAGAGCAACCGTTTTCTTCATCCTGAAAAGAAAATTATAACCGTATTAAATTATGAGTCCTCAATGCTTGCTCGTCACATTAATTTAAAATAGCTATAAATCAAACGAAGAAGTGGCTTATAAGAGATAAATGTTTGAAGGAAACTTATTTTAATGTGGTCAGTCCATATCTAATACTAAGCTGGTGAAAAATAATTAAGAAAGAAAATTAATCAAATAATTACACAGTTCAGGAAATAATGATTCACACTGAGACAAAGATTAGATTAGAACACGAGTTATCAAAATTTAATATTTCAGACCTACTGAAAACTCTACGATTTTTGAGATACTTGTAGTTCATAAAAATTTGGCTAGGATTTCGGAAGTTTTAAAGATTTTGGAACTATGTGACATATTTAAAATTTTTTCTGAAATACAAATAATACGTCAAGGAAAAAAATATGTATCCAAATTCGAATTCCTTATTTTTTTCTTATCCAAATATTTGAATTATAGATCCAAAAGGAACATATTTAATTAGTCTATCGTAGAACTATTTTATTTTTGTAAACTGTATTCTCTCAAAACCACTTAAAAGAAATCTAGGTTAATTTTTTTGGAAGTCACCTTTGCTTGAAAAGTGTATGAAACTGATTAAACATTATATATTATCACAATACTGAACTTTATCCCGGTTTATGGTTTTCAGATATTTATCGTTTTGCTAACCAGCATTATGGAAAACAAGAAATTCTAGGGAGACAAGGGTATCGTACTATAGCTGCAAATCTGTAATTAGTTATAACCAGGTATTCATCCTTCTATATGCTAAAAATCAGATTTAAAAATATTGCCAAAACTGTGTTTAGGGAAAAGAACTTCAAGTAAAAGGTAAATTGTCTAGTAGTAATTTCGCAACTTGGTGTTGTATTAACCTACACTCAAATTATATTTCGTGTAACTTTTTGTTTTTGGTTTATAGCTACAATATATCAAGTTTGTCTAATTTATAGTTTCTTTACAATTTGTATTTATACAAATTTAATCTCAGTTAATTTTATAACAAGGGTCTTATTTTAAAAGCACTCTCATATTATAGGCTCCTTATATTGTTATGGTAGAAATTATTCAGCCCTATTCTTAACTTCACATTTCCGATTACTACCATTCTTAATATACTCCGAAGAAAATACATAAAAGTCAGGGTATTTACCGTTCACTACTTCATGCATTTGTTATTTCTTGGCTTAAATGCATGTATTTATTATTTTCCCTACATTTTACCATCTGTATTTACAGTTTCAATATCTGTCCTTTAGTTTTCATAAATTATTTTTTTCTTATTATCATTTCTACGTTATCTTTATTTGCTGTCAATTTATTTCTCTATGCATAGCGTTGACTTATATGTTACTCCATGTTTTGAGCAAACATGATAATATCTTCAGCAAGTCTGTCCCCGATATGTGCGTTCGATCCCGAATTAGCAAGTATACCGATATGTTCCCAATACATCACTGCAGACAGAGTTGAACAGTATTGAAATGTGACGAGAACATATTATTCATTAATTATAAGTTCGCTATTGTAAGCAGAAATGAGTTGTAAAGCTTCGACGAGTTTGCCTGGATAGCCGTCTGCTGGCTAAAACCAACACTGCCTGCCGCATAACTAAGTATCAAACTCATCATCATATTATGTTAAATTGGTTTAGTAAATTTCATCCCTGACTTATTCTTATAAAGGAAAAGAATATTAAATCAAGTTATATAAGCATAATATGTATCTATGACTTGTCGCTATCTTATAAGCAGTGACAATATGTATCACATCTAATAACTTAGATTTAAACAATTTTACAAGGATTTTTAAAAGTTTCCCTTATTACCGATAAAATGATACGATGACGAATGAAAGACGGGAATATCGGACCGGATCCGAATACCGGAAGCAACTTTCAATAAATAACTTTTCTATACTTTATATTCCTTCGTAGTTCTGGAAATTGAAACCTGGAAATTGTTTTCGTGTGTAATTAAAGTATATAACCCACTTCTCGTCAACTGTAAATTTCTTCAGCTAATCGAAGTTACGTTTTAACACCAATAATTATTGACAAGCTCAAGGAGAAAAGCGGGTATTTGATGTTGAAATTAATCCATTTTTCACTTTAAGATTCGGTTCTGTCATTAACTCAGCACAACTTTAGTAAATTTATTTCTAGAAAGGTCCCAAACTCATGGTTAAAAACTTATTAACCCGCCCATTGTATTTGCGTTATAAATGATAAAAAAACCACATTAAAACCGAAAAATGGTTTCATGTCACAAGGTAATTAGTTTTGTTAGAGAAAGTTATTGAATCAGTATTGATGTTTGTATTAAAAAAGTTAAGTGCCAAAATCTATCTTATTAATATTTTCAGAGTCCTGTATTTTATTCTCATGAAACAAATGAAACTATTTTGATTAAGACTTTAAATGTCAAAAACTTATACATTTATTTGTACTTTCATATAATAAAGTCTACATGTTCAGAAACCAAATATAACAAATGTGTCAACTAAGTTAAATTATGGCTTTGGACGATCAAAAATGTTTTTAAAACAAACGTTTAAAAGCTCAGTAGTCTAAGTAAATTATATACTTAAATCTCTAAATAAGAAAAGTTATCGTTCATCGTAATTTAAACATTTTTCGGCTAGAGCTTGATAAACATTTTAGTTACAATCAGTTTTATTACATAAAGTGTAATTTTTTTTTTATACGCGTAATAAGTTGGGAATTAGGTTAAACTATTCGTAGTTTTGCGTTCCTTATTTTTAAAATTGGCTTGTTCCATTTTCTGCAATGTATTTTTAAAAAATATATCATTTATTAAAAGTCTTACATTACTGTTGCAGTCTCGGATAAAAATGTTTGGCTCTTAATAGTAGAGAAATACGCTCAAGTCTATGAATCAGACGTATAAGAAGTTTAAAATAAATCTTAAAAAACACATTTAAGTTTGATAGAAAACTTATATTATTTGTGGCATATTGTATATTCAGCAAAAATAAAAGTTTTTAAACGTTGGTTAGCTGTACAAATGATAGGTACACCGTGTTGATCATAAACAAATTTTTCTTTTTTATATTCTTTATAAATTCTTTATAATCATAATTTTACTGCTTTTTCTAATTCTGTTAGAAGCAGAAAAATCTATTAGTACTAAATGCAAAAGAATTTAATTTCAGTGCTCATATATTTTGAAATTTGACGAATCCAAAAACCATGTGACGTGACGAGTTGAAAAATACTCGTCTATGTAAAAATTGGGTGCATTTTGGTTTTTTTTAGTATTCTCATTGACGGTTTTCAGAGTTCGGTAGCCAAACTAAGAAGCATCAAATTTTTATCATGTCCATCTATCTGTCTGCTCGTCTGTAGGTCACAACCGTTTCATTTGTAGATTATTAATGCTATGAGGTTGAAAATTGGGGTGAATATACTTATTTATAACGCCTTCAAAGCAATTCCATTGCTTGTTTACAATATTTTTGAAAAGTTTTTTAGGTTATTTCCCCTATATGTATAATGGGGGTATTTTTTTGCATACCCCATTGTGTAGGATATTATTGAATAGATCTTTCAAAATATTAGGGATACGTCATTAAGACTTTTTCAATACAGCAATCCCTGCATGAATATTAAGGTTTAAATTGTTCAGTTTTGTAAGAGTTACGTATCCCCAACATATATTTGCTAACCAGTGTACGTTAAATTTGCATGGTCAAATTTTAACCCATATATTAGAACGTCGCACTGAGTCAATTCAATGAAAAGTACTAGAGATTGGAATAAAAATACTCAAAATAACCTATAACACTGCAGCATCAGGGTAAGGATATGGAATCCGAAGTTCAATAAGAGGGTCTCTGCTTCAGATCTTTAACATTAATTTTAATACATTAGGTCCCCATGGCTCACGTGGGCAATATCCCTGCAGAATGTGGTTTGAGAAGTAGGAACCCAGAAATTTATAAAAAAGTTTCAGTTTGAGAACCACGAAACTAATTTAAAAAGAGCAGATTCTCAAATTTTATGATGTTAATAAGCATGCTGCTTACTGTCCACAGCATCAGTACTGAGAAGTTCAGCCGCCAAGTTTCTGCTTGAAACCCACACTACTAAATTAAAACAGTTGACCCTCAAATCCCACAATTTAAGCAGGCCATAGCATCAAGACTGAGAATTTGGAATCTAGAGATTAGTGGCAGTGTCTTTGCTTAAAACTTTTTACACTAATTTAAAAACAGCAAATCGTCAAATGTTACGGATTAGGTAGGTAATACCCCTGAAGTAGCAGCATTGAAGAGGTGGAATACGGAGTTAAACGACTATGTGGTCTCAAGCAGACGAATGTCTGCTTGAGACCCACAATATTAGTTTAGATACAGCGGATCCTCAAGTATAACAATTTAATTAAGTAGTACTCTGCGAGACTGAGATGTTGGAACCTATAGTTAAGTGGTGTGACCCTACCACTAAACTTTAGGTATATTCCAACTTCTCAGTTGGAACCTAAGGTTTAGTAGCACTTAATATCCTAAATATTAGGTTCAAAATAGTAGATCCTTAAATCTTACGATTTAAGCAAGCAGTACCCTTGCAGCATTAGAACTGAGAAGTTTGAACACAAAAGGCACTAATAGAGTGTCTGCTGGGACGGAAAATACAAATTTAAAAACAGCAAATCCTCAAGTCTCACGGTTTACACAGGCTGTGCTCCTGCAGCGTCAGAATTTAGAAGTTGAAATCCGGAATTTAGTGATATGGTCTTTGCTTAAGACTTACAATACTAACTTAACGACAGCAGATTCTCAAGTCTCATGGTTTAAGCAGGCAGTAATGACAGCGTCAAGGGTAAGGAGTTAAAACCGGAAGTTTACTGACAGAGTCTTCGCTTGAGACCCAAAATGCTCTTTTAAAAACGGCAGATTCTCAAGTCTCACGGCTTAGGTAGGCCTATAGTATTAGCACTGGGAAGTCGGATCTTGAAGCTTGATAATAATATGCCTCCTTGAGACTCACAATGTTATAATAAAAATATATGTAAATAATAAATTCCTAAGTCTCATGATTTAGGAAAATAGTACTCCTGCAGTATCAGGAGTATGACGTTGGTGTCTGAATTTAATGTCAAAGATTTTGCTTGAGAACCACAATACTACTTAAAAACAGCAGATCCTAAGGTTCCGTGCTTAAGCAAGCAATACTCTCGTAGTGTCAAGACCGAGGAGTTGGAACCCAAAGTTTAGTAACAGAGTCTCTGCTGAGGACCAATATACTAATTTAAAAATAGCATATTTTTAAGTTTTATGGTTTAGGCAGGCAGTACTCCTGCGGGACCAGAACAAAGAATTTGGAACCCGGAGTTCAATTAGAGAGCCTCTGTTTAAGACTGCAATACTATTTTTAAAAAAATCAAAACCTTAAGTTACAGATCAGGCATACAATACGTCTTTAGCATCAGTACTGTGGAATTAGAGCTCGAAATTCAATGATACAGTCTCTGCTTGAAACTTACGTTACTATTTTAAAAACAGTAGATACACACTGAAAAACTTCAGGACTGAAAAACTGGAAATTAAAGTGCCATGTTTGAGACCCAAAGTATTCATTTGAAAACGGTAGATAGGTCTTCAAATCTCGTGAATTAGGCAGGCAGTTCATCTGCAACATTGGGATTCATGGATCAAAGACAGAATATATTTTGTATGTATATGTATATACTTACGTCCCTTTTACGGCTCTCAGCAATCATCAGACGCTGACGAAAATTTACACTGAAGGAATTTGGATCAAAAACTTGTAAAATTGATTCAGCAACATCTTTTATAAAAGAATTCGAGACTAAAATATTAGCGAAATAATTTCATGTCCAAGATCAGACCCCGGTAGACATTACAGATAAAAATTAAAAAAAATATTATTGAGTTAATTAAATTGGCAAAAATTTTATGTAAAAAACAAAAATAAGAAATTTTGGTAATGTTTAATATTGCATGGATTAAATTAACATATATTCAGTAAATGTTTTTAATTAGGTCTTATTTTACGATCAAGTGGAATTGCAAACAGAGATGACACACAAAATAGAAATTCATTTAATGACAAATATAAGAAGAAGCGAAAAAGTTCCAAGTCAAATTTATTTTTCCATCTAATCCCAACCAACATGAATATATTTCTAAAAGCTAGAGTGGACTTAAAGTCATTGAGAAAATAGTTTGAAATCTTAGTTCCAAAAGGCTATTATACCTTATTTATAATTAGCAAGTTCATTAAAAAAAACTATAATTAAATTGAAAACTCACTATTTTAGATAGAGCAAGTCATACAAAGAAGAAAAAATGTCTTATTTTTTTGCAGAAACTGTCCTCTGCTCAACCGTATACCTTCTGTCCTGCTAATATGAAGACTATTTTCTTTTTAAATGAATTCATTTTTACTGTAGAGCTTTACTCAGCTAAATTCGTTGATATTATCGAAACTCTACTGAGTGTTCAAGATTTACTTTGAATTCTACATGAAGAAGAAACCAATAAACCAATAGATGGTCAACAACGTAAAGGGTCCTTTTTCATATATTTATTCATTACAAATATGTCATATTCCGATATTCCCAAGAGAAGATATTTTATCTTTATGAGAAAATAACGTATTTGCGCAACATAACTATATAGATCAGGTCATGCGACGAAAAGTTTGAAACAAAAAGTTTTATAACATTTTTCCATGCAGTAGTTAGAAATTGGAAGTAAAAGATATTATGTGCCGCAGAATCTTAAGAAAATATAATTTCTTCTAGGTTCTCAAATGAGATTACATTCAGCTTTTCAAAGGCTCAGCATAATATGTAATAACAAAGTTTTACTGCGAAGTAACTAGTAGCAACCTAAGATGATTATATAAAACGAATCCGAAAATATCACAACTTACGTCTTAAGTGGTCTCTAAATTCTACAGATGATTACCTAAACCTTACAAAAAGCTAATTAAATATGATAATATTGAATATATTTGGCGTTAATTTTGTAGAAATTCATTATTCACAATTAAATAAAACTACGTGATGTAGTATTATTTCTACTTTCTTTAAGTTCTTTATTTTGTATTACAACATCTTCAGGTAGGCTACTTGCTAAGGTTGAAGAGTAAATAAATTATAAATTAAGCTGATATGTTGAAGAATCTTTGCTAATATCCCACCTGAAGATGTTGTAATACAACGAAACCTAGGTCGTGGTAAAGAATTTAAAGAAAGTAGAAATAATACTACATCACGTAGTTTCATTTAATTGTAAATAAGATATAAAATAATGTTGGTTTTCTCAATGTAGCTTTAGTTTTTCAAGCCACCAAAGCTTAATAAATAAAACATAAGCTTTTTATTTTGCTAGAATCTTGAGGATTTTCGTAAATTTGAAAGGCGTGTAATTGTTTATTTGCTTATGACTCTATAATTATGGCATGCCATGAGCAACACAAAGATTAACCGAAATTGCTTTTTGTCGATTCTTAAATTGCTCGAAAATATTACGTTTATACCTATCAAGATTGTTGGAATTTTGCTACAATGATTTTCGAAACGCACACACTTTTCACTTAGTTTAGACTAACGACATTAATTAAACTAATTTATTTATTATTTTGTGAAGAGAAATTGTTAATAGAGGTTAAGAGAATAAAATATTTTTAGTTTCAATTCTAAACTTTCTAATTCCAAAATCTACCTATCTATCCAGAAAGATACTTTCTGGATTCACAGTAAAAAAACATAAAGTCACTCAAAATAACAAACCTCAAGTTAAATTATCCATATTTTCAAAAAGACAACCCACATATACAATTGGTTGTGTATGTGTTTGGCATTCATATGCTATTCAATTCCTAATAATTCATGATAGGAATTTCGTAGCCAAAAGGCAAATATGGGACCCTTTTGTAATTTCATTTTGTTTATCCATCTGGATTTAAAAGGATCAAAACTCTTTCAGTTTAAGAAAGACCATAAATAATTTTTCTCGGAATACATATGTAAAAAAAAAACCTTAATACCTACTTCCGTATACATTGAATTTGATGTTGGAAAATTGTTCCTCCAAGGTGGGTTTTCATTCATCACCGGACTCCATCATGGTGGAGTTTCATTGCGAGATTTTTCGTGCATGCATGCGCGCGCGTGAGTACGTGCGTACGTGCGTGCGCGTGACTGCATGCGTGCGTTTCCTGAATTTATTTAGATACAATTGATAATTACATTTACTATATTTATTCATATTTGCATTGTATTTTGTGAATTTATTTATTCCCAAATGACAAGTAGTTTTTAATGTTGACGTTATTACGATTAATATGAAAAACACTAAATGGGTGACTATGTGAATTTTAGTTATAGAGAAGAAACGTAGTGACTAGACGAAAACTCATCCCTTAACTGTTATTTACCCGTTTAATAAAATTAAACTAAAATAATAATTAATTAAACAAAATTTAAATTCCCATGAAAGGTGATAAAACAGTGTTAAACATGTTAATACGATCTTTTGTTATTTCATAGAAGATAATTATAGGTTTAATGTA
The DNA here is from genome assembly GCA_039881145.1 of Druceiella hillmani. NCBI lineage: Eukaryota > Metazoa > Arthropoda > Insecta > Lepidoptera > Hepialidae > Druceiella > Druceiella hillmani. The sequence continues at coordinate 16,776,726 of JAYKKI010000018.1, read as the reverse complement.
CCCTCTTCATTATTGGTCATTGTACGGCACAGAGGGGGCACGTTGTTCATTAATCATAAATTTACCATCGTTGGCGTGTGTGAATTTCGATAGGCAACAAGAGGGTATAGGTTGAAGCCCGCCTACTATTTTCAACGGCACGTTACGAGTAATTAATTATTAAACGCAGAAGACCAATTGTGTAATCAAATTTAAAATTTAGATGCGTTACGACATTTGGGATTTACAATCAGATGCCGTATTACGACACATGCGTCACAAAATAAAAACTGATACATAGGTAATTACTACTCGGTCGAGTTTAAAAAAGTTACAGTTATTATGCACTTTGGCATCTATCAGAACAGGTGAGCAAAGTATTGGTTCATTAGAGGCATCTGATTTGTAAAGCACTTGTAGCAACGTTATTATTATTTATAAAACGTACATGCCAACTTCACTTAATTTAAAAAAAAGAAACCTGATTAAACCCTGATTAACGAATTATTTATTGTTTTTATGATGGAGGAAGAAATTTAAAAAATAGCTTGGTTTATTAGCTTGACAGATTATTATTGTAGTAATATATGATTTAATCGTGCTGCAATTTTAGTACATGCTTTTTAAAACAAAAAATAAAAAATATCCACATACCAATCTCGCTTCGAAAGTGAAAAGAGCTAAACTTGAATTCATTAAATAAGTCTTTAATTATGGCCCGTGATCAAATGGTTCTCAGAGTCCATTAAAAATTTCTTGCTAGTTGAGAAACAAGCCTCGCTGTATTTTCTAAAATAGCTTACAAATAAACTCAATGCACGACTATTTTTTTTTCTCACATTTTTTTTGTCAAAATTTTAAAACAAAAGAAATAATAAAAATAATAGCCTCGCACGATTATCGTAACCAAAAAGTTTTATTTTCAGAATTATAATATATTTTTAATGTATTTATGAATAGTTTCAAAGACTTTGCTAAATTGTTACTGTTTTTAAAGTTCTGTACCTTAAAAGAAAAAAAAGAACCGTTATAGGATCACTTCGTTCTTTGTCTGTCCGTTTATCCGTCAAGACTTTTTTTCTCATGAATATATGGAGGTATTAAGTTAAAATCATGTTAAATACTTCGGTTTACGGTCCCTTCAAAATCAAACTTCTAAGTCAACGCAAACCAAAAAGTGCGGTCATTTAGGCCTCATTTGTTGACACTCGCAGAAAAATCAATTCACAAAATTTCGGAAGAAGCAAGATCTTACAGCACGAGTAAAGGAAAGTATCCGAAAATCCTTAATTTGTAGTTATATCACGTAAAAAAAACTAAATATGCATGTGTGAAAGATGGAGCAGGCAACATATTTTTGTTGTAAAAAAAATTGTAAATATTTTATTAGAAATGTTATATACCACGTGTATGGTAATTATACGGTATGGTATCGTAAATGTGTACGGAATCCTCGTACTATGAGTTACACTCGTGCTTCAAAGATTTTTATTTATTCACCCTCACGTAAACGATTGTGAACGAAAGTGATGCACAGTGTCACGAAGTGAGGCACAGTGTAAAAGGTATGTCATCGTAAACGATTGTACACCTTTTACACTGTGCCTCACTTCGTCAGAGTAAAGAGCCAAAGTTTTATATTGTGATGTACCTTTCTATTTTGATTTACTTTTTTCTCTTTACTGTATTTTTCACAATATGTGATCTCTCCCTCTTCTGTTGTCGTAATTCCTCGCGTTATGACCTTTTAAATATTCCTGTTTTTCCACATTTTTCTCACTTTCTATTTACACATATATATTTTTGTCATTTAATGTCCGTTTTTTATTTTTATAATCACACTTCATTTAAAATTGCATTATAGGCGAAATAAAACTATCGTGTAATTTTGTTTCGTCAATGTTCCAATTACTATCCCATCTTTAAACTATAACAAGTTTGCTTTATTACAACTTCCGAAAAAAAATAAAATTCTGTCTCTAATTTTTCCATATATCTACAGATCTCAATACTAAATATATTTGAAACCAAAGCATTCCTAAAAATTGCATATACAGAAATCTCGCCAGCCATCGGTAAAACCATTTCTTAATCTAAGTACATAGAATACTGAACAAAATACGCTTGGAAGTGACATCTAAAGACATAAATAAAAAATAATTAAACTTGAAAGGGATATATGTAACAAACAAGAAGGAATCTTGCAACCATGAAATAAGTATTTTTATATATATATATATATATATATATATATATATATATATATATATATATATATATATATATATATACACACATAATACGAAATTAAACCATTAGCCTATAATGCCAGGTCGCCGCATTAATTCCAGGAAGCGATGAATTTACGATAAGCAATGAAGAAGGTACTTGTAAAATATTTACTTATCGGAGGCCTGAATTCAATAAAGACCTAATTAGACAAATCAAGCTCTTACAAACCCTCGATTAAATGATTCAATCATAACATTAATAAGCGCATTATTAATATTTGAATAATATTTCATATTAATAATTAATTATTCATTAGAAAGTTGAAATGATCAAAAGTTATTATTGCCTTTAATTACGACATAAAAGAGCTTTGAAGCTAATGTACAGTTAGAACCTTCATCGTAATTATTTGGTAAAGAGTTTAGCTGCTTTGCATTCATGGTTTTGTTGGATTACATTCAGAACGCTGAAATATTCTATTTCAGCGTCCTGTAATATATTGTTACGGAAATAAGTGGATTTATCTATACTGTATAACGTGTTGTCACTGAAATAATATCACATTAATTTTGAGATTGAACGTAAAGAAGTATTTTGATGCTGGTTTAACAAATATTGAAATAAATACCCACTTTGCGGAATGTTTAAATTTTGTATGCCCGTAACAAAAAAAAACTGAGAATGAAACATTCTATACGGATGTTCTCAATATAATAGAAGTTATTATGAAATAAATAAATTGCCTGCGTGCCTGCATGTGGATCTGTGTGGACACACACACACACACACATATATATATATATATATATATATATATATATATATATATATATATTTGATTTTAGTGATTTCTAAGTAGTAATAACGTAATAGAAAATGTGGTCTGTACTGTTTATTTTACTTAAAACTTTACGTATCAACCTTTCCTGCGCAAGGATGTCATATAAACTAATTGTTAATATATATCACCCACTCCTAGAAATCCGCATCGTTTCTTGATTTCCATTGCTTACTCTCATACTGCAGTTATAGTATTGAATGAAACGTTTGTGAAATAATTTTTCAATGCATATTATAAATTTAAAAAATCTTTGCTAATTTTCCACTTGACGATGTTGTAAGACAACGAAATCAAGGTCGTGGTAAAGAAATTAAATATATTAGAAATGAGTTATATAATAGATTATATTAGAAAGGATATATTACCAATTAGTTTCAATTAATTGTGAATAATGTATTTCTACAAACTTAACGCCAAATATATTAAATATTTAAAAATATATTTCAGGTTGAATATTTACATATCAATTATATTGTCAGAGCCACTGATCGCATATTTCTCAAATTAAATGAGTTTTATTGGTGTACGAGGTATGCAACATAATATCCATAACATTTTCATGTCTATTATTAGTGAAAACAAATAAAGTTCACTATGAAAGCATTACATAACTAGACTCTAAATCCCGCAAAACGGATGGTAAGCTTTTTGTCTAATTTCGAAAGCAAGCATCCAATAAGAACTGTTTTAACTTTAACTCAAAAAGTTTCGAACCTTGAAAACCACATTATAAATCATATAGAATTTTGTGTCCATTGACCATGTTTTTATTCGCTATATCTGCAGGAAAATAATTATGTATCTTATTTAATAATCCCCAACTCTCCGCTCGCTATATTAACCTAAGGATAAATTCGAAAAAGCAACAAAGTTTGTGAAATATTTTTTATGAGTTAAATTACTAAGGATGATGTGCGGTCCCAGCATTAAACTAGGACTGAAGATAATCCATAAAGAAAGAGTTAATTAGATAAATCGAATTATAAATAATTTAACATAATAATTTATTAACTAGTGACCAATACAAAATTTATATTATACCTAACCTGGCGTCGAGATATACATGTGTTTCTACGATACCGACATCAATTATGAACCCATTCATTAAGTTGATGACAAGTTTCATTAGCTTATATATTTTAAGAAACATTTTCATTAACCTTCTAAAAATTAAAGTAGATTTGTAATCTTGGCATGACGTCTTGGCATAACATCTTGGCCTGTGGACATAAGCCTGTTTTATTATCAACTTTATGAACTTCTTAAATCAATTACGTATTATGTTGATCTATGTATTCAGGAGTTTTAACGTCATAGGAAGTTCGGGAAAATTTCATAATTTTTGTTTTTAACGTGACAAAACTCAATAATTATGAGGTCGAACAGTCTGGATTCGTGCTTGTACGTACAAGATAATTAAATATTTTACTCTACACATCCCAGAATTAAAAAAATATTTCCTAGTTCACTAGATATATCAACGTACTCACGTTTAACTACATTATATGTTTGTTAGGAAGAATATAATTTTTAAGAGAACAATATTTAAAAAATTAATTAAAATATTTAGTAACTATGATACGAAATTAAATTAAAAGTTATAATAAGAATCTGTACGATCATGAACATGTCTACATAATTAGAAATAAGGACTTGGGAAAAATGACTTGACAAAACCGGGGAATATTTTTAAAAAAGCCAATAAAAAGAAAGAGTTATGATTAAATTCATCCGCAATTGACTTCATGCTATAATTCAATAACTCATCTGCCGTATTCCTATTATTTTGTATTATTATCAATGGGGATTTTGTGTTCTTAATTGCAAATTACTGGTCAAAATGTTTCTTCTCGCTTCCAAGCTTTTTTCTCAAATAAATAAATAATGATACGTCAGTTATAGTACATACAGGGCTTGGTTGTCAAAAGAGAACTTATTTTGTTGTCATTGGTAGATCACGTAATATTTTACAAGAGTTCTTTAAATTCTTAACTTTTTAAAATTTTACGTAAAATCGCAACGAGCTGCTATTTTTGGTCTCTTTTACACTACGCTTCTTTTTAAATTTTTCGATAGGTACAGAATAGTGTTATCACTCATTTCCAAAAAAAAAAAGTCATTAATGAGTAGAATTTGTAGTTCGACGGTTCCGTGCATAAAGAATACGTACATGCAAACATTTAATGTACGTAGTACTTAAAGCAAGTAGTAGTACGTAGTTATTTTTCACCATGTAAATTTAAAAATGTCGCAAGTTTCTCTAAAATTATGAATATTAAAATCGTCACCGTTGTTTTCTCGTTGATTTAGATAAGCTTTCAGCGATGCTATTTTACTTAATTTAAATTTCAATAGTTTGCAAAATAAAAAGGGACATATTTTTGAGGATAATTACTTACAACTAATCTCTGGAACTAACTTACATAAAATTCTGAAAAATCTTGCTGTATAAAATAAAATATACCATAAAAAAATATACCACTCTTAAAAATTGATATTTAAATTGTTTGGTTATCAATTATATATATATATATATATATATATATATATATATATATATATATATATATATATATATATATATATATCCTTCTCAGCGATGCAATGATGGCTGATGGATTATTTTACATTTCAATATATTTACAAAGAATGAACGATAAAACAATGTATTCTATTTCAAGGTAACAGTTGTTTAAAATTCGTAAATAGAAATAAATGTAATTTATGAAATCATTAACATCCATTATTTGTCTAAATATCTGAGATTATAAACCATGAATTTTTAAAATGAAGTTATTTGGATTATTATATTATATTGTTTTATTTATTATTTAAATGAATTTTAATTTGTATCTTAGAAGCAATATTAGTCTAATTTTAATTCTGATATTAAAATTAATCTCCACAGTTTATTTACCATTTAATAAGTCAACACTAACAAATATCTATTGAAACCAATCGGAATCTTTTTGAAGAGATAATTATTTTTAGAATGGCAGCACGCATAATGCGTATCAGTGGTCTTTGCTAATTTTTTGTGATACGTTCTCGAGTGGGTGGAATTAGAGAATAATCTCTATTTAATGGAAACAAATATTTGAAAAATATTTTGATATATGCCAAATCGAAAAATAATACTGGTGAAACTCTTAGGATACAAATTAATTTGAATTTTTGTTACATATTGCGTATGGGTACATGAACTAATTTTCGAATACAAATATCTTGAAATGAAATGCGTATTTAATAAATGAATAAATTATAAAAGGAAGCAAATGTAACGAATGAAGCGCACATCTTTTAATTTATTTCGTTAATTCACTAGTCATTACCATTGTTATTTTTAAGCCAAATATGTTAAGTTAATTAAGAATGAAACCAATGCTTCCATTTTTTAGTTTTATCCAACAGATAAATGACAATTTATTTTGACATATATTCATTTCATGTTACCAAACTGACACTGAAAATATAGGTAAGTATGTGTACCGCTTAAATTAATGAAATAAATTATAAATTATAAATACCTAAACAACTAAAATGGATGAAATAATAAGTAATATAATTTCATCCTTTTTACTTGTTTAATTATTTATTATTTATAATTTATTTCATTAATTTAAGTGGTACACATACTTACCTATATTTTCAGTGAAAAACATTTCAGTGAAAAACATTAATCCAAAATCTAAATCATTATATCTCTTACCGTTAAGGCAGCGTTCACAAGAAACGCATTCGCTCGACAGTTTTTCGTTGACTTACATTTCATAGAGACAAAACTGGTCTCCATGTAATTTTTTTTTAATGGGATAATATTTAATCTGTGTCCTTTCTATATATTGGTGAAAGAATTTTTGGAATTGGATGTGTAGTTTCGGAGATTACCTTCTGTATCTAAACTTTATAAATTTGACTTTCTTGTAACATAATTTTTTTTTAACGGGATGATATTCGATTTGTCCATCATGAAGGTCATTTCTAAATATTAGTGAAAGAATTTTTGGAAATGTATGAGTGCCTTTGCAGATTACTTTTTTATTAATATCTTTTGATTTTACCCCTTATAATTTTATACCGCGCGTTATAAAAAAAATCGATTCTTAAGGAGGAAAAAAAGAAAGGGTGCCCTTAATTTACATTTTCATAATGAGTACCTTTAAAAATAGCTAGCGATAAAACAATTTACAACTGATATCAAACACTTACGCTTTTTCTGTTACCTTTCTGGAAATCTTTATTTTTGAAAATAATTTTTTTAATTTTTCAGTTCATATTGCTATAAAAGCGTTTTTTAGACTAGAATTTTATTATTCATTCGATACATGTACAGTTAACACCTACCCACAGACAAATCAATGTTTTTGGTAATAATTGTCGACTGGAAATATTACCGTAATTTAAAAAAAAAGTTGTTTTAGCCCATTTTCCACCTTTGTGAAATAAATAATTGTTTCAAAAAAAAAAGAAATGAGAATATATCTATATCGATAAATATGTTATTGTTGAATAAGTTACAGCTTGATACATGTTATTGTTCTATATAATACAAGGATTGGCTAATAGATGGCGGCACCGCTGCACGTACCTCCCCAAGCCGCACAACCCCGAAAAATAGCTCATTTAATTTCATATATCGCACCTTAAGCACGTAGTCTATTTCATTATATAGTCTGTGGTACTACAAAATCACATAACTGGCTGTTTGTAATAATGGCAATAAATTGAAATTTCGAAAATTGAATTCTTACGGAAACCATTACTTTCCTCGAATTTTTCATTTTTTCTTACAAATTGGCGGCAATTTGATCTGTATCACATCAAGACGAATTGAACACTAGAAAATTGTTATTAATTGATGTTTTTTTCATAATAGCCTCAATCAGCAACAAATTTAGAAAGACTATAGTTGGAAATTTATTTTAAAGCTGACGTGAAGTAAGTAATCAGCAGATTCAAAAAGTTTACACATTGATATGATTCAGGTATCGAAAATCCCTGGATATTTTTAGGCATTTGCTATTTGGATACCCTCTGATTTAACTGATGCTCAAAAACACAGTCGCAAAATGTTACAAAAATTCAATGGATGTTACTCAAATGCTTTATTTGGCATAGTTATGGGTTGAAAAAGTTGAACATGTGGCTTGTGAAGGTCGGGAAAGGACAAAGTGCTAGAAAAAAGATGATCACCTCGTTCTTCAGACGGACGAGTTATTACGCAACGATTGTTCTGGAATTGAAAAGAGTAGTTACTATAAACTGATTACTTTAAACTGATATACCATTGTTTGCTTGTTATTTTAGGAAATGTTTGAGAAAAACGCTCTTTCACTACCATCGAAGAGGATAGTAGTAGCTAGCTTACAAAAATCAGACCATACCAGAAGAAAGACAAAATATTTGACTACGTCGGATGTAGAAATTATTAGTCATCCGCTATACAACTCCGACCAGGCATTGTGCGATTTCTTTTTATCGACCAAATGCATTAAACATATTGTTTAAATTTATTTATACACTAATCAATATTCGATAATAATTAGTATAACATAAGCACTAAATTATAAAAACTGTTCACTAACCAATAATTAAAAGTTTCAATTACAATCTCGCAATTTAAAAAAATATTTCGCCGGTGGCGATTGCGTGCCAACGCAGTTCGTTGGTCAACGTTCTTTAAGTTAAACTCAAGGGCAAATCGACCGAGGGCCAACTAATTACATGTTTATCTAACATAAGAGATAAAAATGCAGTAAAGTCTGTACCATACGCGCGAGGCTAACCAATCCACTGGGTTCAAGAACAGTTTGGTTGTCATCTGATCTAGAATTGATCGTGCCCAGAAATGTATGGTAGTCGGTAATTATCATTTTGAATATGTGTTGTAATATTTTTTATTATTAAGTTTAAGTAGTGTTATAGATTTTTATTTTATATTACTTACTGAAACGAAATATTTTTAGTTATTGTCGATAGTAAACTTTAAGGTCCGCATTTTTACAATTAAACTAGGGGACTCAGTAGGTAGACGTTAGTCCTGAAACATATTTGTATACCAAAATATATTTCTTGAAATAAAATATTTTCTTTAGTAAAATTGAAAGACATCAAATATATTAATATAATTTCGACAGTCATAGCTCTGAATAATGTCGGTAGCGCCAAAAGACGTCATATGGAAGTATGAATTGAATTTGCGAATGTTGTGCAAGAACAATTTTGAAGCCGGAGTTACACCTTCTATAACCTGCGATTACGAGTTTGCCTGATATATGGGTGTCTCAGATTTGAATGTTAATGTATGAAAATAATGGTAGTCTTTGTCCATTTCACCGATAAGAAATTTCGGATGTTTCGGATATTCAATGTCCAGTTCATATTCGAATGTAGAACACGTTAATGCATGACGTGCTTGCATGCGCTGTTGGTTGTGTGTTTTGTGTGCATCAGTAGAACGTTGACTCACCTGCCTTTATCTCGATGCATTTGTTCGAAGGCGATTGTTGCGTTGCTCTTGACTTTCGGTTTCACGTACGTTTGCCATCCGGTCTTGTGTGTCTTCATGGTACACCGAATGTTCGTGCGATACTCTGATTTTCTGTACAGCCTGACTATTCTGCATATGTTGACCAAGATTTATTCGTGGTCTTCGTGGCATGTTTCTGTACATTTACAAAATATGGATATGAGAAACGGACAAAAAATAAATATGAGAAAAAATATTTCATTTGTTAATTTGTAGAATATTCTTAATTGTTTTGTACAATCCATGAACCGTGAAACATTCACATTCAACATTCATAAACATTGCATCATCGTCAAAATTGTACAAATCTATGCTGAAAATAAAACGTTTTGTTTAGGAGAATAGATCGAATACCGCCGAATAAACATGTGTATAAATCGAAATTAGCGCCTTTTATATTTGCACAAAATATTATTTTAGATGCACTTCATCTGTTATATCAATGTCAAATTAATAGATAAATAATTCATTTTCTATGCTCGCAATTACAATACCAAGAATATATCAGAACTCAGCAATCCGAATCAAAATGTCAAAACGATACCAAGCTACGACACAATGAACTTGCGCACGTATTTATGCGTAAATCAAATACCACAGATTATTCAAGTTATGAATAAAACGTTTATTATTTAATAAGTCCTGAATATTAAAAAAATTGAATTAAAAAATATTGAGGCACCCTGGGAAACTGAAAATTAACTTGAAAATTTGGGATTATGTGTTTTTTTACGTGAGAAATCCAAAAAAAATTATATAAAAAATTTGGTCGGAAAATCAAAAAAAAATTTTCTGAACCTCGACAATACTCATTACCTACCGAGTCCAACAATAGCTAAAGAAACATTAAGGTGACCCCATAAATACAGAAAAATCAGCAAAATCCGTCAAGCCGTTTAGGAGAAGAAGAATTACAAACACGCATACCAGGTTTTCATATATTAAATTTAATTACCAGAAAGAAAAGGTGCTAGAAGATCAACAAATATAAGTTAATTTAAATTGTTAAACCTTATCGTTAAATATTTATACCCTTTTGGGTACTTTGTGTTACCTTAATAACATTTAACAGATTTTTAATGTTTCCATATAAATATTGTGACATGGAGCATGTACGAGTGAAAAAATAAAAATGGTTTTTGTATTTCTTCCTCTCCGTAAAGTGATAGTTAAAACCTGATAGTAATTGCGATAAATAATTATAAGGAAAAGAAGAAACAGCATTAGAATTTATTAAGAGGATAGGTGGAATGAGAAGTGGTCAAAGTACGTAAACTATCTACTCTTATTGGTCCATTAACGTCATTGGAAATTTCCCTTTGTGATTTATATATTACAAACATATTCACGAAAATAATTTTTGCACTGTATTCATCATATGACATCCTAATGTTATTTTTCTGCCTCACTTACTGTGATCTAGAAGTTAATATTATATTTCTTTAAATATTATAATAAATGTAAATATGTTTAAGAATAAAATAAAAAATGTTCACTTACTGTCAAACAATTTCAATTCCAACCCTTTCATCGGGCATTCAAACATTCAAAAGTCACCTGAAAAAATCATACCTCATACAACTTAACTTTCTGCATTACATTTCCTTTCATATTCCTGTCACTTAATTCTTCTCCTTTATTGTTCTCACCTCCTAAACTTGCCTCCTAAACTAATATTTTCCCCTAAATTATTATTAAATTTCAGCATGTTGGGAGGCATGCCAAAATTAGAATACTTTTTCTTGTTTTTCAAAACTTTTACTTATTACATGTCGTTTTCCCGTACTGTTATTCATCTATGCTTTTATTTCATAAACACCCTGCATTTCTGGTTGATTGCAAGAGATTGCTCTTGATTGCTGTCCATTGTTCATCAAGGTAATAAATAAATAAATACGATGTATTTTGTACTAATACACATCGACTTATAACAGCGCGGTCTATCTCTGGAGATTTCATAATATTTTTTATTTAAATGAAGCTGGCCGTAAAGATGGATTCTGTATTTATACAACAATAAAAAGCTATATTATTACGTAAAACGTATTTGCTAATATTGGTGATTTAAATTTAAAGGAGAATACGAAAATTAACCTCGCGATCGGACTACAATCTTTTGCCCTACAGTAGGGAATCAACTCGTTCTCTTTTGGTGTATTCAGGTGTTGTGACAAGCGGGTCGACAAAATGCACCCAGCTTGAATTGCAGTCATTTGCAAAACATAAGCAGCTCAATGAATCTCCCATGTTGGAAAAGTTTACATAGAGTGAATTGTGATTAACTGCAGTCGTGATTGCCTCATTGAATCTCGTGCTACGGAACTTGCTTTTATTGAAATATACCTGTGGTAAACGCAATAAACGGCGTTAAGTGCGATTAACTGCAAATCGTGAGCAGCGCTCTGAGTCTCGTGCATTGGAAAGGTTTATATAGAGTGAAGCGCGATTACCTGCAAATTTTGAATTCTATACTGCATCTAGCGCAACGGAAACGTATACTTAGCGTGAAGTAAATTCCGCGCATTGGATAATGTTTGCGTAGCGTGAATTGCAGTTGACTGCAGTTCGTGTGCACCATACTGAGTCTCGCGATTATGAATCTCCAAGTTGAGATTATATCTACAGGGCTTTTGAGAGCGTGGAACAACATTGTGGTATGACTAAAATTGGCTAAATATCATTAGAAGCATGTGTATCAGGAACAAATTGATTTTGTCTTTGGATAAATAATTTCACCAAAATACAGCAGATCGACAAGTTTTAGCTTTAATTAGTTGTATTTTAAATGTAAAAAACATTGTTTAAAAGTATTAAGAAACAAGTCAGTATTAAGGTTCAAGTCAACTGATCTCATCGGCACTTTCAGTTTAACTTAACGCTAATAATCTACATCTCAAATTTATGCAAACAAATCTAAATGTTTTACATGGCAATTCAATAACATGGTTTATTGAGAACTATCAAGAGACTCTTTTATATGCTTAACAAATTTAAAGCTGTATAAGTGTTTGTCCCGTATGGTCTCATTGTCTCACATATCTACCTAATTACTCAACAGGCAAATGACGATGTTAGTGGAAATGAAATGTGCTATAATCGAGAGCTAATAATTTGAGTATGCATGGAAAACTTTAATATACTGGCGGAAGTTAATGATAGCGTTTATTTTTTGATCCTTTGACCTTAAAAACGTGTAGTTCAATTACTAATATTTCGATTATAATCGTCGACGGAATTTCATAACAAAATGTTTAAAAGTTATTTTATTTAGTCAGCTCTTTATTAAAGTTTCATATCGGAGGCAGTTTAATTCATAAATCAATATTTTACAGATAGCTTCTTTATTCGGTTGTTGCGAATCTATCACCCGTTTAGATGAATGTGGAACAATTTAATGGGCAGGCGTTAATTTATGTAAAAACAGTTTATTTTTCTTTTGTATATGACAAAAAACAGATAATCGGTATAAATAAGTGTTTTAATATGGTAGAATCGCTTAATGTAAATTATTTTAAAAGCAATTAAAACATCCACTATATAAAATAGTTTTCTTTTTCTGACGTGTTAAATATGAAAGAAGATTCAGAAATTCAAAAACTTTCTAATAAACGTTCACGCAATTTTTTTTTAAAGAATTTGTATTGCAAAGAATAGTTTTTTTTTAAGTATATTTATCTCTTTTAGGGTTAAAAATTTTCAAGTGTTTATTTAATTTTGATTTAGTATTTTTGTTTAATGGTCCTTTCTATATAAGTATATAAATTGCAAGGATTAAGAATTGGTCGACATCATGGTGCAAAATAAGAAACAAATATAAATACAATATTTATTTCACATAACTATAACACACAGAACATAAACCAAATAGAAGTGGCATATTCGCCGAACTGTGTGAAAACACGTGTCGCCAGTTCGAAATATTTGAATTTTAAACGCGCCAATTACAACACGCGCACTCCCCACCCGTGTTCATAAACATCGTGGATGTATTAAATTGGTTCTCGTTTCCGCACGCTTTGTGACATATTTTTATTTTGCTCCCGACGAAAATTCTAAAATGTTAGTGTTGTTCACACATTTAACGACCGCTCATCACGATATCGACATAAAGCAACAGTACAAATTAGCCGCTATATTTTAAATTATATAATATATAACTTAAATTTTAAGAAATAGTTATGTTTAGGTACGTCCCGAAATATTTATTAAATTATTATCTATGAAGCACCCAACTGACTAATGAAAACACGATAATTATATAATAAGGTTTCGTCAGTTTTAGAGCATTACAACTAAAATATTCGCTATTTTATTTAACGAAATGTTTGCGTTTTCTTTTAATTTTGGACTGATCTGCATTTCCATAATGTAAAAACAACTACATATTGAGTTTTATTAATGTAAATTAAACGATAAAAGGCACGATAGTTCTAATAAAAAATTAAGCCATTCAGTTTAACGAAATGATAGGGATGATCTAAAGAGACATGCCGCAAGATCTAAATTATGAATATAGCAACAAATATAAAAATAAATGACATACAAATTTACTAACATAATTTTTCACAACTGCCAAATGTCCAAATAAAAAAAAGTATTGTGATAATAATGTCAATATCTAAAGTCTAAGAAACAAATTTATTACAATAATTTAAATTTGTAATGACTGTAAGTGATCAGTTTCACACAAGATTAAGAAAGTAATTTTAAATAAATCTCCTTTTTTCAAAATACCAGGACATATTTATATATTATAATTATTCTTAGATTTTTTCTCAAATTATGCTTAATAATAAACATAAAATTTGACATTATTTGTAAACATTGCGTATTCATCACAGACATACATACAAACATTTACTTATTATTTTTCAATAAACGACTTCTTTTTATATGCAAAAGTTCCATATTTTATTTAATTGTAAGTACATAATGGATTGAATTTATTTAAACAAAATAAAATAATTATTTAAAGGAAACAGAAAAAGCATTATTTTACGATTCGGTGTTGTGTAACTAATGCAAAAACTTATAAAAATTTATATTTTGTCAGTATAATATAAAACAAAAGTGACTGGTACCCGGAATTGTACCAGTTACCACTTCTATATCATAATGACAACATATAAGAACACAAACGCGCGCGCGCGCGCTCGTATATGTGTTAGAAGTTTTTTATGTATTGAATTGAATTGTCTGGAGGTGGGGTTACTATTTGAGCCACCATGTGAACGTATGTAACAAAATAATAATTTGAGGTGATTTGTAAAATGGCAAATACATAAATAACTTACTTGCAATAAATTGTGAATAAAAATGTTTCAGTACATGAATTCAACCTCCAAAACCAAAAAAAATATTTTTCGAGGACTTTCAATTACAAGTTTTCCGTCATCATACTTTAGTGAGTTCAAATATCCAGTACTTTCTTCCAAGAAAGGCAGTATGACATTATAATTTCCGTCATATAGCGGTTTCTTAGAATCAAATCTACACATACTTTTTAAATTAAATATGGCGAAAAGATTATAAATTATCCGCAAAAAACTGGCAGTGGCTTAATTACCTTAAAATTTAAAGAAATTTGATTCATTTTCGCAAAATAAAAGTGCATCAGCTACACTTTTGCTGAGTAATCGACTAGCCAGCTTAACTTTCATTTCTTGATTTTGAAAGTCAATGTGTATTCAACGAAGTTTACGGGCTATATGAAACTTTTTTGTTTCTTGAATACTATTCAATTTCTCTAAATATTTCCAGTTAACCTGATTTCCATGCACATGAAATGTATTTCTTATAAGTTTGAGCATAAGTGCACGATCCAATATTGCTGCGATGGGATCTTTAGTGACGGGATGGGAAAAATTCATTCTTTATTTTTCTGTAGATATTCTAAGTTAAAATTTTCTTTGAATCGCCTATTTTGTGCGCGAAGTTTTTTTTTATCTGAAACCTCTGTCTTTTAGTTATTCTCTCCTTATGAATTATTACCGCATGTAAATTCCGCTTATGTGGTGATAACGAATCTCGAGCGATATTTAGTGTCATGCTTCTCTGAGATAATAAATGACGTAATATCACTTCAAGCTGAAAATTTAAAAAAACATTATTTTACATATATCTACTATTGATATTTTATACAAGTGATTTGGAAAATAAATACTTTAAAAGAAAACAGCGATTGTACTAATTTAAAGCAAAAACTTTAATACTAAGTCATTTACAGTACAGTATAGTTTTTACAGGAACTAAAAATATCCTCAAACAACATGTGTTTAATTTCATAAATATGCTCACTTCTTTTTGGGTTAACATCCACTTTCCAAAGTCACTCACCACAATACATGCCAAATATTTATTGTTAGTATTGCTTCGCGATATAGAAACTTCTTCTTCGGTTTTTTAAATTATTTCATCATCTTCAAAACGTTCCGAACAAATTGTGCTTAACTTCACAGGAAGTTTTTGCGACCTGTAGCTTCAACGGATTTTTCTTTAACATCACTTTTTTTGAAAATCTAAAAAGAAATATTTTATGAAATAAAAATAAAAATATATTTTAATTCGAATAAACACAATTAAATTATTACTAATATAAGATAAGAAAAGTGACTAGGTCTCATCTAAAGAATTTATGTAAAAAAAATATAATAAATTATTATTTTATGTAAAAAAAAATTATAAGGATATACATTAATCTAGTGGTAAAAATATCGATAGTCGCGTCTAAGATGACGTGGTACAGCCCTACAGTGCATCGTCTTTGAACATCGGCGGCATCGAAATAAATGTCAGGGTGATATTCACACATCGAAATAAATTTGAAAAATCGTCATATCTGTGGTAAAAAATACCTCCTTTGGTAAGGATTTGTGTACGGCTTTCATGTTTACACGATGCAATTGCACAGTAAATACATTTTTATTTCTTTGCGCAGAAATAACGGAGTACTTTCTGACGTCTCGGCAGACAACAAACTAATGTAGGGCAAGATGCATTTATTTCGAAATAAGCAAAGCGCTGCCCATGTGTGACGCGCTCGTCACGCCCACATGCCATTTCTATTCACTCTCTGTTTTGTGTTATAACATGTAGGTTTAATTCTGCGAAATGAATATTGTATTTATATTTACGAGATAGCGCAATGCTATCAACATTTGTCTGACCGAAATTTAATATCATTTCGATTTGAAATTTTGCTGATAATCTATTACCTGATAACGAAATTAGAAATTAATTTTGAATTAAAAAAGTAAACTTAAGTATTTTTCTTCATTTTCCTATTCTTTTTATCCTACTGTCAAAGACAATATTCGTATTAAATTGTATAAAGAGAAACAGGTGTCTGAATTATTTCATCTATTAACTCCATACCTTGTCTTATATTTTAAAATTAGGAAACATTTAAAAATGTTTTAAAAATTTACTTAGTCTACGCATTACCCTAATAAGTTCTACGCATTACCCTAAATATTATATTTCCAATTCCGAAAAAGTAAAAATAATATTTTGGAAAATTTAAATGGTTTAAAAAATTACTTTTATATCTCTATGTAAACATTATTTCTATGGATAATATCGCTAAAGCTGCATTTTCTGATGAATATTATGTAGTATGTTCTGTATAGTGCAAAAAAATGTAAATATTTCCCATACTAACTCTTTTTCAGATAAACCATTTGTAATTTATTTCTCTCAATGTTTTAGTTCTAATAGATAATCATTACTACACATATATTTAACTGTACCAAGTGCCCCAGCTCACCTACAGTTTCTATTTTCTGTAATTACCATTTTATTTAAACGTTATTTTTCATTACTTTTTAAATTGAAGTAAGTAAAGCAAACTTAGTACTTTACTAAAAAAATTTTATAATATGATTTTATAAAGATAACTGGAACTAATTATAATTTAGATTATATGTAGTATTATATGGATTTAAGTAGAACTTATGTGTATATTACTCATTAATTTCCTTTACAGATACAGACTTCATTTATTTAATTGTTAAATTTGCTAAAACCATCGTAGTAATATTTGATTAATATTAAAAATAAATGAATGCGCTGAAAATTAATTTTAATTTATTAATTTTAAGTATTCGATAAATGATAAAATAATTAATTTATAATATATAATGTAAATAAACACATACCGTATTGGAGACGGTCTGGCAGATGATTAACTTACAATGGGAAGCCGAAGAAAGATAAAATAGTGGACTACTCATCTGTCAAAAAAATTAAGTAAATACATTTTTAGTGTATATTTTTACTTCATGGTGTCGATTTGCTATAATTTTTTTGTTGCATAGTGAGCAAATTCGTGATGTAAAATTTTTGTTGTATTCGTAAAACTTAACTTTCATAATTTTTTCCTAACACCTTTAAAGGACTATAACTTCTAAAATTATGAGTTCATTTATACTATCCTCTCACCTGGAAAATAATAAGGTAGTCTCGTTTATACTTGGACTGTGAAATTCGATATTTTTACAACACATACGGTAGTCAATTGTAGAACTTACTTTAATTTCATTTTGTTGCTTGTCGATAAGAATGAAACTAAACTTATTATATACTATTTTTTGCCTTTTTTATTTATGCAGAAAGCGGCATCCCTTGTTACAAATACAATAAAATAGACGTCCCAAATCCCCAGCTCGTTTGCCAACCATCTATCTTTTAAGCCCATTTTATTTTTCATTCCCCACGAATCCCGGTGGGACTCAATAGAATTATTACGATACATGGAACAACACAACTTATGGTTTTCGTCAAATGAATGTTTTTTCAGTTGCTACAAAACATTTTGATTAAGTGTAGAATATTTTTCAATTTCACGAAAACTGGCGCACGCCAGTGTAAGTGTATTTAATTGAGAATTTAGAAAATCCTGTGTTTGTAATCACTAGAATTAATTTCGCATCACCTAGGGAATCCGGTAAATAAATATTAGGTAAAATTTCGAATTAATTATTTGTGACAAGTACATGAAATGAAAATAAACTTGGTAAAATTTATTGAAATTAATTACATGTAGATTTTAAAATGTGACAGGTTTTTCTGTATTATATATATTACAATATTTTCACACATAGGTGAAAATTGAAATTTTTTAAGTTTTTTTGAAGCATTACTACTTCTGTAACAAACATCGTATCAACTAGTCTCATTAAATCAGCTTAATCTAAAATTTGTTATAAATGATAATGAATAAATTACATATTTAATGATAATAATAAATAACAAATTACAATTGTGGCAATAGAAGTCTAGTGAATGCTATAAATTGAATGTATTAACAAAAGTTTATTGTAAATCGTCTTGGAAGAAAAAAAACATAGTTTATTTTGTGTTTAAAAACTCAAAGATACTTTTTATGTGGATATAAATACATTTACTTATTGATTGAATTTACTATACTTTTTAATTTAATTTATATTTACAATTTTGACGATGGAAGGGTGCTTCTTGTTAAAAATATACATGCATTTTTATATGTTTAAAATTATTGACGTACTTATAATGTTTCAAATTGTTGACGTAACTATAATATTTCGCCATATTCGTTTTCTAGTCCATTCTGTGTACGCAAGTATGTTACAAGAATTTAGGAACAGTTGAGAACATTTATGAAAATTTTAAGTTAAGATTATGTATCCAAAATCAGAAACAATTATATGCACAATATTGTTATCAGGATATCATGAATACGACGTTCTTGTAAAGAAATACTTGACGCCCAAAATATATTTCCGATCATTAGAATATAGCTTTAAAAAAATACTTTTGTATAGCTTTAAAAATCTTTTTAAAACACACAAATTTACAGTTATAGTAAAGATTATACGGTCCGATAAAACCTAAAAAAAAAGAGCGCGGCACGCTCTCATTGATTATGTGGTAACTAAGACAGTGCACTATAAACACGCATAAAATTATTAAGACGCACGTGAAGCGCTGTCTACTCTACGAGTACCAATTTGGTCTCTCTGCACCGAAGCTACGCGTAACATACCTACGCCGACGCGTAGCTCCTAAAGCAATACTTGATTCTATTGCAAAACAATGATTCCGGCGGTTTCGCAGTGGCAATTATTCCCTAAGTAATCAACAACGCTCTGATCGAACGGTGGAATTGGACAGCAACAGCTGAAAATTTTTAATTTAAGAAGAAAGTAGATTAACGACATATTAACTAGCAACTGAGCTCGGGTGCTCTCACGGAACTATAGAGCATCATTTACACCGCTTGGGAAAAAGTTTGAAAACGCTGCGCGGATACTACATGTTCCTAGCCCGGACCATCTATAGCCGTAGCCCAAAAAATACTCTCATTGTTAGATTTTCTTTTATATTACACATAATTCTATAACGCGTTAATAGTGGAAAAATCCAAACAATGGGATTAATATCACCGTATCGTGTAGGATCGATGTCAGCGGCATGTGTTAAAGCAAGCAGGTAGAGTCATGTACGTAACAAACTATATCTAACCGAATATACATGAAGACACACATCGTTGACGAACGCAATATCTGCGCTTACTGGGAATTACTGCCGTGCCAAGTTTATAATTGTTAATGTAACGATAAAGTATGGTTTTGGTATTTTTGCTACAGGATTCTAATAATTACAAAATATTAGTTACCGAAAACTTCAGATTCGAAATCTGTCAGAAAACTATTTTTATGCGGAAGAAATCGCGGGTAACAGGTAACGGGTAATTTCAAATACACTCTGTATTTACCACTACCACGTAACCTACAGGTACTTCTCAATAGTTTTTTCTTATTGTTAAATTTGAAATAGATACCTATCCAGTAAAATATGTACGTGTGGAAAAAGGGGAAAGTTATCTTTACATCACTGTATTATATGCGTTCAAACATAAAAGTTATATTAAGAACTGAAAAATATCTCTGCCCACTTTGTAATTCTAACTATATTTGAAGTTTATATAAAAAACTACTTGAAAATTAATTGTTATATTTATTTCTTTTCTTTTTCCAGCTAATATGACCATCTGATGAGAACTCGCCTCATTTTAATATCTATTTTTTGAAGGGATTTCAAAACTTTTCGAATTAAATATTTAGAATTTAAATAACCAATATAATAATTAATACTAAAACGGAGCAAGCAGTAGTTTATGATAAGGTCTTCAAAATTCCAAAACGCTAGGAAAAATTAAAGAATGTTTATATAATAAACTAAAGTCTTCGAAATGTGTTATTAAGTTTTCACTAAATATAAAATAAAGTAAATCCACGTTATGACGTCCATTGATTGGTTTATGCTATGCATAGATATATATAGCTTTTGCCGATGAATAAAACAAGAAACGTCAACACTTATCTACAGTTATGTCAAGTGTACAAATACAAATAAATAATCTAGCGTAGGTGTCATCAATTTCTGTAAGCTTAAATTCCCTAAATTGAAATATGACCAAGCGAGTGTTAACATAAAATATTCTTCACAATTCGTTACTAATTTAGTCAAACCTTGTAACTCAACTTTGAAAATTTTCTGAATTGTTTCTTCACATATGAAAAATTGTACAATAAACCAGGTCGTAGGAACCGGACAGTGGGGTAGAAATGTGTATGCCAAGTAACTTAGTATCAAACTTCAATAAATTGTATCAAATACGCTCGGTTTATAATTCGTCTCTAGCTGTTCCCTAATATTACTCCTCAAGTGAACATTATCTTTAAATACCTTGAAAATGGAACGACTGTTCTTCCTATTTTGAAGCGTTTTCTTGTAGTTTTGCGTGAAAATTTCTTAAAATTCGATATAAGTTATAGATTGTAGTTGAGCTTGCGTATTTGATGCCAGTGGATGGGTAATAATATGAGTGAGTGTTACAATATGAAAAAGATTTTGATGTAAAATCCCCTCACCTTGCAACATATAGGCATATACGTTCAAAATCTTAGCGTTACGAAAGTTAACCTATCTATCCTCAGTTGTTTATTAATTGA
The DNA here is from genome assembly GCA_039881145.1 of Druceiella hillmani. Classification (NCBI taxonomy): domain Eukaryota; kingdom Metazoa; phylum Arthropoda; class Insecta; order Lepidoptera; family Hepialidae; genus Druceiella; species Druceiella hillmani. The sequence continues at coordinate 16,755,152 of JAYKKI010000018.1, read as the reverse complement.
TGTTTTAGAGTTCCTGTTTAGATATGTGAACATACACGCTTATTTAAGCTCAGATAAGTACAACAAAAGTAAATTTTCGGAAGAGTATTTATAGCTAAAATTCGATTAGAAATGATTGCGGAAACGTTTAGATATATATTTTTTATCATCGACATTTACTATAGTAGGTAATAAAATAAAACACATTGCACAGTAAAATGATTTCCATTTTATTCAACACGGATATTTTCAAACTCAAAACACCCATGGCCGTATAGACGACATAGCCTTCATTTAGAAGTCAAAGTCTGACGCTGCAGGAGTAATGCTAGCCTAAACTGTTAGGCTTGACGATCTTCTGGTTTCAAATTAGTATTATGTGCTCCAAATCCCCAGAGTTTGTTATTTAATTTCGAGTTTTAAATCCTTAGTCCTAATGCTGAATGGTACCTGCCTAATCCGCGAGACTTATGGATCTCGTGATTTCAAATTAGTATTTAGGTTCGAAGCAGAAATTTTGTTATATATTTATAGGATCAGCCGGTTCAGTCGAAAGCATAACAGATCACTTCTTTTACTTAGTTTCCATACGATTCATGAAATTTGTAAGGAAATTTTAAAATGCACCAAAGTTGTGATACCTATAAAGAAATATAACTGTGATACTATGATATTCATCCAAAAAAATGTAAAGAGGAACTCAACGCTCTGTTAAGTGTCTTATTGTTCACAGTTGCATCGAAAGATAACCATCTTGCAAGCAATGAGTTGTTAGACACGTCTTTCTGCGGAATTTAAGACACATAGTGTGTAAGTAGAGATAGGTTTAATTTCCTCATAAGATGCCTTATCCACTATCACTTATCTAGTCTTATCCACTATCACTGATAAGAAAAATATGGGACTTACTGACAATTCAATATCGAGACAATTACATTCCTGGACGCCGACAATTACATTCCATCGACGATAACGTTGGTTACGTTATCGTCGATAAGCAATCACTGGCATTCCGTAATCGGTGTAAATTTAAAATGTACACCCCTAACCAATCTACAAATTGAAATAATGTGTGGCCATGGAACCAGTTATATGATTGACGCCATGCGATATCTCGGTAAAGCAACAAATACTGGCGGACTTACAATCTTTGGCGGAAAAGACAGCAGCGATTACATTGTCAAGGATCTAACACGAAATATTCATGGCGCAAAAGTTATGTAACCACTGACAATTGGTTTACTTCTATTCCATTATCTGAACAACTTCTACAATAGCCTTACAAGTTGACCTTTGTCGGGACTTTGAGGGCCAAGAAAAGAGAAATATCGGAAGTAATTTAGACAACCGAGGTAGAACTTCCATGTGTCGTTACGATGGGTCACTAATTCTCCTATCAATGAAACCGAAATGGTAGTAAATACATTACTACCCCCTGTGACGAAGTAGAAACTCTTAACATAACAGCGACAAATTCAAACGTGATCGAATTTTGCAATGCCATAAAATGCCGCGAAGATATATTCCACCAGATGTGTTCGCAGATGTCATGCAATCGTAAGACCAAACGATGGCCTATGTATCTGTCCTATTATATGCCCTATATATCATATGTCAACTCTTATATCATATATTGCCATAATGTCATGGTATCTGAAGGTAAACCATCATCACGAAAAAGCGACATAAAGGAATTGAATGAACAAATAGCTGAACTATAGGTAAAATAAGAGATATTTGAGTTTTAACCATAACAAGCGCGTAGAATATCCAGGTCAACTTTCCGGTTCAAAATATTGTTCTGGAAATTCTCTAATACCTGTATTCGTATCAGTAGGGAAAAAACTGTACTTTGTGTTTCTACGAGAAAAGCTGCAGGACAATGAACTACAGTAATAGTTGCAAAATTCCTATTTGTGGCGAACAAACTGAAACTAAAAAAATTGAACTCCTTTTATAATTATTACGATTTTAGAGCTTTTTCTTTCATACATATTAAAAAAATAAAGCAAATTTTCTAATAAATAGTTCCTAATTTAGTCAGTATAAGTTTACGTGCCTTATGAATCTCAAAAAACATGTGCCATTAAAGATTGAGAATTAAAATTTTTTGATTGAGTATTTAAAAGTTTAATAAATATAATTTTTTGTAATAATAATTTTTAACTTATATCCCATATTTTCTATAAATAAAGTAAACATGATTAAAATGTAATAAAATTTCAATTAAATACACTTTAAAAAAATTACCGTCTAAACGTGAATTCATCATGGTGGTTTGGGAAAGTTAGCAACCTAGGGTTAAGAAACTGTTTAAAACTTGACTTTTATATTGACTCCAACTACTTTTTCTGTTAATATGGTAATCTATAGAGATCTTACTTCATTGTTATATTAATTTTTTTTAAATATTTTATGACTTTTTTGAGAATTTAAAAAAATATGGATTTATGCTTATTAATACCAAATTTCTGAAAATTCGTACAAAATTTCAAAATGGTGAATATAATAAATTGTTTCCGCAATAAAATAGAAAAAATCTGTTTAAAATTGTTTAACATATATGCACACAACAGCAAACATCGTAAATAGATAGAATAACGCGCTGTGCTTGGTTTATGATATATAGAGTTTTTAGACAATAAAATATTGTCGAGTTGTAAAACACAAGTAACGCCATCTATACAAGAGCAACGGTGACTACAAAGTAACCATGTTAAAATAATTTTCTGAGAATATACTGTTAGCAGGGTGATTTCAATTATCAATGAAATGGAGTGTATTGATATGCAAAGAATGATGGAATTTTTACAGATGTACAGTTCAAGAGAGATCAGCATCTACTAGATAAAATTATGCTAATTGTAAAATACAAATAAATGTAATCCAGAAAGAGTATTATCTATATCTGTAAGCCCAAATTACCATAACAAAAATTTTATCAATCAACTGTCACAAAAAATGTATTTCGCTTAACTTTAATGTTAATTTTGTCCAGACTCTAACTCAACCCTGACCAATTTCTGACTTTTTTCTTTTAAATGTGCGAAAATCTATTCAAAGCACTAGAAGTGAGGAAGTGACTCAGAGGTGCTCATAACGAGTATCTTAGTGAGTATCAAAATTAATAATTTTCGGATGTCTGTATCTCAGGAACTATAAAATTAAATGCATGGAATTTCAGGTACGGCGTTGCGTATGTCATCTCCTTGCGTACAATAAATATTATCTTGGCATATCAAATGGGTTTTGCGTCAGAGAAATGTTAAAAGTGATTCAATGTGTTCTATATAAATAATGAGGGACGCTCACAGCTGTTGCAGACTTACCAGCGTGCTACCTCGTGTTTAAATCTATATACATCAAATAAACTGTACCAAATACTAACTACATTAAGTTAAAATTTGCTTGTAATTTATCTTTTTTGCAATGACCCCCTCAGGAGAGCATTATTTTTAAGGTAATGGGCGCTCTTCACCATTTTAAAAATTTTTTATGCGATTTTGTATTCAAATTACTTAAAACCTAGTATAATTAGTATTAGTTAGAGTAGAGCCTTTGTGATTTAATTTCCTTGGACAGATTCTTATCATGACTAAGTATTACCAAAAATTACAGACATTTTCATGTAGGGTATATGTATACATGTTCAAAACGTTAGTATTACAAAAATTAGCTTATCTGTCCTTGCTTGTTCCTTGTAAACATTAAGTGACATTTTCGACAACATGGTACTATTCGTTTGTAGCTTACCTAAATACTATAAGTATGTATATTTATTCCGAGAGAGTAATCATTAGTGAGACATATATAAAAATAATTATTTTTAAATCACCAACCTGTATAAAATCAAATATTTCAATGAAAAGCGATGTTTAAATTTTAAAATTAATTTAGCTTCATATCACATTGCATTGTAAAATAAGTTTCATTGCTTTCATTACGGGAGGACTTTATCCGCCGAAAACAAGGCTCTGAAGACCCTGTATTTCTAAGTTGAACTTTTATGTGTTAATTATTTGAAATTTATTTTTTATTTCAAAATGAATCAATGTCTAATGTAATTACATATTTGTAGATATATAGGATCATAACGGTTAAACTTAATACATAACTACCAAAATTAAAAGTCGAAGAGTTTTTGGTACGCATATGTCTAACAAAGCAAAAATCTTTCTACTAATATTGGTGTACATTATACAATTCCTTATTTTCAGTCCTATATACTACGCACGAATCTGGGAAATTACTGTGTATTTAAATTGCATTAAAGTACATTTTAGAACATAAAATATAATCATTTGGGAATATAAAATAAAATCGTAATGGAACATCGTTCGTTGAATTTAATTAATAACAAATTTATTAACATTCAGTTTAATTTCAAAATTTATATCAGCATCTCTCTGATTAAAGGAACATATAACAAATGCTACCTATATAGTCTGAGCGTGTACTTATTAATAATATGTAAGTAAGTCCACGGAAGAACAATATAATTGTTGAATATGATCGATAATTATCAATAGCACAGTGTTAGTTACACTGTGCTACTGATATTGGGTCTTGCTCACTAATATGTAGTTTTACATCGCATTTTGATAAACTTATTTGATATGGGTAAGACTTCACGAATTTCATTTTGACGCAAAAATTTTGATTATGAGAAAAACAAGAATTTGTAAATGGAAATGGAAGAGTATGATTTATAGTAACTGCATATATCGAATTTCTATCATCTGTTATTCCTCTATTGAAAAGCGGTTGTACGTAATATTTTAGGTTGGTTTTGTGTATGTGTGAGTGTGCGTGCGTGCGTGCGTACGTGAGTACGGGCGTGCGTGCGTTTGTGCTTGCGTACGAGCGTGCGTGTGTGCTTGCATCCATACGTGCGTCTGTGTGTACCTGCGTGCGTGATTGCATACGTCCATGCGTTTGTGCTTGCGTGAGAGCGAGCGTGTGTGCGTGCGTACGGTGTGCTTGCGGGCGTGCGTGCGTACTTGTGTCCAAGAAGTTTAAATAGTCAGTTCAACCACACATCCTATTATTAGGTTTCAGTGCAATAAATTGCTAAAAATTATCTGTATAAAACGGATAATTCCATCTAAAATCAGTCAAGCAATAATTTGATTTATCACTTTAGTATATATTAGTAAGAATTGGCTTTAATACTTTTCGGTAACCGTGACTCTCGTGATTTATCATAAGAAAAAGAGCACTATTTAAATTAATCCCAATATAGTAATTTAATTTATGAAGACAGGCAATTTGCAAATGTTTTACAAACGGTTTCTTCATTTGCGTGAATAAACATATTAATTAAACTCTTTCTCACATTAACGACGAGAGCAGATGTTAACGATTAATAATGTAAAGGCGTTCTGATTTTCTTCCGAGGCATATATGAAGATGTAGTGGCTGGCGGGAATGAATGTCGATGTGATGTAATTTGACACGTTAACAAACATTAATTGCGGATTCACTTCAAGGAGTAATTTACTTTCTATCAATTGACACGATCTATATGCTTTGAAAATAGTGTTTGAACATAATTTAAATAAAATTGTGGAATATTCTACTTTTCCCTCATTGTACGTTTAAAGATTAATTTTGAAATTGGCTGTTCTTTTGGTACATATAATTTTTAAGGACTAAAATTATTCAATAATTTCAAATTGGAAGTTTAACTGATGGCCTGGGAAGTAGAAACTATACTATTTGTAAATTATTAAACGTGTGGTGGCTTATAATACTCAATTTGATTTTCTTAGTTGTCTTAAATCGTTTAAGTATATATGGACAGTTTTGATCTTAATCAATCTAAGTCAACTAGCGAAGTTAGTTCCAGTAAGAGCGCAAGTAGGCCCCTATCATGATTCACACTCAGACAAGTGATATGAACTTTCAATTAATAAACATATGTGCCCGACATTGCCCATCTTTCTTCTCATCAAGGATGTAGTAATGAAAATGGTAAGGCTCCATGTGTGAGTATTCGTTATAATTTTTCTTCTGGAAGAGTGCGTCGTCGCTTCGGTCCAATTTAGAGTTATTAATGTAGTTATGTGAAACATGGAAATTTAAGTTAGTGTAATAAGATTACTTTATACTAGTCATATTCATACCCCGAATTTTACCGATGAAGTTGTGCGAAGACGTAGTTTTAAATAGAATGCAGCCAAGACGGTAAGTTAGGATTTTATTTTTTGTCTCTTTTAAGATAATCAAACTTAGTTTTTGTCTTAATCTTGATATGTTGAATACAATTGTGGACATAGTTGCCTACAATTGCAAGAAAATTTTTACACTTAAAATTTTTTTCGTTTTCTTGAAAGGAAAAGAAACAATTCTCAAAATATACGTGTGGATTAAATGGAATAGCTAACATTGCCAGTTTTCCAACAAATATGAACATATTTAACATTCAAATCTGGTCCGAATTTGGTTTTTATGAAAAAAATTAAATTACGCTGGAGTGGTTCGTAAATAATACGAAATATCGTCCTGGGTAGTGAAAATATCACAAAATATTTTAACAATGTATTTCAACTTAATTAACGTTAGAGAAGGGACTTAATTACTCAGCCCTCGCTTTACACTTATCTTGAAGACAATGACAATTATAACTGCTGAAGTCATTAACTTACTGAAAAAAAAATAAAATAAATAATAATATTTATACAAACAGACTGCCCTTCATTAATTTGAAAATGTCAGTAACAGTTCATCCTTATGAGTTATCAATCAAAAATATTTAGAATTAGCACAGTTTTAGCCGATCGAGTCAACGTTTATTTTCTTGATATAAGACGATTGTATATTGACCTCATGACTTTCAAATAATTTCGACATTCCTATTATACATATTGGTAAAAGCTAAAATTTGAAACTTGGACTAATTCCGAGAACACTATTTAAGTAATACGTACAGTAAGTTTAATGTTGTTGGCATTACACATTGGTAGCATTTAATTAAATTAATTATTCCCTTCTCTATCTCTGTAATCATGCAATGATGACTTTCATACATTGCGCTATTGATGAGACTTAATATTTACATAACATAGTAGTCGAGACTTGTTATGCTACTGGTTAAGTGTGAGTATTCAAATACCGTGGAAAATACTAGATTCGACGTCTTTGTGGCATTGATATCAATTTATTTATTTACCGAGTTTAATGTATCTAATTTATACATACGGCGGGATTATCGCAACGAGAGCAATTTCTTACATCCAACCATAACACCAGTCCAGCTTCGATAGACCAACGGGCGGTAATCGAACCCGGTCCACCGCGATACGCCATGCCGTGAAAAAACGTGCGCCTTGTAATCAACCCAATACACCATAGTGATGACAAATTGGTGTTCACTCAAAATTAAGCTCGGCTGCTTTTGTCAAATAGAAACAAAAGAATTATATTTTAGGTCATAAAAGTCTCAAAAAGTTTCTATCTTTAAAATTTAAATTATGAAATTTTTTCTTGCAAATTACGCATTAAAATCGAGTATATTTATTTATGGCGTACGCCTTCTTTAAACTTTCACTTAAATTCAAAGATTAAAATACAAACTTGAAAATACCGTTATTTATCAGATTTGTAGTATCTTTGTATTGAAAACGGACGTCTGAAGCAAACCCTTAACTTGGCCCAACCGTGAGCTTATCCTTGTAAATCTTTCTTCGAGTCGTTTGCGTGTTTCGGAAATTCCATTCAGTAAGGAGCTTCCGTGAATAAATTCAAATCATAACCGAACTTGAAATGTTTTTAACCTTTTACGCCGTGTCTTTTTACATGCTTAGTTAATCTATACATATTTTATCAGAAGATTAAATTACTTATTGTGATGTGCTTTTATAACTTTCAGGGATATATGTACGAGTAGTTGTCAAGTTTTACGATTATCTCTGATTTTTAAGACAGTTATGTAATATACACTTCTATTTAACTTACAACTATGTAAACGTGTTCAGTACCCCTGACAATACAACACTATGTTAGTTTCAACTTTTGATCGTCAAATCTTAACCCTGCGATTATATGGCTTTTCTAAACTGTGAGACTTGAGGATCTGCTGGTTTCAAATTAGTATTGCGGGTTCCAAGCAGAAAGTTTTTTATGGAACTTCGGGTTCCAACTCCTCAGTCCTGATGCTGCGATAGTGCGACCTGTGTGAATTCTGAGGTTTAAGTATCCGATGGTTTGATATTTAAATTATGGGCACCAAGAATGGATTGACCCCTCATCCTGACAATGTGCAGGTACTCCCTGCTTGAATCGTTAAACTTGAGGATCAACCGATTTTAAAATTGTATTCTGAGTTCATAAATGAGGCCATATCGATGCATTTCGGGTTTCAACCCAGGAGTTGACGTTGCAATGGTACTGCCTACCTAAATCATGAGGCTGTACGATACGTTAGTTTTATATTCGTAAATAAGGCCACAAGAAATGACACAAGTTACTGAAATCTGAATTTATTTTAACCTTGGATTGCTTTCAATATAGACCATCCAAGCCAAAATTCATGGTATGTGGACGATTTTATGGCATTATAGCGGTTAAAATTTTTTTGAATGCATAAATGTGATAATATAGGTTTTATTTTCTTCCTTGTCTCATAGAAAAAGGAAAGCAAGTAATGAGTTGGTCGGTATACCCGGCGATTTCAAAATAACAAAAAGCACCTTAAAAAGTAATTTTTTTTTAAGTTTGGCGGTTTTATTATACAGTCAAGGATGTACGAAAACCTCGAATGTGAGCCTTTGTTCAGACTAAAATTAAACCACGGGACGCAATTAATAGAAAAATGTGTTTTGTTTGAACTTTAAAATTACGTCTTATTTAATATCGTAGTAAATTATTTGATACAACATAAAAAATGATTCATATACCTTGCCACTTAATATTTCCCTCGTCCCCTGATTTTAGTTTAGTTTATCAAAACTCCATATTGGTAAATTCTAATTTTTTCGAGCTTCTTATACATCATCGTTCATTTTATTGTACAATTACGATGAAACCGTTTCACTCAACATTTGTTACCTTTATATTATTGTAGTTTTCATTTTACGTTTACTTTCACGCTACTTTTGGTATTTTGAACCAATATATAAAAAGAACCCTCATGTTAAGATTTTTTTGTCCAACTTTGTGCTTGTATTAAAGTAGTTTTATATCAAAACTACTTGTGTACTTAACACCCTATTTACAAATCTTAAAAAGATTTCTTCCTTTTGTAGTGAATCATAAATGCGGTATCGATGCAACGCCATTTTTATCACATTTTAAATTAATATATTTATTGATTGCATAGTTTTTGGTGCATTATCAGAAATGTATGTTATTACCCCTCTTTATTTCAGAAATTACATAAACATGACATGATATGTCATCATTTGATAGCAATCATAAGTGAACCATAGGTAAAATATAGATGCAATATGAACGATAACACACTGATTTATGAATGACGGTATTAATACAGATTGTGAAATTATGTTCATTATTAACCAGTTCATTTGAAGGAAAAAATACTATATACTAATTCAAAAGTTTCTAAAAAATTATTTTTATTTTCTTCCTTGTCTTATAGGAAAAGGAAAGCAAGTAATGAGTCGGTCGGTATACCTGGCGATTTCAAAATCACAAAATTAACCGGAAGCTCCACATTAAGCTCTTTATGTATCACGTTTTCCGCATTGGCAATTTTTATATTTGTCATCCAGTTACATTTTACGTAAAATATTTTCTACGAGAATAATTTCATTTTATTTTATGGGCAAACGTAAAGTTCCAATGTTTAGTACGTCTTTACGTGCTCTGCATACAGAGTATCACTTTCGTTCATAAAATAAAAGTCATAAAACATTTTTTTCGGTAAGCAAGGTACACAGGGGAAACGAAGGAACGTCAATAGACACGATTGTGGAATAGTGTTGACACTGGATTTTTATTTCTTTCCTTGTTATGAAAAAGCAAATATAAAACTGATTTCAAAATATTTTTCTATTTTCAAGATCTATCGTCTCTAAAAAATGTTAATGCATCCGGTTCTTCCTCTATTGACTTACTGAATATTTCATATTTTCTTTAAATATGTGTGCGCACACACACACACATACATTTGTGTCTGTATGTGTATGAATGTCAACGTAACGTTCTGACATGTTGACATCCATTTTCTTGGAACAACACGTGTTAGCATAATTTCTTATCCATGCTTGTATATACACAATGCATATATTTTGAAAAAAAAGTCTAAACACAAGTTTATTAAAATTTAGGATGCTCCACTTTTACTTAATTTGCATTTAAATATTATTTTTGAAATTAACTTTTGTTTCGTTTGTTCAGCTATTTTATATTTAGTTACCGGAAAATCTTATTATTAATTAATAATATTTATCCGAGTAATGTATTAGCATATATAGTATTTAAGTTATACAGCTGAGATTACAAAACGGTTTATACAATAACTTGGATCATATGTGACAGATATTTAGCATTAATGCAAGTATCTAATAGAATATTTTATCTTTATTATCCATAGAATTTTTTTTATGTTAATCACCATATCTGAGCATCTTGGTTGACGAAAAGTATCTCACTGAGCAAAGTTAGTTTTAATAAACTAACAATAATCTGCGATTCCTTTCATATGATATTTTTACTTGCAAGAAATGGCAACAGAGCCGTATGTGTGCATCCATTACACTAAAACTTTACAATTCTTTTAATTTCTATTAGACGCCGGTGTTAATTAGATTCTAATTGACTTTGAAAAATGAGGTTTTCTTTCTCTTCACCTGTGATTGTATTTATTTGTGAGTCTGTTTGTTTTTACTTTTTTTCAAAAAATTACTGATCTATTTTGGTGACTCTTTCGTGCATACTATTTTTAGAATTATTATTGGTGACTCACTGTTACGGTTATGATTCTGAAAATTGGTCAACGGTGCATTTATTGACCAAATTATGGTACGCATTTATTCCCTTTTATACGCGTCAACTCAAATCGTTTTATAAAAGACTTCAACGAACAACAAGAGATTATATTACCAGCAAATATGTCTACACTTTTACACGTATAAATGTATAAATGTGTGTATACACACATTTATATTTTTACACGTATAAACGTATAAATGTGTGAATGTTATATGATAATTTCGACAACATTTCCATTAAATATTTTTGTAGAGGCTAACATTTTACACTTGGACTCATTCTGAGAGCGCTACTCAAATAATACACACAGTATTTTAAAGCTGTTGACGTCATATTTTGCTAAAAAATGATTCTCTCACCTACACATGTAATGGTTTGTCGCTTCTCATATATTCTGCTATTGATGTGGCTCAATATTGATATAATACAATAGACGAGATTTATTACTCTACGGGTAATTTATTCTCCTTATTTTCACGGATGAAAATACCTTATGACAAGTCAAGTGTGCGAGTGTTCAAATGCTCTCGCTCGAATAAACTTCTACCTCGTATAATGTATGCCCTGCTAAATCAAATTCGGGAGATACTAATTGGGCTAAATTATATTCCTTACCTTGATCAAGGAAGACGTGTGTACCGACTTTGCCAATATAGCTTTTATGTCTATTTAGCGTTGTTATAAATTGGTATTCAATGAAAATAAGGCCTAACGATCGGCTACTTTTGTCAAATTTTTTCTTTCAGATTGAAAAGGTAATTCAAAACTTTGTTGGCCTATAAAATATCAAGTCATCACATTGAAATTACTTAGTATTTACGCATTAAGTTTAAATATAGTCACTTTTTGGCGTACGCCTTTTTTTCATTTCATTCTAACTTAAAGGTTAAGTACAAATGTCCAATTAACGTTATATCTTGAAATGTAATGCAGCCAAATAAATATTATTTTCAAATAATAATATTCACACGTGTAATGTATTGGCGTATGTAGTACTTAAGTTATACAGCTGAGATTACAAAACGGTTTATTGAATTTATGAATATTCTTATTTCGATAACTTGAACAGTGTGTAACAGATATTTAGCATTAATTCAAGTGTTTTGTAGAGTGTTCTCGTTTGATTGGAAAACTAAAAACTCTTTGACAGGTGTCAAATATCTGATCGTTTATATTATATAATTGAATATATTATCTTAATTATTTACAGAAGGTTTTTTTATGTTAATAACCAAATCTGAGCATCTTGCTTGACATGTTAGTTTTAATAAACGGACAATAATTTGCGATTTCCTCTCATGTTGTAATACACGTGCAAAAAATGGAAACTGAGCCGTATGTGAGCATCAATTACATTGAAACCACCATAAGAATTTTAATGGAAATATACGTTTTTATAAATTAAACGTTTAATTTAACGCCTCCAATTGTAATTTTTCACTAGATGCCGGTATCAATTAGATTTTTAATCGACTCTGAAAAATAAGGTTTTCTGTTTCACCTGTAACTGTTTGCTTTTCATTTTTCAATAAACTACTCAATCTATTTTGATAATTCTTCCGCCCACATAATTTTGACGTTGAAGGAAAGGCCGTAGTGTAAAAATTTTAATTTTCAGAAATTATTATTTATTACTCACTGTTACGGCCATGATTCCAAAAATTAGTGAACGGTGCTTATATTTATCAAATTAAGGTACGCATTTATTCCCTTTTATACCCGTAAACCTAAATTGTCTTATAAAAGACTTCAACGAGCAACAAGTAATTACATTACCAGCAATTATGTCTACACTTTAACACATGTAAACGTATAAATCTGTGTATGTTTGAGATTTTGTCAAAAACTATTGAATTCTCAAATTTTCTCGTGTAAAGTGCAGACAAATTTTACTAGTTTTCAAATTTATATGAACATATTTAAGATTAAAGTGTTATGTGTATTGAGAATTTAAACAAAAAATAAGTTTAGTCTCAAACATTTTGTAAATATATATTTCAGAATTTATTTCAGTTAGGTAAAGCATAGAAAGTTGTTTTAAAAATATGTTTTAGTGCTACTAACGTAAGAGAAAAACTTGATTATTTAATCCTCATTTTACATTTTCTTTAAGAGAGCATGAATTAATATTCCTTTAAGTTATTAAATTACTGACATAAAATACAGTTAGCTAACTGAGTCTTGGATTATGCTGATGTAAACCGCCAGCCTTTACATTATTTGAAAAGTTAACCGTTAAGTCTTACGAGCTATTTATAGAAAAATATTAGTTTGTAGTTTTAATAAATCAAGTTAACGTTTTATTTTATCATGACGATGTCATGATTTGTAGATAATTTCGTCAACATTTCCATTACATATTTTTGTAGAAGCTAGAATTTTAAACTTGAACTCATTCTGAGAGCACTACGCAAATAATACGCACAGTATTTTAAAGCTGTTGACGTCATGGTGTGCTAATATTTTACTAAATAAATGATTCCCTCACTTACACCTGTAATGATTCGTTACCTCTCACACATTCTGCTACTGATATAGCTCAATATTGGTACGATACAATCGATGAGATATGTAACTCTATTGCTAATTTATTCTCCTTATTTTCATATATGAAAATACCTTGTGACAAGTCAAGTATGCGAGTATTCAAATGCTCGTGCTCCAATAAACTTCTACTTCGTTTAATGTGTGCTCTGCTAAATTGAATTCTGGAGATACTAATTGGGTTAATTATATTCCTTAACTTGATCAGGGACGATATGTGTAACGACGTTGACAAAAGTAGCACCTATGTCTATTTAGCGTGGACATAAATTGATATTCAATGAAAATAAAGCCTAACGATCGGCTACTTTTGTCGAACAGAAACAAAATTTTTCTTTTAGATCGAAAACTTGGTTGGCTTGTAAAATATCAAGTGATCACATTAAAATTACTCAGTATTTACGAATTAAGGTTAAATATAGTCACTTTTTGGCGTACGCTTCTTTTACATTTTATTTTAACTCAAAGGTAAAGCACGAATTTACAATTAGCGTTAATATTTTGAAATGAATGTAGCGAAATATAAACGGCGATTGAAAAGAAGCCGACGACAAAAGCAAGCCCGTGACTCGACACTCTCCTGAGCTTATCCTCGTAAATCTTTCGTCGAATCGTTTGCCTGGATCAAAAATTCTCGTCAGTAAGTAGCTTCCGAGATTAGATTCAAATCATAACCAAACTTGCTTTTACGCCTTCGCGTCATATTTTTGGTATGCTTAGTTTACATTTATGTACATTTTATTAACATATTTAATTGCTTTTTGTGATATGTTTTTAAAACTTTCAGGCACGAAGACTTAGCTCTGAGGTTTTATAATTAGCTCAGAACAAACAGTAATTGTGACGTGTTTTACGGCTTTCAAGAAAGTATTCTTAGCTCTCAGGTTTTATAATTGGCTCAAAACAAATTCTAATTGTGGCGTGTTTTATGGCTTTAAGAAAAGTATTCTTGGCTCTCAGGTTTTATTATTAGCTCATAGCAGTTGCTCATTGTTACATGTTTTTGCAATTTTGAGAGACGTACACTTAGTTCTCAGGTTCGTCATATTATTAGCTCAGTTTTTTATGATTATTTTGTAAATGTTTCAGTCATTCTTCAGGTTTAATCAGTGTTTGCAATAACTATATGTATTCTTTCATTTTTAATGTTATGTACTCATATCATTTTAGGGGTACCGTACCACTGTATTAAAAGAGGAACCCTTATTATTTTACTTCAGGGTATTTTTTTCGGTTTTTTTTTCTCACGTTACTCATGTTACCAACTTTAATATTTACGTAGTTTTATAACTTCTTACTTAACTTGTTTTGCACCTCTATTTTATCTTTCTTTGAGGTTAAAAATGCAGATTGTTTTCGCAAAAGATTATTACCAGCATATTTTAAAACTTCTTGATTTTAACTTGCATATTTCTTGGTACATTAGCAAAAATATACCTAATATATATATATATATATATATATATATATATATATATATATATATATATATATATATATATACATATATATATATATATAATATATTGAGTTACAAAAATTATATTTTTCAGAAATATACGTAAAAAATTATATTAGCAGAAATATACATATAAAATCTTTGTCCAAAATGAATGAGCCGACAATATTTATGTAGTTTATATAAATGGAACGTTGTTTGAAAGGTTAAAAAGGTGTGCCTGGTATTTAAAATTTTGGAAAAAATAGAAGAACCAAAACAAAACGGCCACAAAATGTTTACGCGTTTTAGATGACTATATATCAAATTTAATTATAGTTTTTGAATCGCAAAATTAAGTATTTAATCAATTATTTAAAGCACAGGAACCTCGTCACGTGAGCCCGGCTTGCACTCTGCCATTTGTTTTCTTTTAGTGGAGTGGATATCATATTCTTCATATTATAAATTGTATTCTGTACATATATGGGATAGAATACTTCTGTATAATATAAACTGTTTTGTTTTCCTCTATTGCTATAAAGATGATAGTCCCCTTAAAGGAGAAGATTTTTGTACCGTTGTTTAGAGAATTCACTAATTCAAAAAATAACTCAATAGTCATTGACATTGTTATACGTTATTCGAATGGCAGTTATTACGAAGATAGTGATGGACGTAATTCGAAGTATACGTAGAGATTAGGATTGATTGTATCTTTAAATAAACTAAGTGTATTTCTATTCAATATTCGCACTGTTTATTAATGTATTTCTTGTGAACAAAATGACCTGTTAACTCATCATTTTATAGGATTTCTGCAAGTATGGGTTTGCTATAAACGATTGTACACTCTTAACGATGAATATTGGTACAAGTAAAAGCATTATAAAAAATATGAATTTATATATCTTCTTAACAAGTTAACTTTAAAGAATGAATATTGTACACTAATTTTTACGTTCACTTTTAAATTCAGGCACAATTTGAAAATTTTTTTTTTTATAAATTAAATAATTTTTTTATTGAAAAACAGAAGCCACTACTGAGTCGATCGGTATAACTTGCGATCTCCAAATGTCAAAATTAATTATAGGTCCTGCATCGAACTCTTTACGCTATTCAGTATAAATTTTACATAAAATGCTTGCTACGAGAATAATTTGATTATATTTTATAAGAAAACGTTCCATTGTTTAGTACGTCTGTTCGCTCCCTGGGTACAGAGTTTACGAATACGGTCTTAAAATAACAAACATAAAACTGTTTTTTTTCTGGACGACAAGGTACACAATGAAAACGGATAAATAAAAAGGGAGTAATAAAATAACGGAGTAACAAATAAACGGTGTAATAAAAACAATTCTTATCATGAAAACCAACTCAGATATTGTTAATAGAAGAATATATGGATCAACTAAGAGTAAAAATATAAGACCAATTAGAAAAATTATGTAAACCAATCATTTATTACGGTGAGGTTATTTTTATTTTATTACATGGTAACTCATTTTAATTTTACGACGATAAAGAAATTAACCAGAATCAATTTCTCTTAATAACCCATTTTCTGGATTATCTATGCGTTAAACAGAAGCCTAAACTCTACATTCATTTTCAGGAGAATTCATCATTTCAATCAAAACTTTCTCTTTTGTTTGTATATATATATAAGATGATTTAAAATTTGACCGGAAGCCTCTTCTGTAGTTTGGTTTATGATGCCTGCTAAATCATGCAAAGTGTTTTTGCCAGTAAATACCACTACGTCACATTATCGACCAAATTATAAAACACTGTTCCTGTATATTATACGTTAAATTCATAAATTGATTTTGGGGTAAGCGTTCCAGCATTTAATGGAGTAATTGCTGTTTTCGTTTCCAGTTTATGGATAATTTGATAAAAGCAGCGACGCTCGTATTGATTTTCAGTGCACCTTAGTTTCATTAGGATAATTTGACATATGTTAGATTTTCTATAAATTTATTTACCTTATTTGAGTAACAGTAACTGTCTCTGCGAGATGTTTTTAATTTTTCAATAGTGTTCAATACAAATATTTAAATATTCGGGTAAGCTGCATTCAACATGTAATAAGTTAGTAACTGTTAAATCTTTATGTAAAGTTACTGTTAACTGGTAATTTTTTTTCAAAATTAATCAATGTAAATTGATGCCAAATTCTACCCCTGTTTCTTTATTATTTCACCGCCTTCTGAACCTCCGTTTCATCTAATATGTTACATACTTTTCCGTCAATAACTCTTTTTAAGGTTTGATATTGTTTTCGGTTCATTTTGATTTCGTCAAAGCTCTTTGGCACCTTTACTTCAAAATGTTGGCTATTAAAATTGGTATCATCTATGGTATCTTAGTATTATTCAGATATAATTTTTATATTTATATTCTTCAGATATAATTTTAAATATTTAATAATAATATTTGCATAAGCATGCAAATGAAAACGAACTTTCTTTTGTTACTTACTCAGAATTAAACATTTTCTTTCCACCGAAAGCTAATTATGGTAATATTAAGTTTTTTTTAATAATATGGCTTTTATTACTTCCCGTAATGCGTTTATTGCAATAGTTTTACAAGTATTATCATCAGAAACTAATTTACTTTTTACATAGTTCTTTATATTTGTTAAATATTTTCAGGGCTTCTAATAAATCTTTTCTTTTTTATATTTACTCCGAGAGAATACACTGTATTCGACCTCAAATTCTTATTTCCTTAACGAGGACATTATCAGATTTTGATACAGTGCTATGCTTGACATTTACAGATGCTGTTGTTAAAGAAACAGATGTTGTCGTTTTAGCATCTGGAAAAGTAATTTCCGTAAAAAGAAATTATAAAACGTTAATTTGTCAAAAAAGGACTTAAATACAAATAATTCGTAAATAAAAATAATTAATTCCAAATTGTTATTTAAATGATTATTGTAAAATTATAATCTCAGGAATGAAAACAAAATACTTTATCATAATGTTTTTTATTTCCAGAGAAATCCATCTTTTGGCCTAATGATATGTTTTCCTCACGGTTTACTAACTCTCCGGCAGCACTATGTTCGGTGCGGCAAAGTTGTACAGCAACTTACGCATATTGTTTATTAATTATAAGTTAGGCAAAGTCACGTGCAACTTGTTATGAGGGATTACACATAGTTGTTAAGTTAACGCGACTAACTTCACTGGACGGGCGATAGATTAGTCTATTAAATAATTCTTTGGCACAATACAAGGGTTATCTTTATTTAGCACGTAAATAATTAATGGAAATAAAACAATAAAAGGATTGGAGCGTGATTATAAATACGACTGGTAAACACGAGATTCAATCAAGTCATTTAAAATTGACTTTACAGATGAGTGGTCACGGCTTTTATTTTTCTGCTGACTTTTCATTGTAAGCCAATCGTCTGCCAGAACGTTTTGAACTTATGGTACTTCAAGTTTATTATTTTCTCGTACAAAGTAGTAACAAATTTGATCTTATTTTAAAATTAAATTTAAATTAAGTAAATTAAATTAGAGTTGAATTATATTATTTTGAAAATTTAAATGAATACTCAACATTCATTTAATACAAGAACCTGCATTTATTTAATTGTTAAATTTACTGAAACCATCGTAATAATATTTCATTAATATTAAAAATAAATGAATGCGCTGAAAATTAATTTAATTTATTAAAATTAATTAATTTATTAAAATTAAAAAATAATGATAAAATAATTATTTATAATGCAAATAAATAGATACCGTATTGGAAACGGTCTGGCAGATCATTGACTCACAATAGGAGGCCGAAGAAAAATAAAATGCTGGACCAATCATCTGTCAAAGAAACTGAGCAAATATATGTTTAGTGAGCAACTTCAAAGTGTCGCTTTCCTATAGATTTTTTGTTGCATAGTGAGCAAATTCGTGATGTAAAATTTTTGTTGCATTTGTAAAATTTTACTCTCATCATTCTTTCATAATACCCCTAAAGAGTATAACTTCAAAGTGTCGCTTTCCTATAGATTTTTTGTTGCCTAGTGAGCAAATTCGTGATGTAAAATTTTTGTTGCATTTGTAAAATTTTACTCTCATCATTATTTCATAATACCCCTAAAGAGTATAACTTCAAAAATTATCAGTACAATTGAACTATACTATCACCTGGAAATTAATAAGGTAGTCTCGTTTACACTCGGAATACGAAACTCGATATTTTTAGAACACACACGGAAATTGATTAAAATTGTAGAACTTACTTTAGTTTCATTTTGCTGCTTAAATGCCGATAAAAATGAAACTAAATTTATTACATAGGTACTATTTTTTTCCTTTTTTCATTTATGCAGAAAACGGCATCCCTAGTTTTTAATTTCGTCAAATCTGGCGCATGCCAGTGAAGGTGTATTTAATTGAGAATTTAGAAAATCATGTGTGTGTAATCACTAGAATTTATTTCGAATCACCTAGGGAGTCCGGTAAACAAATGTTAGGTAAAATTTCGAATTAATTATTTTTGATAAGAACATGAAATGAAAATAATTTTTGTGAAAGTTGGTGAAATTAATTACAACTAGATTTCAATATGTATTATTGGTCTTTAATTATTATATATGTTACAATATTTTCACACGTAGTTGAAAATTTATATTTTCTTGACTTTTTCTGGAGCATTACTACTTCTATAATAAACATCAAATAAACTACACTTGTATCAGCTTGATCTAAAATTTACTATGTTGAATCGAAAAATTATGTAAATTTACATGAATTTACATTAAATCTTGAAAGTAATATTATAAAACCGTTTACTGAGGATTATCTAACAACTCTCTTACACGTTGAAGAGACGTGTTACTGATAAAGTACATAAAGTTGTGCAAAGACTTATTGAGTAATAACATCAAGTATATATTTAATTACGCAAGAGACAAAGGATATATATATACACATATAAAAGAACGCGGCATACTCTCACTGATTCAGTAGAAACTAAGACGGTGCACTATAAACACTCATAAAATATGAACGATATTAAAACATATGTGAGGCACTGTCCACTCTACGAGTACCAATTTGGTCACTCTGCTGCCGAAGCTGCGCGTAAGATATGCCAACGCGTAGCTCCTGAAACAATACCTGACGCTACTGTAAAATGATGATTTCAGCGGTTTCTCAGTAGCAATTATTCCCTGAGTGATCAATAACGCTCTGGTCGAACGGTGGAATTGGACAGCGACAGGTGAACATTTTTAATTGAAAAAGTTAACCGATTAACCACACGTTGGCTAGAAACTACCTCGGGTGCTCCCACGGAACTATAGAGAATAATTTACACTGCTTGGGAAAAGTCTTGTAATACTGTGCGCGGATGCTATATTAACTTAACCCGGACCAGCCATAGCCGTAGCCCAGTTCTCATATAGCCAAACAAACCAACATTAAAGTTTTGGATTTTGGTTGGAAACAAATCACCCATCTCCCATATTTTACAGACTTTGCACCTTCTGATTATTGTTTGTTTAAATCGCTCAGCTACGCCTTACGTGAAACAATTTTTGATGATGAAGACCATCTACGACAGTTCATAGGCAAGTTTTTCACTCGAAGCCACTTGAATTATACTTTATCCACTTCCTACTAGTGAGTTGGAGACGTAGTACAAAATTATGGTGATTATTATGTCGCCCTATAATTAATTTTTAATTTGAAATATAATAAAAAAATTATAACATTAATATATAACTCCATATGAAATTAGTATCAAAAGATAGTCGAGTAGAATACAAATATATATATATATATATATATATATATATATATATATATATATATATTTATATATGTGTGTGTGTGTGTGTGTGTATAATTTAACGCACACAGTAAAACATTAGTTGTTTAGAGAACTTAAGATAGAAGTAACATGAAAAAAGAACATTGATTATGTAACGTCATCATAAACTAAATTTCAAGATGTTGGACTACTTTTTTATGCGTAAACCTCCTTGGTAGTTATATTAAAAGGACAACATTTTAGAGAAAAAATAAACTCATTGTTAGATTTTCTTTTATATTACACATATTTCCATAACGTGTTAACAGCATAATGGAAAAATTCTAATAATGGGATTAATATCACCGTAGCGTATAGGATCGATATCAGTGGCAGTTGGTGAAGCAAGCAGGGAGGACGATGTACGTAACAAACTATTTCAAACCGAATATACATGAAGGCACACATCGTTGACGGACTCAACATCTGCGCTTACAGGGAATTGCCACCATGCCGAGTTTCTAATTGTTAATGTAACGATAAAGTATGGTTTAATTATTTTCGCTACAGGGTTCTAATAAATGCGAAATATTAGTTACCGAAAACTTCAGAATCGAATTCTGTCACAAAACTATTTTTATGCGGAAGAAACCGCTGGTAACAGTTAAAGGGTAATTTCAAATACACTCTCTATTTACCACTACCACCTGAACTACAGGTACTTCTCAATAGTTTTTTCTTATTGTTATGTTTTAAATAGATGCCTATCCAATAAAAAATTATATTATAATACGTGTGGAAAATAGGAAAAGTTCTCTTTACATCACTGTATTATACGAGTTCAAACATAAAAGTTATATTAAAAACTGAAAAATATATCTGCGTACGTTGTAATTCTAATTATATTCCAAGTTTACATCAAAAACTACTTGAAACTTAATAGTTATATTTATCTTTTTCTTTTTTCAGCTAATATGACTTTCTGAGGAGTCTCATTTTAATATAAATTTTTTGAAGGGATTTCAAAACTTTTAGAATAAAAAATTTAGAATTAAAATAATCAATATAATAATTAATACCAAAATGCAGTAAGCAGTAGTTAATGACAAGGTCTTCAAAATTCCAAAACGCTAGTAAAAATAAAAAATTGTTTATACAATACATTTAGTGTCTTCGAAATGTTTATCAAATTTGCACTCAATATCAAATAAAGTGAATCCACATAATGACGTCCAGTGATTGGTTTATGCTATGGATAAGTATATATTAGCTTTTAGCGATATATAAAACAAGAAATGTCAACATTTATTAGTTACAGTTATGTCAAGTGTACAAATACAAATAAATAATCTAGCATAGGTGTCATCAATTTCTGTAAGCTCAAGTTAACTAAATTGAAATATGGCCAAGCGAGTGTTCACATAAAATATTCTTCACAAATCGTCACTCATTTAGTCAAACCTTGTAACTTAACTGAAAACTTTCTGAATTGTTCTTCACATATGTAAAATATACAATAAACTGGGTCGTAGGAATCGGGTAGTAGGGTAGAAATGTTATGCCAAGTAACTTAGTATCAAACTTCAATAAATTGTACATTTGATACTCTTGATTTATAATTCGCCTTTAACTCTTCCCTAAAATTACCCCTCAAATGAATATTAACTTTAAATACCTTGAAAATGGAACGGCTGTGGTTAACTATTTTAAAGCGTTTTCTTGTGGTATTGCGCGGAAATTTCTTAAAATTCAATATAAGTAAAATTTATTGCAGTTGAGCTTATGTATTTGATGCCATTGGATATATTTTCAATATGAGTGAGTGTTACAATATGAAAAAGATATTGATGTAAAATAACCTCACCTTGCAGAATATAGGCATGCATGTTCAAAATCTTAACGTCACGAAAGTTAGCTTGTCTGTCCTCAGCTGTTGATTAAGTGATATTTTAGATAGTGTTGTATCTTATTTTAGTGATGTATCTTATTTAAGCTCAGCTAAATGCAACAAAGGTAAATTTTCAATAGTGTAATTATAGCTAAAAATCGATTAAAAATGATTGTGGAAACGTTTAAATATATATTTTTTATCATCAACATATACTAAGGTAGGTAATAAAATAAAATACATTGCATTGTAAAATAATTTCCATTTTATTCAACACATGCAGATATTTTCAAGCTCAAAACACCCACGGCCGTGTAGACGACATAGCCCCTATTTAGAAGTCAAATTCTGGTGCTGCGGTAGTAATGCTAGCCTAAACGTTTAGATTTGACGATCTTCTGGTTTTAATAAGTAATATATGCCCCAAAGCCCTAGAGAATGCCGCAATGGTAGTAGAGCAGAAATTTTGTTATTGATCTTTGGGTTCCAATTCCTCATTTCTGATGCTAGAAATGTCTGTGATAGACAGATTGCTTAAAATGTGAGTGTTCTGCTTCGGAATCACAATATTAGCACTGTGATTTCGAAGCAGAGATTTTGTCATTTAAGTCCGGGTTCCGACAATTCAGTCTTGATCTTTTAGTGACATGACCTATCTAAATCAGAAAAATTTACGATCTACTGGATTCATATTAGTAAAGTATGCCACAGGGATTTATTCTACTCATTGAATTAAAAATTTTATTTCACCCACGGATTACTTTGTATCCACCAAAATCAAGACTTCCTTTTTTATCGTAGCACGGTCTATATGGAAATAGTTTGGTAAAATTATATAGGTAGCTAGTGATACACCATCCAGGGTTTCAGAGTGTTGAAGACTGTATGGTATTAGGAAGGTTAAAAATGATACTTTGTTAGCACTTTAATTGGAGAAACGGGATAAAATCAGGCTAAGTAAAAAAATACACTAAAAATTCAAAAATAAAATAAAAGTATGTTTGTTTTTAATTGAACCGTTTTAGAAAATAATTATGGGTCACCGATCTCGAGTTTTTTTCAAATTAAATAAAATCGTGGGACTCGTTCAGTAGAAAACTGTCTTTTGTTGGAACTTGGAAATCATATCTGACTCTTTAATACAAATTATTTCTCGTAACATATAATCAAGTCATATAATTGAATAGTCTAAGCCCCACATTATTTACCCATAATTATTATGGAGCTTTTAGTGCGTAATCAATTTAACTTAAAATTACGTACAAACTAAATAAAAACAAAAGCAAGATTTATGAGGAAACACGGCAATTCTCTAATTTTCCTCAAGCCTTTATTATTTTTCATCATTTCGTGCAATTCAAACAAATTTCCATTTGTAAGGCTACGGGCATTTTAGCTGTCTTTATTTAGTTGAATTGATTGAGATTAAGTGATAATAAATAGTAATACAGTGCTTGATATAAAATTGTTTATCTCTACGGACCAATTTTGTTTCTATCTTTTCGGATTCCCGATAATATTTTGGGTCATGGTTGCAATTTTTATTTTTTTTTAAAACTTGCTATTCAATGACCTTCTGTTCGTTATACTGACCAACAAACTACCAATTTATTGAAAGCTATTATTTATTTGCTTGTACGGAACTAATTTACATAATTAAATACATGCGAGACTTATAGACACATGTAAATTTACATTCATACATACGTTTAAATTATAGATTGATACGCATAGCCTGCTAAAATCATGACTCTTTTTCTAGCTTTATCATAATTGGGAAAATATGTTATCTTAAGGGCAATTCTATTAGTGTGAAGGTAATAATTATAATAAAAATTATAATTTCTCACATACCGTAATAAATAAAAAATTACACAATGCTTTATCAGTGTAAGGATGTAGAATTAAAAAAATAAAGTCAACTTTTATAAAAAAATACAGACTTTGTATATATGATAAAAGATTTGGTTAAGTATTTCACCAATTTGAAAAGCATTTAATATCATTAAAAGTTGTGTTCGTAGCTCAATAATAAATAACGGAAACTTATTTATTTTGTTATATTTGTTTGTCTGTCTACCCGCATATCACGGCACTAGAATTAGGTCTATTTAAGTGCGATTGTAATATTATTTTTCTAGGAAAACGTAGGTCAGTTACCCAGATAAAAGAAACTACATTTCTTTTTTTTGAATAGGTCTCGGCATTTATAAAACTTGAGAACAAAAAATGTTCTTTACCTACTCCGTCAAGTAAAGTGTTATCGAAAAGATCTATTAAATTTAATTGAAAATATTATGAGATTTTTTTGTTACAGTATTCGTGGAAGAGTAGGCTTGAAAATGTGGAAATATATCTCATTCCTCTAACTTTCGAAGTTTATATGTGAAAAATTCGAAAAAGTCAAGTTAATAGTAATTTCCAAAAATAAATTACAAAGATATAGGCAATCAAGTTATTTCTCTTATGAAATGTATGTTAGCGAACATATTTAAATAGTGAAAAATTATATAAACATGTGAAATAGTATAATGGAGATACTATGTACCTTTTATTATTTAACTTTAAATGTGTCCTAATGTTTGGAGTAAGACCTCAAAGGTAAGAGGCTTATTTTCAATTAATGCCGAGCACATATTTCCATTGCTAATATAATTATTATTTTATGGTTTGTTTCATAACCGAGATTACAATACTTATGTAGCAAGGTATTTGAAATATCGTGAAAGATGCCACAAATTGAAATACAATTCCTTTTTCGTTCATTTTTTGTTCGTAACATTTTAAAAAAATGGTACGAACATTTCTTTAAAACAATAATACTAAAACATAAGTGTTGGTATTCACAGTTTAATTCGGTAGACAGACTGATTTTTTTAACTTTAAAAACATTTATATGAATGAGTAAATAACAAAAGTAGATAGTTGAGTGCCAGTAGAACTTTGACATTAGGTGTTGCATAACACAATACAATTGGTAAGAAAAATTTTAAGAATGTACGAAATGTAAACGTTAACAGCAAATGAATAAATCTAGTTTGCTGCAAAATAATTCCGTATAGAATTAAAAATAATAACTTTCTAATATTTTCCTTTGCTTTTGCTTTGAGACATAACTTCATACCAAAATTTCAATATTCTAGGTCAACAAGAAGTACACTTACTAGGTTTTATTAGTGAGTATAAGACTTCGTTATATTTGAAATCATATACACTTTTATTCTATTGGGTTGGGGTTTTAGAAATTTTAAGCAGTTTTATTGAAGCTATACTTCAGTACTTGACTTTAATATTTGACAACTTAACTGGATATTTCTCGTAGTTCCCGAGAATAAGGATCTCGCCAAATGGATAGTAAAGTGATCCTATAAAAGTTCCGTATTAGGGTATAGAAAAATATTGCATCATATGTCCATCTATACTATATAAAACTGAGAGTAGCAGAAGAGGACTCTAAATATAAGAGAAAGTCTCTGAATATCAAGAAACGATTTATATCTTTTTGAGGCATAACCCGTTTTGCCTCTTCGGAAAAACCTATTTTTTCAGTATGTTCTATCATCATTTAACTTTTATATCATATTTTAATCGGTGTAGGAAAGTCAGTTACAAGTTAAAGGGAAATGATTTCAGAGGAATAAAGAACTTCTGAAATTTCCTAAAGAACTATTTGATTAATGAGAATACAAGGCCCCTTTGACAAAAATCAATAACGAGCTTGATGTCATTTGATAAATTTTTATTAATACTTCGGTCTTAGATGATGATTAGGGTCTGATAATGGAATTGGAATGTGTGAATAGAACTCCTCAAGAAAGGTTGATAGGTTCATTGAGTTTGCACTCATTTATCTTACTTTGACGCAGCCATTTATAAGTAATGAAAATGGTTTGACGATGTAATGGAAGCTTGTGACAAGAACTTCTCAGTGGCGAAGAGTAAATTTATCTTATTTGGTTCGATTTGCACATATTGATGTGTTTGTGGGGCCGAAAGTTGGTGACAATACTCCGTAATTATATGGAGTAGCTCTGTCGAATTCGGGCACATTACGTAACCTAACCTTTAATCACAAAAGTTGGCTAGGGTCTGGTGATAGAACCGACAGGTTATGACAAGAACTATTTATTATACAGATCATGTGTCTATGTGTGGCTGCAAATGAGGGTAAGACCGAGAGGTGTCGACACTACACAAGTTTATAATCATCAATACTTCGAAAATCACTAACAGAAGCAATATTTTTCAAATTGATTCATGTTTGAAAACGACATTTTACGCCAAAACTCTAAGCAAATGCTGACTTTTTATTAATTAAAAATCACTAATAGTAGTAAATTTTATTAAATTTATTTATTTTTTGGAAACAATTTTTTACTTATTGTTTGAAATGTTGTTTGCGCAATAAACTCTTTATTACCTTTGTCTCACGGGGTCTTCCTCGAAAGAATAGAAACCTTAGAGTAGTTTAGATTTAGAAAATCTTCATTGGTGCTATATTACACATTTACTATTAATAATCAGGCGTTCTTAAGGTTTAAAAATTTAATTACGTCTTAATATTTTTCAAACAAACAGGATGTAGTCGCAGTAGGTTTAAAATATCATAATAATGCATATTTTAAACCTAGATAGTTGATAGTGAAATGTATAGGTTTTAACGTTTAACTCAATGTGAAAATTTACGGATACAGTTTTCCAACTATTGTGATTTTTCGTGATCGAATTGGTGATTATTTTTTTTAATAATAAATAATTTTTTTGTTTTCTGTCCAATTATAAATTAGATTGATTAGACAAAAGATATTTGTGAAGCGAAAAAAAATGCTGTTTGTTACGTTGTCTAAAATAAAAAAAGTAGAACAAAAATACAAAATGAATATTCCTGTATTTTTTTATTAAATGCCCTGGATTTTGTCTCCTCGGATTTTAGCTTTTTTTATCTTATTATTAACTGACATTAAGATTTTTTTTATTAAAATGTCTAACAAATTTCAATGTTTTAATCTCATACAATACGGGGTTTATTTTAATATTATTACTAGAGTAATTACAATTATAATTATGAATTTTATTCTTTATAAAGTAATTAACTAGATCTTTCCTAATCATCATGCTGGGTCAAAAAATTGACAAATCATATTACCCCAGCTGCTACGTTTGTTCCCGATATAATAGTCAAAAAATATCAATTTCCATAGCTTTTGAAGGGTTTTTTTAAGAACTAGATATTTACTTAACATAAATATTGATCGATTTTGCTATTTACATTAATTAGATTTTAAGAAAATAGGACTAAATTTTATACAATTACTTGTATATTTTTTCTTTGCGCAGAAGTCAGTATCCCTCGTTACATTTAAAATTGATTAGGCATCTCAAATCTCAAGGTTTTTTACATGTTACCATTGCTTTAAGCACATTTTATTTTATATTCTTTGCGAATTCCGATGGGAGTCCGACAGAATTATTATGGTTGCCGTCAAATAAATATTTTTCACTTGTCACGAAGAATTTTGATTTGGTATAGAATACTTTCAAATTTCGTCAAAAATTGGTATGTATAGGAGTAATTTGTTCAAAATTTAGTAAATATTGTGGTTATACACCTTAGAATTATTTATGTATCCCCAAGTTTATCCGGTATAGAAATATTTGTTAAAATTTTGAATTAGTAATTTTTGTCAAGAGCATGAATTGAAAACAAAATTTGGAAAATGTGACGAAATTAATTATACTCATAGTTAAATAATATTACAGTCTTCGAAATATTACGTGTATTACATTTTCTCACATGATAAAAAATATAAATTTTATAGTTTTTATGAAGAAAATAAAAACAATTTTTTTATACTTCAGGCATATAATTACTATCAGCATTACTACTTTCGTAAAAAATATCAAAACAACTAGCCCCATTACACAGTTTAATTTAAAAGCTAGTAGTATGATTGTAACATCTATGTCAATTGTTATGAAGAAAGAAAATAATCTTATGAAACAGAGAGATTTATCTAGGAATTCATCTGCATAATCAAAAAGTTATATAAAGGCTCTGGAAGTAATTATATCGTGTATCCATTTAATTACATAACCGAAAAAATATAAACTTCGCAGATACGTAATTTTTTAATAAGGAGATCTAATAATTTCAGTATCCATGGAAACTCCATGATAACGTTATATTTGAGACTTTGAATTTTAAGCATGCAATTCAGTTATTAATATTTTAATTACAATTCGTTGATAGAATTTCATACCAAAGAGTTTAAACTTATTTTGTCTAATTTTCTCTTTATTAACATAGACCACTGACCGGATATATTGAAAGTAATTTAATTCATAAATCCATATAAAACAACTAATTTCTTCATTCGTTTACCGCGGATTGGTTTCTCGTTTATATTAACATAGAGAGCAGACATTAATTATAAGTACTTTAAATACCTATTACTGTTTTTTCTTTTACGTAAGATAGGAGATATATTACGGTTGGCAATAGAAGTAGAAGGAAAGGTGTAAATTGAACGTGTTAACAGAAGTTTATTGCAAATCATGATGGAAGAAAAAGAATAAAACAATATGCATATAACAATTTATTTTATGTTTAAAATCTCAAAAAAGTAGCCGATATTAGAACATCCTTGATACGTTTTAATTTAAGTTTGTTTACACTTGTTTTTGATTAAGTGTTTTTATTCAATATTTACCTGCAGTATTTGCAGGTTTAAAATTATTAAAGTACTTACCTCACTGTGTTTCGGTACATTTTTTTCAAGTTGCAAGAATTTAAGAACGCTTTATAATATTTATGCAAATTTTACGTTAATGTTATATACCAAAAATTAAAAACAATTGTGTATACAATACTCTTTTTACAAGTCCATTAGAGAAATGTTAAGAACATTTCTCTAAGGAACTCTTTGATATCTAAAATATATTTCCGGATAATTAGTATAGTTTTAAACATACTTTTCATGTATACAAACAATTTACTATTATAATTAAGATTACACGTCTGATAAAATTTTAGTGTTTGATAGAATATATACATTGCCTACAAATCTAAACTACTCCAAATTGATATTACAAATGAAAAACTGAGTTTGTCTGTCTGATTGTTATTTTTTCACGGTTAATCTACCAAACGTATTTTAATATAATTTTGCAGACCAATAACTGATATTTCGAAGACATGACATGAAATCAAAAAATGTATATTGATTATGTAACGTCATCATAAATCTAATACGCAAATAAGTAAAGGTCGTTTCGAATTATTGTTTTAGTCGGAAGCCCCTTTATAAAATTTATTAAATAAAGAAAAAAATTCTGAGTAGAATATAAAAATATATTTTTTATATGATAATGAATGAAAAGATGTTTTTTATACTACGTATATTTCGACGTCACTTTAACAGCACAGTGAATATCCTAACAATGTGACTACACTTACGGTGTCTAATTTTACATTAACCCTAACTTAATGAGAGCTAACGTTCGTCCAAAAACGAACATAGAATAAATATCTCCCTCTCTCTTTCTAATTGTAGCATGAACGCAACTACATGCTTGCAATTCGTGCCAACTTAGTGATCACTGACTGCGTCGCACGGTGATCATGTTAAGTCAGTAAATAATTTTGTTTTTGAGATATCTATTACATGCACGTCATTTTGATGAATGGTTAGCTTATGTATACTATTATATGAGTACAAGGGTATCGATTCTTGCTTTGTTTTTTAATAGTTATATAAATAATGGTTATGAATGGCTGCGACGATTTTCACAAATGGCGTAGTTCTTGCATTAGACGATGAAAATAATGTCAACAAAAACGATTAATTTTTTTGATAATGAGAATGAAGGCGGTTTATTGCTTTAAGATGTAAAAAGAGATGCTTACGGCGAATATTCGATCAATGAAGAAGCACAAGTAAAAAAGTCCTTATTTAGACATTGATGAAAAACAAGGAAGGCAACCATCAGGAGATCTTCCACTCGGAAAGTCATGTCAAGAGTCTATATCAGTTTCTCAATATTTATACACTTAACTCGAGCTAATGTTCAAAGCAAGAAACGTCACGCGTGGGCAACTCGTAAAGATCATGCCTCTTCCCAAACTTGCAACAAATGTCATTCGCACAGCTAGATGATTAGCCCGTTCAGTCAGAAGCATAACAGATAGCCTCATTTTATTTAATTCTCTTACGACTAATGAAATTTGTGAGGAAATTTTGAAATGCACCAAAATCGAGATAGCTGTAAATACAGAAAACAGTGACACTATGATATCAACACAAAAAAACGTGTAAAGAGAAACTCTACTCTCTGTTTAGGGTTGTATTTTTGACAGCGGCGTCGAAATATAACCATTTTGCAAGCAACGAATTGTTTTTCTTTTATATGTGAGATAGTCTATTCAAAATGGGTCAGGGGTGTCCAAAATAAGTGTGTTACTAAGTATCAAATTTAATAAATTTCGGAGGTCTGCGTCTCAGGAAATATAAAATTAAACGCGTGGAATTTCAAATACGGTGTTGCGTATATCATCTACTTGGCTACAATAAACTTAACTTGGTATATTAAATAAATCTTGCGTCAGAGGAATGTTAAAAGTGATTCGCTTTCTTCCATGTAAATAATGCTGTCGTAGAATTATCTGCGTGCTACCGCGTGTTTAAATCTATACCAGTTTAATAAACTGTACCAAATGCACTAAGTTAAGATTTGATTGTCGTATTATTTTTAACGTAATTGGCGCGCTTCAATGTTCACTGTTTTTTATGCGATTTTTTATTAAAATTACTTAAAATCTAGTATAATTAGTATTGGTTGAAAAAGAGCCTTTGTATTTAATTTTCTTGAACAGATTCTCGTCATGAGTAAGTATTACAAAATTTACAGATATTTTCATGTAATAGCGTCTCATTCCGTAGGTTATAAGTATAAATGTTCAAAATGTTAGTATTACAAAAAATAGCTTGTTTGTCCTTGCTTGTTCCTTGCAAGTTCTTTCAGTAACATTCGTCGTTTCAGTGATATTTTCTACAACATGGTGCTTGTAACTCAGATAAATACGATA
Organism: Druceiella hillmani; assembly: GCA_039881145.1. Classification (NCBI taxonomy): domain Eukaryota; kingdom Metazoa; phylum Arthropoda; class Insecta; order Lepidoptera; family Hepialidae; genus Druceiella; species Druceiella hillmani. The sequence goes on along the minus strand of JAYKKI010000018.1, from coordinate 16,723,478 downwards.
AGTATATATATTCATTCAGAAACAGTGATAATTGCTGAGATCAAAAACATAACTATTTTTAATCACCAACTTGTATTATTGAAAAGCGATGTTTAAATTTAAAATTAATTTAGGTCCATATAACAGAATAAAATTAATTTCATTGTAAAATAAGTTTCATTGCTTTCTTTACGGGAGGACCTTGTCCGCCGAAAACCATGCCGTGAAGACAACACAGCCTACTCTGTATTTCTAAGTTGAACTTTCATGAATTAACTCTTTTAGATTTATTTTTCGTTTAAAAATAAATCAATGTATAATATTATTACATATTTGTAGACATATACTGTCATAATGGTTAAACTTAATACATAACTATCAAAATCAAAAGTCGGAGAGTTTTGTGCATATGTCTAACGAAGCAAAAACTACTAATATGGATACAGATTATCCAATTTGTTATTTACATTTTTAGTCTTTTGCACTACACGCAAATATGGATAAACTACTTTTAATTTTATTTACATTAAAATACATTTTGGAACATAAAATATAATCATTTCGGGACATAAAACAAAATCGTAATGGAACATCGTTCGTTGAATTTAATTAAAAATAATTTTATTAACATCCAGTATAACTTCAAAATTTATATCAGCATCTTTCAGATCAAATGAAAATGTTATAAATGCTACCTATGTAATCTAAGCATGTACTTATTAATGATATGTAAGTAAGTCCACGGAAGAACAATTATAATTGTTGAATATAATTGATAATTATCAATAGCACAGAGTAACTATATAGAGTCTTGCTCAATAAAATGTAGTTTTACATGGCATTTTGATAAACTTATTTAATATCGGTAAGACTTTACGAATTTAATTTTGAAGCAAAGACCTTGATTATGAGGAAAACAAAAATTTGGAAATTGAAATGGAGGAGTATGATTTACAGTAAATGCAAATATCGAATTTCTACCATCTGTTATTTTTCTATTGAAAAGCAGTTATAATTAACATTTTATGTTCGTTTTGTGTGTGTATGAGTGTGCGTGCGTGCGTACGTGCTTGCGTGCATGCAACCGTACGTGCGTCTGTGCGTGCGTGAGTGCGTGCGTTTGTGCTTGAGTGCGAGCGAGCGTGTGTGTATGCGTTCATGCGTGCGTGCGTACGTGTGTGCATGCATGTCTTCGTGTATGCGTGTGTATGCGGGCACGCGCTCGTTTGTGGGTGTAAATGTTGAAATACGTAAAGAAATTTAAATAACCAGTTCGACCCTACATCCTATTATTAGGTTTCAGTGCACCTAAATTACTAAATATTATCTCAGTTTTATATTAATCAAGTAATTGATATGATTTATCACATTAGTTTATATCAGTAAAAAATTGCGTTTAATTTTTTTCAGTAACCGTGATATTTATTATTAGAAAAACAGCACTGATTAAATTAAATGCAATGTAGTACACATTGCATTTAATTTCGTTTATGAAGAGAGGCAATTTGCAAATATTTTCCAAGCGGTTTCTTCATTTGAATAAAAATATTAATTCAACTTTTCTCGGATTTATGAGAGCAGACGTTAACGATTAATAATTTAAATGCGTACTGATCTTCTTCTGAGCATATACGAAGATGCAGTGGCTGGCGTTTAAATACATGGCTAATAAATGTCCATGTGATGTTTTGACGCGTTAACAAAAATTTATTGCGGATCCACTTCAAGTAGTAATTTACTTCCTAATCCATTCTAACATTTACACGATCTATATGCTTTAAAAATAGTCTTTAAACATAATTTAAGCAATATGTTGAATATTCTACATTTTCCTCTAGGTATGTTTAAAGATTATATTTGAAATTGGGCAACCTTTTGATGTATTTAGTTTTGTAGGATTTAATTTTTCAATAATTTAAAATTGGAATTCTAACTGATTGTCTGGGAAACGAGAATATTTGTTAATTATTAAATGTGTGATAGCTTGCAATATCAAATCTGATTTTCTTAGTTGTCTTAAGCCGTTTAATTATATATGGACAGTTTGATCTTAATCGATCAGAGCATCTTGCTTACTAATAATTCGCTTAGCTAGAGCAGTTAGTTCCAGTAAGAGCACAAGTAGGCTCCTATCATGATTCACACTCAGACCAGTGGTAGTGAACTTACAATCTTTCTTCTCATGAAATCATATGGTAATGAAAATGGTAAGGTTCCACGTATGAGCATTCGTTATAATTTTCTTCTGGAAGATTGCGTTGTCGCTTGGATCTATTTGATTGCAATTTTGAGTTATTAATGCAATTATGTGAAACATGGAAATTTAAGTTAATGTAATACTTTATACTAGATATATTCATAACCCGAATTTTACGGATGAAGTTGTGCGAAGACGTAGTTTTAAATGAAATGCAGCCAAGACGGTAAGTTAGGATTTTATTTTTTGTTTGTTTTAAGAACATCAAACTTAGTTCTTGTCTTAACCTTGGAATGATAAATACAATTGTGGACATAGTTGCCTACAATTGCAAGAAAATTTTTTCTCCTACAATTTTTTTCATTTTCTTGAAAGGAAAATAAACAATTCTGAAAATATACGTGAGCATTAAATGGAGCAGAATAAGTAGAAACGACATAGCGCCCATGCTTTATGGTTTTATACTACACACACCAGTTTGCGATTACGTTCCGGTATTGCACTTTATGTTCCTATATTAATCTCAATTTATTTGGGTATGGTAAGCTTCTTACTGCATATTTCGTAAGGTAATAACAAAATGGAAACTTTTGGAAATTTTATCAAAAGCCGGCATACAAAACAATTATTAAGTATTTTTCTACATTTCTAAGGGAAATCAGCGTTTTATGCTTGGTTAGGAATATAACACATTTATATATTTTTATACATTTTTGGTTATTTTAAGGTTGAAGGAAAATATTAATCATTATACAATATTAAAATATAAATACTTGGAAGTACATCAACAAGAAAATAGTCATTATAATTTTTAGTTTACAATAAAATTTTCCCATTCATATAGTATATACACATGCAATAAAATGGTAACAATTTAGTTTCTGGGAAAGCGTTAATGAAAATCTAAATTTTTATCTTTTAGAAACTTAATTAATATCTCCCCGAGAGATAATCAAAATTATCTCTAGGTACTACTACTACCTAATTAATTGACAGTGACACATGCTTCTTAATGAGCAACCATTAAATTAAGTAACAAGGTAATTATCCAGTAGATGGTAGTACTTATTATGTGCTCAATAAACCTATTGAATTTAAAAAGGTATATATATTTATTTATATAATGGTAGCTATAATATAATTACTATCCATCGGACTCTAGAATAATCTCCTGAATATACCCTAAAAGAATAGCTAACATTTCCAATAAATATGAACATATTTAACATTGAAATCTTGTCTGAATTTGGTTTTTATAGTAAAAATAAAGTTACGCTGGATTGTTTTGTGAATAAGTTTAAAGAATACGGAACATCATCCTGGTTAGTTAAAATATAATAAATTATTTTAACCATGTATTTCAACTTAATTAACGTTAGAGAAGGGACTTAATTACTCAGCCCTTGCTTTACATTTATCTTGAAGACAATGACAATTATAACTACTGCAGCAATGGCTTACTGACAAAAAGTATAATAAATAGTAATAGTTATACAAACAGCCTTTGCTTAATTTGAAAATGTTAGTAACTATTCATCCTTATAAGTTACCAATAAAAATCTTTAGTATTAACACAGTTTTAGCCGATCACGTCAACGTTTCATTTCTTGATATAAGACGACAATATAACTCATATCGACCGCATGATTTTCAAATAATTTCGATATTCCTATTATGAATATTGGTAAAAGCAAACTTTTGATACTCGGACTAATTCCGAGAACACTATTTAAATAATACGTACAACAAGTTTAATGTTGGTGACATTACATATTGGTATCATCTAATTAAATTAATTCTTCCCTTCTCTATCTCTGTAATCATGCAATGATGACTTTTGTACATTGCGCTATTGATGAGGGTCAATATTTATATAACATAGTAGTCGAGACTTGTTACACTACTGGTTAAATGTGAGTATTCAAATACTGTGGAAAATATTAGGCCCGACGTTTTTGTGGCATTGATATCAATTTATTTATTTATTGAGTTTAATGTATTTAATTGATACATACAACGGGATTATCGCAACGAGAGAAATTTCTTACAGTCGACCTTAACACCAGTCCACCCCCGATAGACTACCCGATAGACGGGCGGTAATAGAACCCGGGTCAGCGCAGTACGCCATACCGTGAAAGACCGTGTACCTTGTAATCAACCCATAGTAATGACAAATTGGTGTTCATTCAAAATGAAGCTCGGCTGCTTTTGTCAAATAGAAACAATAGAATTATATTTTAGGTCATAAAAGTCTCAAAAAATGTTTACCCATGAAAAATTTAAATTGTAGACTTTTTTCTTGGATATTATTTATTCATTAAAATCAAGTATGTTTATTTTTGGCGTACGCCTTCTATAAGCTTTCACTTATATTCAAAGATAAAATACAAACTTGAAAGCACCGTTATCTATCAGATTTGTAGTATCTTTGAATTTAACGCAGCGAAAGATTGAAGGAAAACCGACGTCTGAAGCAAGCCCGCGACTTGGCCGTACCGCGAGCTTATCCTTGTAAATCTTTCGTCGAGTCGTTTACGTGTTTCGGAAATTCCATTCAGGAAGGAGCTTCCGAGAATAAATTCAAATCATAACCGAACTTGAAATGTTTTAACCTTTTACGCCGTGTCTTTTCGCATGCTTAGTTAATCTATATATATTTTATCAGAAGATTAAATTGCGTATTGTGACATGCTTTCATAACTTTCATTTTCTTTCACTTTTTTATGTACGTGTAGTTCTCAAGTTTTACGATTATTTCTGATATTTAAGACTGTTATGTAGTAGCATTACTCCTATTTAATTTATAACTTTATAAACGTGTTCATTATCTATTACAATACAACATTTTGATAGTTTCAACTTTTGATCGTCAAATCTAAACGCTGCAGTTATATGGCTTTTCTAAACTGTGAGACTTGAGGATCTGCCGGTTTTAAATTAGTATTATGGGTTCTAAGCAGAAAGTTTTTTTATGGAACTTCAGGTTCCAACTCCCCAATCCTGATGCTGCGATACTGCGACCGGTGTGAACTCTGAGGTTTAAGTATCTTATGGTATTAAGTATCTTATGGTATATTTGTACTCTTTGTGATTTTGACTCCTCATTCTGATGATGTGCTAGATACTCCCTGCTTAAATCGTTAAACTTGAGGATCAACCGATTTTAAAATAGTATTGTGGGTACCATAATGACGCCATATCAATGCATTGCGGGTTTCAACCCCGGAGTTTACGTTGCAATGGTACGGTCTACCTAAATCATGAGGCTGAACGATACGCTAGTGTTATATTCGTAAATTAGGCCTCAAAAAATGACACTGGTCATTGAAATCTGAATTCATATTCAACCTTGGATTGCTTTGAATCTACACCATCCAAGCCAAAGTTCGCAGCATGTGGAGGATTGTATGGCATAACAGTGGTTAAAAATGGTATATCGATAATTTTTTAAATTGGCCAATTAAAAAAATTATCGATATACCAAATGTGATAAAAACATGTTAATCCAAAAGCACACTAAAAAGTAATTTTTTTAAGTTTAGCGGTTTTGTTGTACAGTCAATGATGTACGAAAACCTCGAATGTGGGCCTTTGTTCTGACTAAAATTAAACCATGGGACGCTCTTAGTAGAAAAATTTGTTTTGAAAATTATATCTCTATTCAACTTATTTAATATCGTCGTCAAATTATTTGATACAACATAAGAATTACGATTCATATAACTTGCCAGTTAATATTTCATTCGTCCCACGATTTAAGTTTAGTTTATCAAAACTCCATATTGGTATATTCTATTTTTTTCCGGCTTCTTATACATTATCGTTCATTTCATTGTACAATTACGATGAAACCGTTTCACTCAATATTTGTTGCCTATATATATATTAGCAAAGATCTTTGCTAATATCCCACCTGAAAATGTTGTAATACAACGAAACCTAGGTCATGGTAAAGAAATTAAAGAAAGTAGAAATAATACTACATCACGTAGTTTCATTTAATTGTGAATAATGAATTTCGACAAAATTAACGCCAAATATATTCAATAGCAATCATAGTATAGTATGGGTGTATTATGAACGATCGCACACTCTGATTTATGAATGACGATACCGTCATTACTTAGTACAGAAATTACAGATTGTGAAATTATATTCATTATTAACCAGTTCATTTGGAGGAAAGAATATTATATACTAATTCAAAAGTTTGTATATAATTTATTTTTATTTTCTTCCTTGTTTTATAGAAAAAGGAAAGCAAGTAATGAGAGTCCGTCGGTGTATCTGATGATTTCAAAATCATAAAATCAACTGGAAGCTCCACATTGAGCGCTTTATGTGTCACGTTTTCCGCATTGGCAATTTTTATATTTGTCATCCAGTTACATTTCACGTAAAATACTTTCTACGAGAATAATTTCATTTTATTTTATAGGCAAACGTAAAGTTTCAATGTTTAGTACGTCTTTACGCGCTGTGCATACAGAGTATAACTTTTGTTCATAAAATAAAAGTAATAAAAGTATGTTTTCAGAAGACAAGGTACACAGGAGAAACGAAGGAACGTCAATGGACACGATTGTGAAATAGTGTCGACACAGGATTTTAATTTTTTTCGTTGTTATGACAAACTAAATGTAAAACTGAAAAATTTTAAAATATATTTCTATTTTCAAGGTGTATCGTGTCGTGTATCTATCGTCTCTAAAATATGTTAATGCATCTGATTTTTCCTCGATTGACTTGTTGAATATTTCATATTTTCTTTAAATATTCTTGTGTCTACACAAATATATTTGTGTCTGGGTGAGTGTATGTATACATGTAAGTAATTAGATATATGTATGTATATATATATATATATACATACATATATATATATATATATATATATATATATATATATACATATATATATATATATATATATATATATACACTTATATACATATATACAATAAATTTAGAACGAAAAGGCAATAACTATAAGACTGGATTTCATTGCAGATTAAAAATGATTATTTGTGACAAATTAATGACTAATAAAAAATGTCTATAAATACATATTTCTGTAATATACAAAAATATTAATTCTATGAAAAGCAAAAGTAAAAACAAAAACAACATTCGTAATAAAATACTACAGTCAATTTATTTTTCATTAGCGCTTTATTATTTTTTATTTTGTGCGATTCAAATAAATTTCTATCTTTATAATAAATCTGCGATTGTATGTTTTAGCTGTGTCCATATAATTTGAACTTATTCATAGTGAAGTTCCGCGCAATAATCGTTTAAGTGAGTAGTTTTTTTTGAAGTTTAAGCTTTTACATAAGTCCATAAAGAACAATTATCAACAGGATGAAATTGTGAATTATATTGGGTCTAGTTTATTTCAGTGTGATTTCATAACGCATCTTGACAAATTTATTTGATATCGGCAAGGCCCTATTTTATTTATGATTGATGCAAGAACACACGTATATATATATATATATATATATATATATATGTGTGTGTGTGTGTGTGTGTGTGTGTGTGTGTGTGGGTGTGTATGTATCCATTAGTACTTATAGTATAAATAAGGTAGAGTTTATGAATGGCGGTAATGTAATGAATGTTTTACAGGTGGAACGTATTAATTTGTCTCGTTCTCAGATTTAGGTGGGGAGTAGGTTTCAACAATAAACAGTGAAATGCCAAAAAAGTTTTTCCCAGACCTATATGAATACGGAATAGATCTGGGGAATAAATGTCAACGTAACGTTCTGACATGTTGACATCATTTGTTGGTATCCACTTGGAACGACACGTGTTAGTTTACTTTTTGATCCATGCTTATATATACGCAATTCATATATTTAAAAAAAAAAGTGTGAACACAAGTTTAATATAATTTAGAATACTCCACTTTTACTTAATTTGCATTTAAATATTATTTTTGAAATTAAATTCTGTTTTGTTTCTTTAGATATTTTATATTTAGTTGCCGGAAAATATTATTATTATTGCATATAGTATTTAAGTTATACAGCTGAGATTACAAAACGGTTTATACAATTTATGTATATTGATATTTTGATAACTTAAATCGTATGTGACATATATTTAGCATTAATGCAAGTTTATAATCGAATGTTTTATCTTAATTATCCATAGAAGGTTTTTTATATTAATCACCAAATCTGAACATCTTGCTTGACGAAAAGTCTTTCATTGAGAGAAGTTAGTTTTAATAAACTAACGATATTCTGCGAATTCTTTTCATGTGGTAATTTCATATGCATTATACTAAAACCTACATAGTAATTTTAATGAAAATTTACGTTTTTATATATTAAACGGTAATAGATATCTTTCGACTTTACAATTCTTTTAATTTTGATTAGATGCCGGTGTTAATTAGATTTTATTCCACTTTGTAAACTGAGGTTTTCTTTCTCCATACCTGTATTTGTATATATTTGTGAGTCTGCTTGCTTTTTACTTTTTTTCATAAAACTACGCATGGTACGCATTCATTCCCTTTATACGCGTAAACCGAAATCGTTCTATAAAAGATTTCATCGAACAACAAGGAATTATATTACCAGCAATTATGTCTACACTTTTACACGTATAAATGTATAAATGTGTGTATACACACATTTATATTTTTACACGTATAAACGTATAAATTTTCGCGATTTTATCAAAACTTAATGAATTCTAAAATCTTTTCGTGTAAAATGCCGACAAATTTGCTAGTTTTCAAATTTATATGAACATATTTAAGATTAAAGTGTTGTGCGTATCAAGTATTTAAACAAAAAATGAGTTTAGTCTTAAACATTTTGTAAATAAATATATTAAAGTTTATTTCAATTAGGTAAAGTATAGTGAATTGTTTTAAAAAAATATTTCAGCGCTACTAACGTAAAACAAAAACTCGATTATATAATCCTCGTTTTACATTTTCTTTAAGAGAGCATAGACTAAAATTATTTTAAGTTATTAAATTACTGACAAAAATAGAGCTAGCTAACTAGTCTCGATTTAATCGTGATATAAACCAAAAGACTGCATTATTTGAAAAGTTAACCGTTCAGTCTTACGAGCTATTGAGAGAAAAATATTCAGCATTAGTAAGTAGTTTTACTAAATCAAGTTAAGGTTTAATTTTATTACATCACAGGTTTTGTATAATTCGTATCGATGTCATAGTTTGTAGATAACTTCGACAACATTTCCATTATATAGTTTCGTAGAAGCTAAAATTTTACTATTGGACTCATTATGTGAACACTACGCAAATAAAATGTACAGCAATTTTAAATATGTTGTCACATTTTGCTAATATTTTACTAAAAAAATTATTCTCCCACCTACATCTGTAATGGTTTGTTACTTCTTATATATTCTGCTATTGATGTGGCTCAATATTGATAAGATACAATAGACGAGATTTGTTAATCTCCCATAATTTATTCTCCTTATTTTCATGGATGAAAATACCTTGTGACAAGTCAAGTATGCGAGTATTCTAATGCTCGCGCTCCAATAAACTTCTAAATTGTATAATTTATGCTCTGCTAAATTGAATTCGGGAGATACTAATTGGCCTAAATTATATTCACCTTGATGAAGGAAGACATAAGTAACAACGCTGGCAATAGTAGCTGCTATGTCTGTTTAACGTTGATATTCCTTAAACTATATTTTCATTTAAAACCAATTTGGTGTTAGATGAAAATATAGTCTAACGATCGGCTAGTTTGATAGAACAGAAAAAAAGTTTTTCTTTTAGATCGAAAAAGTAATTTGAAATTTTGGTAGCCAATATAATATCAAGTGATCACATTAAAATATTTACGTATTAAAGTTAAATATAGTCACTTTTTGGTGTACGCCTTTTTTACATTTCATTTTAATTCAAAGGTAAAATACAAATATCCAATTAGCGTTATATTTTGAAATGTAATGTAGAGAAATATAAACGGTGATTGAAAAGAAGCCGACGACAAAAGATAGGCCGTGACTCGACACTCTCCTGAACTTATCCTCGTAAATCTTTCGTCTATTCGTTTGCCTCCGTCAAAAATTCCCGTCAGTAAGTAGCTTCCGAGATTAAATTCAAATCATAACCAAACTTGCTTTCACGCTTTCGCGTCGTATTTTTAGTAAGCTCAGTTTATATTTATGTGCATTTTATCCTCAGATTCAATTGCTTATAGTGACATGCTTTTACAACTTTCAGATACTTAGTTGTAACTCTCAGGTTTTATAATTAGTTCAGAACAAACATTAATTGTGACGTGATTTATGGCCTTCAAGAAAGTATTCTTAGCTCTAAGATTGTCTAATTAGCTTCGAACAAATATTAATTGCTACGTGTTTTATGGCTTTCGAGAAAGTATTCTTAGCTCTCAGGTTTTGTAATTAGTTCATAACAGTTACTTATTGTTACATGTTTTTGCAATTTTGAAGGACGCACACTTAGTTCTCCGGTTCCTCATATGATTAGCTCAGGTTTTTCCGATTATTTTCTAAATGTTTTAGTCATCATTCAGGTTTAATCAGTGTTTGCATTAACTGTATGTATTCTTTCATTTTTAATTTTATGTTTTCGTACCATTTTAGGGGTACCATACAACTGCAGTAAAAGAGGAATCCTTATTGTATGACCTCAGTATACATTTTTTGGTGTTTTTTTCTCAAGTTACTCACGTTACCAACTTTAATATTTACTTAGATTTATAACATGTTTCCACCACCAATTGGATCTCAAAATAAAAAAATTATTTTCTCTTTCTTTGAAGTTAAAAATGGAGATTGTTTTTGCAAAAGATTATTACCAGCATAATTTAAACAATTTTAATTTTAGCTTACATATTTCTTCGTACATTAGCAAAAATATACACAAAAAATCTATTTGCAAAATGAAGGAGGAGATAATATTGAAGTTTTTTATTTAAATGAAACTTTGTTTAAAGGGTTAAAAATGTGTGCCTGATATTTAAAATTTTGGAAAAAAAATGAAAGAATGAAAACGACAAAATTTTTACCCGTTTTAAATTACTATATATCAAATTTAATTATAGTTTCTGATTCGCAAAATTAAGTAGTTAATCAATTATTTATTCTAAAGAACCTCGACACGCGCGCCCGGCTTGCACTCTGCCATTTGTTTTCTTTTAGTGGAGTAGATATCACATTCTGCATATTATAAATTGTATTCTGTATATATATAAATATATATATATATATATATATATATATATTATTTTTCTTCTATTGCTATCAAGATTATAGCCCCTTTACAACATAACATTTTTGTACCGTTGTTTAGAGAATTCATTATTTCAAAAATTATCTCAATAGTCATTGACACTGTTATACATTATTTGAATGACAGTTATTCAAAATCTAGTGATGGATGTAATTCCAAGTGTACTTGGAGATCAGGGTGAACGTATCTTTAAATAAACTAGGTACATTTCTGTTCATTATTTGCATTGTTTGTTAATGTATTGCTTGTGAACAACATGACCTATAAACGATTGCACATTCTTATCGATGAATATTGGTACGACTTTACATGTCTTCTTAACAAGTTATCTTTAAAGAATGAATATTACACACTAATTTTTACGTTCACGTTTAAATTCAGGCACAATTTTGAGATTTTTTTTTGATCATATTAAATAATTTTTTTAATGAAACCAGAAGCAACTAATGAGTCGGTCGATGTACCTGGCAATCTCCAAATATCAAAATTATTAATAAGTCCTGCGTCGAGCTCGTCACGTCTCTTTATGTTCATTCAGTATACATTATACATAAAATGCTGCTACGAGGATAATTTGATTTTATTTTATAGCCAAACGTTTCAATGTTTAGTAGATCTTTTCGCTCCCTGGATACAGTGTTTCATATACGCTCTTAAAATAACAATCATAAAACTGTCTTTTTCCGGACGACAAGGTAAACAATGAAAACGGAGTAATAAATAAGGAGTAATAAAAAAAATTCGTATCATAAAATCCATCTCAGATTCTGTTTTTAGAATAACATATGAATCAACTAAGATTAAAAATACAAGACCAATTAAAAAAATTATGTAAACCAATCATATATTACGGTTAGGTTATTTTTATTTTATTATATGATAACTCATTTTAATTTTCAATTTCGACACCGTCATCGGAATCATTGCTGCCGTGTTTGTATTTTGAAATATCGTACACATCATTTTATTCAAATTAGTAAATCGTAACACGCAATATAAAGTCTAGCACTTAATGAAGTAAGATCAGATTCTTATATAAGATAAGATTCTTATTAAATATAAAATCCGAAGTTAACTGAAGCGTCTTAATCGCATTAGAAAAATGGTTTTTTGCTAGTATTAGAGTATTCTTTTGATATTATTTCATATAACAGTGAAGATACTTTATTCTCCTCTAGAACATTTTAACCTTTCACTAAAACTCTGTCGTTATCTCCTGGAATAAGTTATATGGAGTGTTTTAGATGAAAATTTTGGCAATTCTTAGTAACTATTAAGATTTAAAATTTGACCAGAAGCCTCTCCTGTAGTTTGGTATATGATGCGTGCTAAATCATGCAGGGTATTTTTGTCAGCAAATACCACTACGTCAAATTATGGACCAAATGATCAAACACTGCTTCTGTATATTATACGTTAAATTTAGAAATTTATTTGAGGTAAACGTTTGAGCATTTGCTGGAGCAATTGCTGTTTTCGTTTCCAGTTTATCGATAATTTTAAAACTGCAGCGATGCTCTTATTTATTTATAATTTCCACTACGTTTTAGCTATTGTCAGTGCACCTTAGTCCCATTATGATTATTTGTGATATATATTAGATTTTCTATAGATTGATATATCTTATTTTAGTAATAGTAACTGTCTCTGCGAGATGTTTGTAATTTTTCAATAGTATGCAATACAAATATTTAAATATTTGGGTGAGCTGCATTCAACGTATAATAAGTTAGTAACTGTCAAAATTTTTAAGTTAAGTTGGTAACTGGCAAAATTTTTTCCAAAATTTATAGATGTAAAATTGGGGCCAATTTCCACCTCTGTTTCTTTATTATTTTACCTCCTTCCGTACCTCTATTTCTTCTAATACACTACATCCTTTTCCATCAATAACATTATATAAGGGTTGATATTCTTGTCGGTTCATTTTCAAAATTTGGATTTCAGTAAAGCTCTTTGGCAATTTTACTTTAAAATGTTGGTTACTAAAATTGATGTCATGTTGTCTTAGTATTCTTCAGACATAATTTTTAATATTCAATAATAATATCTACTTAAGCAGGAAAATGAAAACTGTCTAGTTTTTTTTACTTACCTAGAATTAAACATTTTCTTTTCATCAAAAGCTAATTAGGGTAATATTTCCAAGTATCCTTTTTATAAGGCAGCTTTTATTACTTCCTGTAATACGTTTATTGCAATAGTTTTACAACTATTACAGTCAGAAACTAATTTCCTTTTTTACATATTTATTAAATATTTTCAGGATTTCAAATAAAATTTTTTTTTGCGTTTACTCCCACAGAATACACTGTATTTCACCTCAAATTCTTATTTCACTAACGAGGACATTATCAGATTTTGATACTGTGCAATGCTTAACATTTACAGATGTAGTTATTGAATAAATATATGTTGTTGTTTTAGTATCTGGAAAATTGGTTTCCGTAAAAATAAATTATAAATTCATTGCATGTTAATTTTATCAGTTAATAATAAAAAAAAACTTTAATAGGAATAATTAGTAATTAAAAATAATTCATTCCAAAATGTTATTTAAATGATTATTGTATAATTATAATCAACGGAACGAAAAAAATAACATCATAATGTTTATAATTCTGGAGAAATCCATCTTTCGTCCTCACGATATTTTCTCCTCACGGTTCACTAACTCTCCGGCAGCACTGTGTTCGGTATGGGCAAAGTTGTGCAGCAACTTTCTCATATTGTATATTAATTATAAGTTAGGCAAAGTCACGTGCAACTTGTTATGGGGGATTACACATAGTCGTTAAGTTAACAGGAGTAATTCACTGGACGAGCGACAGATTAGTGAGCAAGATTTTATGTACATATTATACAATAAATGTTGCTGGAATTTTTGATACCGTAAAGATCTAAATATAAAAAGGCTGAATATATCAAATGAAACTTAATTTTCAAACCGAACAGTTTTGAACAGAAATTAAATGAAAAAATAGTATTCTAGTTGTCCCTTGACTCACGAATTATATTATCACTTATGCTTCCAAGTAGATCTGCACTAAATTGTTACTGACGTATTAAAACATCAAACCTTAAAGGGCGTAGCGTATTAGATTAGAAATGGAGGTACGGAAGGAGGCAAAATAATAAAGAAACAGAGGTAGAAATTGGCCCCAATTTTACATCTATAAATTTTGGAAAAAATTTTGCCAGTTACTAACTTAACTTAAAGTTTTGACAGTTACTAACTTATTATACGTTGAATGCATATATATGTATAATTTAACACACACAGTAAAATATTAGTACAAAAGTTTGTCTCTCTGTCTATAAGTTAAATCTTAGTGGTTGTCTAGCCTATCAAATATATTTTATCGAAAACCTCCTTGGTTATATTAAATGGAAAACATCTTGGAGTATTAGAAATACTAAACAGAAAAAATAAACTCATTGTTAGATTTTCTTTTATATTACATTTAATTCTATAATGCTTTAACAGCATAGTGGATCATAGTTAGACAGCATAGTTAGAATCTTAACGATAGGATTACTATCACCGTGTCGTGTAGGATCGATGTCATTGGTATGTGTTGAAGCAAGCAGGGAGGGTGATGTACGTAACAAACCATATCTAACCGAATATACATGAAGACACACATCGTTGACGGACGCAAAATCTGTGCTTAGTGGGAATAACCGCCGTGTCGAGGTTCTAATTGTTAATGTAATTATAAAGTATTATTTTAGTATTTTTGCTACAGGTTTCTCATAAATGCTAAATATTTCTTACCAAAAACTTCAAATACGAATTCTGCCACAAAACTATTTTTATGCGGAAGAAATAGCGGATAACAGCTAACGGGTAATTTCAAATACACACCGTAATTACTACTACCGCTTAAACTAGAGGTATTTTTCAATAGTTTTTCCTTATTTTTATGTTTCAGATAGATACATATCCAATAAAAAATATACTTGTGGAAAATGAGAAAGTTATCTTTACATCACTGTAGTATATGAGATCAAACATAAAAGTTATATTAGGAACTGAAAAATATCTCTGCGTACGTTGTAATTCTAATTATGTTCCAAGTTTACATAAAAAACTACTTGAAACTTTTTTTTCAGTAAATATGACTATCTGAGGAGAACTAGCCTCATTTTATTATCTCTTTTTTGAAGGGATTTGAAAAATTTTAGATTTAAACATTTAGAATTAAAATAATCAATATAATAATTAATACCAAAACGCAGTAAGCAGTATTTTATGATAAGGCCTTTAAAATTCAAAACACTGGGAAAAAAGAAAAATTGTTTATGCGAGAAACTAAAGTCTTCGAAATGTTTTATCAAGTTTGCACTCAATATCAACTATAGTAAATCCATATAATGAATTCTAGTGATTGGTTTATGCTATGTATAGGTATATATGGCTTTTGCCGATATATAAAACAAGAAATGTCAACATTTATTAGTTTTAGTTATGTCAAGTATACAAATAAATAATCTAGCACAGGTGTCACCAATTTCTGTAAGCTCAAAGTAACTAAATTGAAATATGACCAAGCGAGTGTTAACATAAAATATTCTTCACAAATCGTTACTCATTTAGTCAAGCAATGTAACTCAACTTTAAACATTTTCTGAATTTTTCTTCATATATGCAAAAATGTGTGATAAACCGGATCGTAGGAACCGGGTAATAGGGTAGAAATTTTTATGCCAAGTAACTTAATATCAAACTTCAATAAATTGTACCAAATACTCTCGGTTTATAATTCTCCTTTAGCTCTTCCCTAAAATTATCCCTCAAGTGAACATTATCTTTAAATACCTTGAAAATGGAACGGCTGTTCTTCACTATTTTAAAGCGCTTTCTTGTAGTTTTGTGCGGAAATTTCTTAAAATTCGATATAAGTAATATGTATTGTAGTTGAGCTTATGCATTTGATGCCTTTGAATAGATTTTTAACATAAGTGAGTGTTACAATATGAAAAAGATTTAGATGTAAAATCGTAGGCATGCATGTTGAAAATCTTAGCATTACGAAAGTTAGCTTGTCTGTCCTCAGCTGTTGATTAAGTAATATTTTAGAGTTTCTGTATAGATATGTGAACATAAATGCAACAAAAGTAAATTTTCAGTAGAGTAATCATAGCTAAAATTCGATTCGAAATGATTGCGGAAACGCTTAGATATATATTTTTTATTATCAGCATTTACTAAGATAGGTAATAAAATAAAACACATTGCACAGTAAAATTATTTCCATTTTATTCAACATAGACAGTTATTTTCAAACTCAAAACACCCACGGCCGTGTAGACGACAAGGCCTCCATTTAGAAGTCAAATTCTGGTGCGGCAGGAGTAATGCTAGCCTAAACTGTTAGGCTTGATGATCATCTGGTTTTAAATTAGTATTATGCGCCCCAAAGCCCCAGAGTTTGTTATTTAATTTCAAGTTTTAAATCCTCAGTCCTATTTCTGAATGGTACGGCCTACCTAATCAGCCAATTAGCACTGTGATTCCGAAGCAGAGACTTTGTCATTGGCCTCCAGGTTCCAACAATTCAGTATTGATATTATAGTGGCATGACCTATCTAAATCAAAAAACTTGACGATCTACTGGATTCATATTGGTAAAGTATGCCACAGGGAATGATTCCAGTCATTTAATTCATAATGTCAATTTACCCACGGATTACTTTGCATCCACCAAAATCAAGACTTCCTTTGTATCGTACCACAGACTATATGGAACTATGGTGGTAAAATATTATATGTTGCTAGTAATACACCATCCAAGCTAGGGTTTGCAGTCTCAAGGACTGCATGGTATAAGGAAGTTTAAAAATGATATATCGTTAACACTTCAATTGGAGAAGCGGGAAAAAATTGAAAAATAAAACAAAAGTCCAATTGTTTTTAGTCAAACCGTTTTAGAAAATAATTATGGGTCACCAGTCTTGAGTTTTGTGGAAATTAAATAAAATTGTGGAACTCGCTTAGTAGAAAACTATCGTTTGTTGGAACCGACTTTTAATATGATAGACAAATTATTTTTTATAACATAAAAATCAAGTCATATAACTAAATAGTTCACATTTCCCGTACCCCGCGATTTTCTTTTTCTCTTATCTAAGGCCCACATTATTTACCTATAAGTATTATTGAGCTTTTAGTACGTAATGAAATTTAATTAAAATTACGTATAAACTAAATAAAAACAAATTAAGATTTATGAGAAAATATTGCAATTCTATAATTTTCCTCAAGCCTTTATTCTTTTTCATCATTTCGTGCAATTGAAATAAATTGCCATTTGTAAGGCTGTAGTTGGGCTTTTTAGCTGTCTTTATTTAATTGAATTTATTGAGAGGATGTGATAATAAATAGTAATATAGTACTCAATATAAAATTGTTTAACTCTACGGGCCAATTTTGTTTTTATATTTTCGGATTCCCGATAATATTTTGGGTCACGGTTGCAATGTTTATTTTTTTATTAAAATTTTATTCAACAACCTTCTGTTCATTATTCTGACCAACAAAATACCAGTTTATTGAAAGCTATTAATATGCTTGTACGGAACTAATTTACATAATTGTGAAATTTATAGGCACATGAAAATGTACATTTATACATACGTGTAAATTATAGATTGATACACATAGCCTACTAAAATCATAACTCTTTTTCTGGATTTATCATAATTGGGAAAACATGTTATATTAAGGACAATTCTATTAGTATGGAGGAATTTAAGTCCATATTGATTATCGAATCAAACGACATTAAAATTCGATATGACTTAAAATTGATTTTTAAACCTAAAATAAGTAAACACATCTTTAAATTTTTCATATATCGTAATAAATAAAAAAATTACACATATCTATACCAGTGTAACGAAGTAGAATTAAAAAAATAAAGTCAGTTTTTATAAGTAATATAGACTTTGGATATATGATAAAAGATTTGGTTAAGTATTTCACCAATTTGAAATGCATTTAATATCATTAAAAGTCTTTTGCTATGAGACATAACTTCATACCAAAATTTCAAGATTCTAGGTCAACGAGAAGTACCCTTATTAGGTTTTATGAGTGAGCATAAGACTTCGTTATATTTGAAATGATGTACGCTTTTATTATATAGGGTTGGGGTTTTAGAAATTTTAAGCGGTTTTTTCCGAGCATAGACCTTAATATCTGACAACTGAACATGATATTTCTTGCAGTTCCCGCGAAGAAGGATCTCGCCAGACAGGTAATAAACTGATCCTATAAAGGTTCCGTATTAGAGTATCGAAAAATATTGTATCGTATGTCCATTTATACTATATAAAAATGATGGTTAGGGTCTGATAATATAATTGGAAAGTGTGAATAGAACTCCTCGAGAAAGGTTAGTAGATTCATTGAGTATGCACTCATTTATATAAGTGCATACTAAATGAATCTACTTTAACGCAGCCATTTATAAGTATTGAAAATGTTTTGACGGTGTAGCCGGAAGCTTGTGACAGGAACTACTCACTGGCGAGGAATAAATTTATGTTATTTGGTTCGTTTAACACATATTGATGTGTATTCGTGGAGCCGAAAGTTGGTGACAATACTTCGCAATTATACGGAGTAGCTCCGTTGAATTCGGGCACATATAACGTGTATTGACAAATCTTTTAGTCACAAATGTTGGCTAGGGTCTGGTGATAGAACCGATAGGTTATGACAAGAACTACTTAATGTACAGGTCACGTGTCTGTGTGTGGGTGCAAATGAGGGTAATACAGAGAGGTGTCGACACCACACAAGTTTATAATCATCACTTTAGACTTCGTACCAACTTTGAAAATCTCTAACAGTAGCAATATTTTTTAAATTGATTCATGTTTGTAAATGACATTTTACCCCCCAAATGCTGATTTTTTATTAATTAAAAATCTCTAATAACAGCAAATTTTAATAAATTCATTTATATTTGGAAACAATATTTAACTGCATTGAAAAGAATAAAATAATGAATATGAATACGAGAGAATACTCATATTTTAATTAATTTAAGCGTTTCAGTGCGTTTTTATTCGTTATTTACTTGAAGTTGGTTCAATTATTTCATTAAAATGTGTTATTTATTTGCTCACCATAACTCACGTGCTTCGACAATGGCTAACTCATAATTAGTGTGTATTATTATCTAAAAATATTTCAATATATAGTAAGAAATGAAAAGATCATTTGTTAATTTTTTATTTTATTTCTTTTTATTAAAAATTATTTTTCTAAGATTTATTTGTTCATTCCTTATTTGCGTAACGCATACATTTTATTACTTCATTTCATAGATCATCGATCTAAATAACTTTTCGTTCATCGATCTAAATAAAGATTCGTCTGAAAACTTTCGTTGAAGCAAATATGATGCGATATTAGACGGTTAAATTTATCGAATGAGCCGATACTAAAAGTACTCAGTGAATCTCACACATCTTACTTTTCAAGTTTAATTTGCGTTTAAATACTTTTATCGTAGTGAAAGGAGGGCTTTTATTTGGTACATATATCTTACCCAGCGATTTTCGAATTAGCGACCTGTGTTATCAGGAAATATTATCTTTATTATGACAATTCCGTTCAATATTTTTTTAAATTTTTTGTTACATTAATTGATCTTTACTTTGGTTATGTATACTTTCATCTTAAGTCAGTAATACATTTAAATAATCCGTACTGATATTTTCCAGCTAAATTATTAGTCGTAGTTTTTGTTGTAATTGCCGTGCATAGGGATATCTTTCGTCCTTCATCAATTAAATTGTGTTTGACGTCAAATAACGATAATTTTTTTCTATTTGCCTCAAAATACCTTATATAAATATTTTGTTTTACTATTAATTCTTCTATTAATAGTTTCCATTGATATCCAATGACATCATAAGGCTAGTAAGAGTAGGTTTATTTTATTATTTAAAAAAAATAGAAAACCATTCAATGTCTTCATCAAGTTGAACAATTTGAAAAGATCTTTAGAATTTACTGTAAATATTATTAAAAGCCACGAATTATTATTTGAAACAACTAACTTTATCCTTAATAATTATTTTATGTTTATTCAACAATTTCAATGAATTCACTTCCACCACACAATTTTTAAAATTCATGTTATCCATGTCAAGTTCTTTATGGGAGGAAATTAACGGTGATTTTATTATGAAACTTTTGAATATTCTATAATTAATTATACAGTTTTAGAAAAAAACATATTTTAAAACGGTAAACTTCAGAGAAGTGAAAGTTTCTATCAACTATGAGTTTCGTTGTCGTTGTTAACCAATCTACACCTACATTTACTATTTATATAAACGATATATACCTCTGATAATACTGACCAAATATTATTCTTATCTCTCCTAGCAAATTTTCAGCAAAAAATTTCTAACTTTATTAAACTAGAGACAATCTCCCTAAAGTTGTGTATTAGCAATAAGCTAAGAAGTCTTCTCATTTGTTATTCCATGTAAATATTTTTCTCTGAATCTAATTAGATATTTCGTGAGTGCGTAAAATTGCATCTTAAAAATTATTGTGATCAGGATTCTAACTGGTTTCAGAGAATACATGGTATATATTTTGACGGAAGGTGATAATAACGTTAATTGATAATCGTAGAAATGTGTAATTTGATTGAGATTAATTATTGATATAATTTGATATCACTTATTGTTTGAAATGTTGTTTGCGCAATAAACTCTATATTACGTTTGTCTCACCGGGGCTTCCTTGAAAGAGTAGAAACCTTAGAGTAGTTTAGGATTTAGAAAATCCTCCTTGGTGCTATATTACACATTTACTATTAATAATCAGCCGTTATTAAGATTTAAAAATTTAATTACGTATTAATATTTTTTAAATAAACAGGATGTAGTCGCAGTAGGTTTAAAATATCACAATAATGCATATTTTAAACCTAGATAGCTGATGGTGAATTGTATAGGTTTGAAAGTTTAACTCAATATGAAAATTTATGGATACAGTTTTCTAACTATTGTGATTTTGCGTGATCGAATTGGTGATTATTTTTTTTGCATTCCATCCAACTATACATTAGATTGATTAAACGAAAAATATTTGTGAAGCGAATAAAAAATAATTGCCGTTTGTTACGTTCTCTAAAATAATAAAATTATATTTTTATTATTTTAGAGAACGTAACAAAATGAATATTCCTGTATTTTTTACATTAAATTCCCTGGATTTTTTCTACCCGGATTTTATCTTTTTTCAACTTATTATTAACTGACATTAAATTTTTTTTTATTTAACTGTCTAACCAATTTCAATATTTTAATCTAATACAATACGTTTCAATGTTTCAATCTCGTATAATTTTAATATTATTACTTTGGTACATACAATCATATTTATGAATTTAATTCTTTATAAAGTAATTAACTAGATATTTCTTAATCTTCATGCTGGATCACAAAATTGACAAATCATATTACTCCAACTGCTACGTTTGTTCAGGATATAATTGTCGAACAATATCAATTTTCCATAGAGCCTTTGAACGGTTTTTTAAGAAATATATATTTGCTTCATATAAATATTGATAGATTTTGCTACTTACATTAATTAGATTTTAATAAAATAGAACTAAGTTATATACTATTACTTGTATCTTCTTTCTTTGCGCGAAAGGCGGCATCCCTCGTTACATTTAAAATAGACTTGACATTTCAAACCTTGAGGGTTTCTGCATGCCATTTTATTGCAAACGTATTTTTATATAATTTTGCAGACCAATAACTAATATTTCAAAGACATGACATGAAATCAAAAAATGTATATTGATTATGTAACGTCATCATAAATCTAATACGGCAAATAAGTAAAGGTCGTTTCGAATTACTGTTTTATTCGGAAGCCCCCTTATAAAATTTATTAAATAAAGAAAAAAATTCTGAGTAGAATATAAAAATATATTTTTTATATGATAATGAATGAAAAGATGTTTTTTTATACTACGTATATTTCGACGTCGCTTTAACAGCACGGTGAATATCCTAACAATGTGACTACACTTACGGTGTCTAATTTTACATTAACCCTAACTTAACGAGAGCTAACGTTCGTCCAAAAACGAACATAGAATAAATATCTCCCTCTCTCTTTGTAATTGTAGCATGTAGGCAACTACATGCTTGCAGTTCGTGCCAACTTAGTGATCACTGGACTGCGTGGCACGGTGATCATGTTAAGTTAAGTATATCTATTACATGCACGTCATTTCGATTAATGGTTATCTTATGTATACTATTATATGCACAAGGGTATTGATTCTTGCTTTGTTTTTTATTGGTTATATCAATAATGGTTATGAATGGCTGCGAGGATTTTCACAAATGGCGTAGTTCTTGCATTAGACGATGAAAATAATGTCAATAAAATCGATTAATTGTTTTGATAGTGAGAATAAAGGCGGTTTATTGCGTTAAGATATAAAAAGTAATGCTTACGGCGAATCTTCGAACAATGAAGAAGCACAAGTAAAAAAGTCCATATTTAGACATTGATGAAGAACAAGGAAGGCAACCATCAGGAGATCTTCCACTCGGAAAGTCATGTCAAGAGTCTTTATCAGTTTCTCAATATTTGTAAATTTAACTCGAGCTAATTTTCAAGGCAAGAAACGTCACGCGTGGGCAACTCGTAAAGATCATGCCTCTTCCCAAACTTGCAACAAATGTCATTCGCACAGCTAGATGATAAACCCGTTCAGTCAGAAGCATAACAGATCGCCTCATTTTATTTAGTTCTCTTACGACTAATGAAATTTGTGAGAAAATTTTGAAATGCACCAAAATCGAGTTAGCTGTAAAGAAAGAAAACAGTGACACTATGATATCAACACAAAAAAACGTGTAAAGAGAAACTCTACTCTCTGTTCAGTGTTGTATTTTTGACAGCGGCGTATAATCATCTTGCAAGCAACGAATTGTTTTTCTTTTATATGTGAGATAGTCTATTCAAAACACTAGAAGTGGGTCAGGGCTGTCCAAAATAAGTGTGTTAGTGAGTATCAAATTTAATAAATTTCGGAGGTCTGCATCTCAGGAAATATAAAATTAAACGCGTGGAATTGCAAATACGGTGTTGCGTATATCATATACTTGGCTACAATAAACTTAACTTGGTATATTAAATAAATCTTGCGTCAGAGGAATGTTAAAAGTGATTCGCTTTCTTCCATCTAAATAATGCTATCGTAGAATTATCTGCGTGCTACCGCGTGTTTAAATCTATACCAGTTTAATAAACTGTACCAAATGCACTAAGTTAAGATTTGATTGTAGTTTCTCTTTCTTGAAATAACCCCTTTAAGAGAGTATTATTTTTAACGTAATTGGCGCGCTTCAATGTTCACTGTTTTTTTATGCGATTTTTTATTAAAATTACTTAAAATCTAGTATAATTAGTATTGGTTGGAAAAGAGCCTTTGTGATTTAATTTCCTTGTACAGATTCTTATCATGAGTAAGTATTACAAAAATTACAGATATTTTCATGTAATAGCGTTTCATTCCGTAGGTTATAAGTATAAATGTTCAAAATGTTAGTATTACAAAAATTAGCTTGTTTGTACTTGCTTGTTCCTTGCAAGTTCTTTCAGTAACATTTGTCGTTTCAGTGATATTTTCGACAACATGGTGCTTGTAACTCAGATAAATACAATAAGTATGTATATTCATTCAGAAACAGTGATAATTGCTGAGATCAAAAATATAACTATTTTTAATCACTAACTTTTATTATTGAAAAGCGATGTTTAAATTTAAAATTAATTTAGCTTCATATAACAGAATAAAAATCATTTCATTGTAAAATAAGTTTCATTGCTTTCTTTACGGGAGGACCTTTTCCGCCGAAAACCATGCCGTGAAGACAACACAGCCTACTCTGTATTTCTAAGCTGAACTTTCATGAATTAACTCTTTTAGATTTATTTTTCATTTAAAAATAAATCAATGTGTAATATTAATACATATTTGTAGACATATACTATCATAATGGTTAAACTTAATACATAACTATCAAAATTAAAAGTCGGAGAGTTTTGGTATGCATATGTCAAACGAAGCAAAAACGTTTCTACTAATATTGGTACAGATTATAAAATTTGTTATTTACATTTTCAGTCTTTTGCACTACACGCAAATATGGATAAACTATTTTTAATTTATTTACATTAAAATACATTTTGGAACATAAAATATAATCATTTCGGGACATAAAACAAAATCGTAATGGAACATCGTTCGTTGAAGTTAATTAAAAATAATTTTATTAATATCCAGTATAACTTCAAAATTTATATCAGCATCTTTTAGATCAAATGAACATGTTATAAATGCTACGCTATGTAATCTAAGCGTGTACTTATTAATGATATGTAAGTAAGTCCACGGAAGAACAATTATAATTGTTGAATATAATTGATAATTATCAATAGCACAGAGTAACTATATAGCGTCTTGCTTATTAAAATGTAGTTTTACATCGCATTTTGATAAACTTATTTGATATCGGTAAAACTTTACGAATTTAATTTTGAAGCAAAGACCTCGATTATGAGGAAAACAAAAATTTGAAAATCGAAATGGAGGAGTATGATTTACAGTAAATGCAAATATCGATCGATTTCTATCATCTGTTATTTCTCTATTGAAAAGTAGTTATACTTACATTTATGTTCGTTTTGTGTGTGTATGAGTGTGCGTGCGTGCGTACGTGCTTGCTTGCGTGCAACCGTACGTGCGTCTGTGCGTGCGTGAGTGCGTGCGTTTGTGCTTGAGTCCATGCGTGCGTGTGTACGTGTGTGCATGCATTTCTTCGTGTATGCGTGTATATGGGGGCGCGCGCGCGCCCGTTTGTGGGTGTAAATATTGACATACGTACAAGAAATTTAAGTAACCAGTTCGACCCCACATCCTATTATTAGGTTTCAGTGCACCTAAATTGCTAAATATTATCTCAGTTTCATATTAATCAAGTAATTGATATGATTTATCACTTTAGTTTATATTAGTAAAAAATTTCGTTTAATTTTTTTCAGTAACCGTGATATTTATTATAAGAAAAACAGCACTGATTAAATTAAATGCAATGTAGTACACATTGCATTTAATTTCATTTATGAAGAGAGGCAATTTGCAAATATTTTCCAAGCGGTTTCTTCATTTGCTTGAATACACATATTAATTCAACTTTTCTCGAATTTATGACGAGAGCAGACGTTAACGATTAATAATTTAAATGCGTACTAATCTTCTTCTGAGCATATACGAAGATGCAGTGGCTGGCGTTTAAATACATGGCTAATAAATGTCCATGTGATGTTTTGACGCGTTAACAAAAATTTATTGCGGATCCACTTCAAGTAGTAATTTACTTCCTGATCCATTCTAACATTTACACGATCTATATGCTTTAAAAATAGTCTTTAAACTTAGTCTTTAAACTTTAAAAATAGTCTTTTAACATTCGTTATACTTTTCTTCCGGAAGATTGCGTGGTCGCTTGGATCCATTTAATTGCAATTTTGAGTTATTAATGCAATTATGTGAAACATGGAAATTTAAGTTTGTGTAATAAGGTTACTTTATACTAGATATATTCATATCCCGAATTTTACGGATGAAGTTGTGCAAAGACGTAGTTTTAAATGAAATGCAGCCAAGACGGTAAGTTAGGATTTTATTTTTAGCCTGTTTTAAGAACATCAAACTTAGTTCTTGTCTTAACCTTGGAATGTTGAATACAATTGTAGACATAGTTGCCTACAATTGCAAGAACATTTTTTCTCCTACAATTTTTTTCGTTTTCTTGAAAGGGAAATAGACAATTCTCAAAATATACGTGAGCATTAAATGTAGCAGAATAAGTTGAAACGACATGGCGCCCATGCTTTATGGTTTTATACTACATACGCCAATTTGCGATTACGTTCCGGTATTGTACTTTATGTTCCTACATTAATCTCAATTTATTTGGATATGGTAAGCTTCTTACTGCATATTTCGTAAGGTAATAATAAAAAGGGAACTTTTGGAAATTTTATCAAAAACCGGCATACAAAACAATTATTAAGTATTTTTCTACATTCCTAAGGGATATTTATATATTTTTATACATTTTTGGTTGTTTTAAGGCCGAAGAAAAATATTAATCATTTACACTATACAATATTAAAATATAAATACTTGGAAGTACATTAACAAGAAAATAATCATTATAATTTTTAGTTTACAATAAAATTTTCCCATTCATATAGTATATACACATGCAATAAAATGGTAAAAATTTAGTTTCTGGGAAAGCGTTAATGAAAATCTAACTTTTTAACTTTTAGAAACTTAATTAATATCTCCAAGAGAGATCATCAAAATTATCTGTAGGTACTACTACTACCCAATTAATTGACAGTGACATATGCTTCTTAATGAGCAACCATTAAATTAAGTAACAAGGTAATTATCCAGTCGAAGGTAGTACTTATTATGTGCTAAATAAACCTATTGAATTTAATAAGGTATATATATTTATTTATATAATGGTAGCTGTAATATAATTACTATCCATCGGACTCTAGAATAATCTCCTGAATACACCCTAAAAGAATAGCTAACATTTCCAATAAATATGAACATATTTAACATTAAAATCTTGTCCGAATTTGGTTTTTATAATAAAAATAATTGGAGTAATGGATTGTTTTGTGAATAAGTTTAAAGAATACGGAACCATTCTGGTTAGTTAAAATATAATAAATTATTTTAACCATGTATTTCAACTTAATTAACGTTAGAGAAGGGACTTAATTACTCAGCCCTCGCTTTACATTTATCTTGAAGACAATGACATTTATAACTACTGAAGCAATGACTTACTGACAAAAAGTATAATAAATAGTAATAGTTATACAAACAGACTGCCTTTGCTTAATTTGAAAATGTCAGTAACTATTCATCCTTATGAGTTATCAATAAAAAAATCTTTAGAATTAACACAGTTTTAGCCGATCAAGTCAACGTTTCATTTCTTGATATAAGACGACTATATAACTCATATCGACCTCATGATCTTCAAATAATTTCGATATTCCTATTAGACATATTAGTAAATGCAAACTTTTGATACTCGGACTAATTCCGAGAACACTATTTAAATAATACATATAGTAAGTTTAATTTTGGTGACTTTACATATTGGTAGCATATAATTAAATTAATTATTCCCTTCTCTATCTCTGTAATCATGCAATGATGACTTTTGTACCTTGCGCTATTGACGAGGCTCAATATTTATGTAACATAGTAGTCGAGATTTGTTACACTACTGGTTAAATGTGAGTATTCAAATACCGTGGAAAATATTAGGCCCGACGTTTTTGTGGCATTGATATCGATTTATTTATTTATTGAGTTTAATGTATCTAATTGATACATACAACGTAATTATCGCAACGAGAGAAATTTCTTACAGCCGACCTTAACACCAGTCCACCCCCGATAGACGGGCGGTAATAGAACCTGGGTCAGCGCAATACGCCATACTATAAAAGACCGTGCGCCTTATAATCAATCCAATACACCATAGTGATGACAGATTGGTGTTCATTCAAAATGAAGCTCGGCTGCTTTTTTCAAATAGAAACAATAGAATTATATTTTAGGTCATAAAAGTCTCAAAAGATTTTTACACATGAAAAATTTAAATTGTAGACTTTTTTCTTGGATATTATTTATTCATTAAAATCAAGTGTTTATTTTCGGCGTACGCCTTCTATAAGCTTTCATTTATATTCAAAGATAAAATACAAACTTGAAAGCACCGTTATCTAACACATTTGTAGTATCTTTGAATTTAACGCAGAGAAAGATTGAAGGAAAACCGACGTCTGAAGCAAGCCCGCGACTTGGCCGTACCGCGAGCTTATCCTTGTAAATTTTTCTTCGAGTCGTTTGCCTGTTTCGGAAATTCCATTCAGTAAGGAGCTTCCGAGAATAAATTCAAATCATAACCGAACTTGAAATGTTTTTAACCTTTTACGCCGTGTCTTTTCGCATGCTTAGTTAATCTATACATATTTTATCAGAAGATTAAATTGCGTATTGTGACGTGCTTTCATAACTTTCATTTTCTTTCACTTTTTTATGTACGTGTAGTTCTCAAGTTTTACGATTATTTCTGATATTTAAGACTGTTATGTAGTAGCATTACTTCTATTTAATTTATAACTTTATAAACGTGTTCAGTACCTATTACAATACAACATTTTGATAGTTTCAACTTTTGATCGTCAAATCTAAACGCTGCAGTTATATGGCTTTTCTAAACTGTGAGACTTGAGGATCTGCCGGTTTTAAATTAGTATTATGGGTTCTAAGCAGAAAGTTTTTTTATGGAACTTCAGGTTCCAACTCCCCAATCCTGATGCTGCGACCGGTGTGAACTCTGAGGTTTAAGTATCTTATGGTTTGATATTTGTACTCTTTGTGATTTTGACTCCTCATTCTGATGATGTGCTAGATACTCCCTGCTTAAATCGTTAAACTTGAGGATCAACCGATTTTAAAATAGAATTGTGGGTACCATAATGACGCCATATCGATGCATTGCGGGTTTGAACCCCGGGGTTTACGTTGCAATGGTACGGTCTACCTAAATCATGAGGCTGAACGATACGCTAGTTTTATATTCGTAAATTAGGCCTCAAAAAATTACACTGGTCATTGAAATCTGAATTCATATTCAACCTTGGATTACTTTGAATATACACTATCTAAGCCAAAGTTCGCAGCATGTGGAGGATTGTATGGTATTAGAGCGGTTAAAAATGGTACATCGATAATTTTTTTAATTGGCTAAATGTGATAAAAACATGGTAATCAAAAAGCACACAAAAAAGTCATTTTTTTAGTTTAGCGGTTTTGTTGTACAGTCAATGATGTACGAAAACTTCGAATGTGGTCTTTGGAGGCCATTGTTCTGACTAAAACCATGGGACGCTCTTAGTAGAAAAATTTGTTTTGTTGGAACTTGAAAATTATATCTCTATTCAACTTATTTAATGTCGTAGTCAAATTATTTGATACAACATAAGAAACGATTCATATAACTTGCCAGTTAATATTTCATTCGTCCCACGATTTAAGTTTAGTGTATCAAAACTCCATATTGGTATATTCTATTTTTTTCCAGCTTCTTATACATTATCGTTCATTTCATTGTACAATTACGATGAAACCGTTTCACTCAACATTTGTTACCTATATATATTAGCAAAGATCTTTGCTAATATCCCACCTGAAGATGTTGTAATACAACGAAACCTAGGTCATGGTAAAGAAATTAAAGAAAGTAGAAATAATACTACATTACGTAGTTTCATTTAATTGTGAATAATGAATTTCGACAAAATTAACGCCAAATATATTCAATAGCAATCATAGTTATAGTATGGGTGTATTATGAACGATCGCACACTCTGATTTATGAATGACGGTATTAGTACAGAAATTACAGATTGTGAAATTATATCCATTACTAAACAGTTCATTTGGAGGAAAGAATACTATATACTAATTGAAAAGTTTGTATATAATTTATTTTTATTTTCTTTCCTGTTTTATAGAAAAAGGAAAGCAAGTAATGAGAGTCCGTCGGTGTATCTGGTGATTTCAAAATCATAAAATCAACTGGAAGCTCCATATTGAGCGCTTTATGTGTCACGTTTTCCGCATTGGCAATTTTTATATTTGTCATCCAGTTACATTTCACGTAAAATACTTTCTACGAGAATAATTTCATTTTATTTTATAGGCAAACGTAAAGTTTCAATGTTTAATACGTCTTTACGCGCTGTGCATACAGAGTATAACTTTTGTTCATAAAATAAAAGTCATAAAAGTATGTTTTCAGAAGACAAGGTACACAGGAGAAACGAAGGAACGTCAATAGACACGATCGTGAAATAGTGTCGACACAGGATTTTTATTTTTTTCATTGTTATGACAAACCAAATGTAAAACTGATTTTAAAATATTTTTCTATTTTCAAGGTGTATCGTGTCGTGTATCTATCGTCTCTAAAATATGTTAATGCATCTGATTTTTCCTCGATTGACTTGTTGAATATTTTATATTTTCTTTAAATATATATGTGTGTATACACATATTTGTGTCTGGGTGTGTGTATGTATACATGTAAGTAATCTGATATATGTATGTATATATATATATATATATATACATATATATATATACATATATATATATATATATATATATATATATATATATACACTTATATACATATATACAATAAATTTAAAACGAAAAGGCAATAACTATAAGACTGGATTTCATTGCAGTTTAAAAATGATTATTTGTGACAAATTAATGATTAATAAAAAATTTCTATAAATACATATTTCTGTAATACACAAAAATATTAATTCTATGAAAAGCAAATGTAAAAACAAAAATAAAATTCGTGATAAAATACTACAGTCAATTTATTTTTCATTAGCGCTTTATTATTTTTTATTTTGTGCGATTCAAATAAATTTATATCTTTATAATAAATCTGCGATTGTATGTTTTAGCTGTGTCCATATAATTTGAACTTATTCATAGTGAAGTTCCGAGCAATAATCGTTTAAGTCAGTAGTTTTTTTTTAAGTTCAAGCTTTTAAATAAGTCCATAAAGAACAATTATCAACAGGATGAAATTGTGAATTATATTGGATCTAGTTTATTTCAGTGTGATTTCATAACGCATTTTGACAAATTTATTTGATATCGGCACGGTCTTATTTTATTTATTATTGATGCAAGAACATACGTATATATATATATATATATATACACACATATATGTGTGTGTGTGTATATGTATCCATTAGTACTTATAGTATAAATAAGGTAGAGTTTATGAATGGCGGTAATGTAATGAATGTTTTACAGGTGGAACGTATTAATTTGTCTCGTTCTCAGATTTAGGTGGGGAGTAGGTTTCAACAATAAACAGTTAGATGCCAAAAAAGTTTTTCCCAGACCTATTTGAATACGGAGTAGATCGGGGGCATAAATGTCAACGTAACGTTCTGACATTTTGACATCATTTGTTGGTATCCACTTGGAACGACACGTGTTAGTTTACTTTTTGATCCATGCTTATATATACGCATTTCATATATTTAAAAAAAAAAGTATAAACACGAGTTTAATATAATTTAGAATACTCCACTTTTACTTAATTTGCATTTAAATATTATTTTTGAAATTAAATTCTGTTTTGTTTCTTTAGATATTTTATATTTAGTTGCAGGAAAATATTATTATTATTGCATATAGTATTTAAGTTATACAGCTGAGATTACAAAACGGTTTATACAATTTATGTGTATTGATATTTTGATAACTTAAATCGTATGTGACATATATTTAGCATTAATTCAAGTTTATAATCGAATGTTTTATCTTAATTATCCATAGAACATTTTTATATTAATCCCCAAATCTGGACATCTTGCTTGACGAAAAGTCTTTCATTAAGAGAAGTCAGTTTAAATAAACTAACGATATTCTGCGAATTCTTTTCATGTGGTAATTTCATATGCATTACACTAAAACCTACATAGTAATTTTAATTAAAATTTAAGTTTTTATACATTAAACGGTAATAGATATCTTTCGACTTTACAATTCTTTTAATTTTGATTAGGTGCCAGTGTTAATTAGACTTTATTCCACTTTGTAAAATGAGGTTTTCTTTCTCCACGCCTGTATTTGTATATATTTGTGAGTCTGCTTGCTTTTTACTTTTTTCATAAAACTACTCATGGTACGCATTCATTCCCTTTACACACGTAAATCCAAATCGTCTTATAAAAGATTTCAACGAACAACAAGAAATTATATTACCAGCAATTATGTCTCCAATTTTACACGTCTAAATGTATAAATGTGTGTATACCCACATTTATATTTTTACACGCGATTTTGTCAAAACTTAATGAATTCTAAAATCGTCTCGTGTAAAATGCTGACAAGTTTTCAAATTTATATGAACATATTTAAGATTAAAGTGTGCGTATCATGTATTTAAACAAAAAATAAGTTTAGTCCTAAACATTTTGTAAATAAATATTTTAAAATTTATTTCAATAAGGTAAAGTATAGTGAGTTGTTTTAAAAAAATATTTCAGCGCTACTAACGTAAAAAAAAACTCGATTATTTAATCCTCGTTTTACATTTTCTTTAAGAGAGCATATACTAAAATTATTTTAAGTTATTAAATAACTGACAAAAATAAAGTTAGCTAACTAGTCTTGATTTAATCGTGATATAAACCAAAAGACTGCATTATTTGAAAAGTTAACCGTTCAGTCTTACGAGCTATTGATAGAAAAATATTCAGCATTAGTAAGTAGTTTTACTAAATCAAGTTAACGTTTAATTTTATTTCATCGCAGGTTTTGTATAATTCGTATCGATGTCATGGTTTGTAGATAACTTCGACAACATTTCCATTATATAGTTTTGTAGAAGCTAAAATTTTACACTGGGACTCATTATGTGAACACTACGCAAATAATATGTACGGCAATTTTAAATATGTTGTCATATTTTGCTAATATTTTACTAAAACCACCTACATCTGTATTGGTTTGTTTGCTCTCATATATTCTGCTATTGATGCGGCTCAATATTGATATGATACAATAGACGAGATTTGTTAATCCCCTAGTAATTTATTCTCCTTATTTTCATGGATGAAAATACCTTGTGACAAGTCAAGTGTGCGAGTATTCAAATGCTCGCGCTCCAATAAACTTCTACATCGTATAATTTATGCTCTGCTAAATTGAATTCGGGAGGTACTAATTGGCCTAAATTATATTCCTCACCTTGATGAAGGAAGACATATGTAACAACGTTGGCAATAGTAGCTCCTATGTCTGTTTAACGTTGATATTCGTTAGACTATATTTTCATTTAACACCAATTTGGTGTTAGATGAAAATATAATGTAACGATCGGCTAGTTTGATCGAATAGAAAAAAAGTTTTTCTTTTAGATCGAAAAAGTAATTTAAAATTTTGGTAGCCAATAAAATATCAAGTGATCACATTAAAATATTTACGCATTAAAGTTAAATATAATCACTTTTTGGTGTACGCCTTTTTTACATTTCATTTTAATTCAAAAGTAAAATACAAATGTCCAATTAGCGTTATATTTTGAAATGTAATGTAGAGAAATATAAACGGTGATTGAAAAGAAGCCGACGATAAAAGTAAGCCCGTGACACTCTCCTGAACTTATCCTCGTAAATCTTTCGTCGATTCGTTTGCCTGCGTCAAAAATTCCCGTACGTAGGTAGCTTCCGAGATTAAATTCAAATCATGACCAAACTTGCTTTCACGCTTCCGCGTCATATTTTTGGTATGCTCAGTTTATATTTATGTACATTTTATCCTCAGATTCAATTGCTTATCGTGACATGCTTTTACAACTTTCCTGCACTTAGTCCTAGCTCTCAGGTTTTATAATTAGCTCAGAACAAACATTAATTGTGACGTGTTTTACGGCTGTCAAGAAAGTATTCTTAGCTCTCAGGTTGCATAATTGGCTTAGAACAAATGTTAATTGCGACGTGTTTTATGGCCTTCGAGAAAGCATTCTTAGCTCTCAGTTTTTGTAATTAGCTCATAACAGTTACTTATTGTTACATGTTTTTGAAATTTTGAGGGACTTACACTCAGTTCTCAGGTTCCTCATATAATTAGTTCAGGTTTTGCCGATTATTTTCTAAATGTTTTAGTCATTGTTCAATTTTAATCAGTGTTTGCAATAACTGTATGTATTCTTTCATTTTTAATTTTATGTTTTCATATCATTTTAGGGGTACCATACCACTGTAGTAAAAGAGGAATCCTTATTGTATGACCTCAGTATATATTTTTTTCTCAAGTTACTAACGTTACCAACTTGAATATTTACGTAGATTTATAACCTGTTTCCACCTCCAAATTGATCTCAAAATAAGAAAATTATTTTCTCTTTCTTTGAAGTTAAAAATAGAGCTGGTTTTCGCAAAAGATTATTACCAGCATATTTTAAACCATTTTAATGTTAGCTTGCATATTTCTTTGTATATTAGCAAAAATATACGCTACAAATTACATTAACAAAAATATACACAAAAAATCTATGTGCGAAATAAATAAGGAGATAATATTGAAGTTGTTTATGTAAATGAAAAGTTGTTTAAAGGGTTAAAAAGATGTGCCTGATATTTACAATTTTGGTAAAAAAATGAAAGAATGAAAACTAAACGGCGACAAAATGTTTACACGTTTTATATTAACTGTATATCAAATTTAATTATAGTTTCTGAATCGCAAAATTAAGTAGTTAATTAATTATTTACAGCACAGAACCTTGCCACCCGGGCCCGGCTTGCACTCTGCCGTTTGTTTTGTTTTAGTGGAGTGGATATCACATTCTGCATATTATAAATTGTATTCTGTGTATATATATATGCGATGGAGTATTTCTGTATACTATAAATTGTATTATTTTTCTTCTATTGCTATCAAGATTATAGCCCCCTTAAAACAGAACATTTTTGTACCGTTGTTTAGAGAATTGATTATTTAAAAAAAAATCTCAATAGTCATTGACACTGTTATACATTATTTGAATGACAGTTATTCAAAAGCTAGTGATGGATGTAATTCCAAGTGTACGTGGAGATCAGGGTGAACGTATCTTTAAATAAACTAAGTATATTTCTGTTCATTATTTGCATTGTTTGTTAATGTATTGCTTGTGAACAATATAACCTGTTACCTCATAATTTTGTAGGAGTTCTGCAAGTTGTGGTTTGCTATAAACGATTGTACATTCTTATCGATGAATATTGGTAAAAGTAAAGGCATTTTAAAAATTACAAATTTATACGTCTTCTTAACAAGTTATCTTTAAAGAATGAATATTAGACACAAATTTTTACTTTCACGTTTAAATTCAGGCACAATTTTTAAATTTGTATTGGTCATATTAAATAATTTTTTTAATGAAACCAGAAGCAACTAATGAGTCGGTCGGTGTACCTGGCGATCTCCAAATATGAAAATTATTAATAAGTCCTGCATCGAGCTCTTTACGTCTCTTTATGTTCATTCAGTATAAATTTTACATAAAATGCTTGCTACGAGGATAATTTGATTTTATTTTATAGCCAATCGTTTCAATGTTTAGGACGTCTTTTCGCTCCCTGGATACAGAGTTTCATATACGCTCTTAAAAAAAAACAATCATAAAACTGTTTTTTTTCCGGACGACAAGGTATACAATGAAAACGAAGTAATAAAAAACGGAGTAATAAATAAGGAGTAATAAATAAAAGGAGTAATAAAAATAATTATATCATAAAAACCAAATCAGATGCTGTTTTAGGAAGAATAATTGGATCAACTAAGAGTAAAATATAAGACCAATTAGAAAAATTATGTAAACCGATCGTTTATTACGGTGAGGTTATTTTTATTTTATTATATCATAACTCATTTTAATTTTCAATTTCGACACCGTCATCGGAATCATTTTCACATCAATCTTGGTATTTTAAAGTATGGTACATATCTTTTTATTTAAATTCGTAAATCGAAATACGCAGTGTAAAGTCTAGCACTTAATGAAATAAGATCCTATATATTCCTATTAAATATAAATTTCGAAATCAACTGAAGCGTTTTATTCGTATTAGAAAAATGGTTTTTGCTAGTATCAGCGTATTCTTTTGATATTATTTCATATATCGGTGAAGTATTCTCCTCTAGACCATTTTAACCTTTCAATAAAACTCAGTCGTTATCTCCTGGAATAAGTTATATGGAGTATTTTAGATGAAAATTTTGGCACTTCTTAGTAACCATTAATTTAGTTTACGCTGAGATAGAAGTAAATTTGATGCGTCATAATTCTTAATTTCCATTGTGAAAAAATATATATAATTGGTATGGTATATTGCAAATATTTTCTAATATTGTACTTTATTAACATTGGCAGATTTGACATTGTACACTTAAAAATATATAAATTATTAGAAAAATCTTGGTTGTCTTTTCCGGTATGAGTACATTTCCTAGATATATAAATACATTAATATTTTAAGTAATTTTGGCTTCCTTTTATTGTCTATTAAGACAGATGTATTTATCATTGGTTCGGTAATTGGTATCAAGTAAGAGTGTTTTTTATATGTAATCATTCATAACTTTATGTAATTTATAATTAAATTCATCAGTATTTTAGACTCTTTTAGAGTTTACGAAAAAAAGAATTCCAAGTAAACTTTGCTTTTAAATTGTTCCAACGAAACCGCCGTTGATTGTTTTATTTCATCGTTCGCTCAAAGTATTAATGGTTGCATATTCTTGGTACGTTTGACTATGCTGCTAACTGTGGGATCTTAATGATCAAAATCCTTCTTTGTAATTTTCAAATTTTCAGGGAAATAAGTCATAAGACTTGACCGAAAATCTCTGCTCTAATTTCATCATTTTCAAGGCGATCTATAATACGGATGGAAGCCGCCTCTCTGGTTTCTCTATTTTCCAGACGATATAGAAATTAACCAGAATCCACTTCTCTTAATTTCTCATTTTCTGGATTATCTATGAGTTAAACAAAAGGAGGGACAAAACAGAATAATTCATAATTTGAATCAAAACTTCCTCTTTGGTTTGTTCATATATAAGATGATTTAAAACTTGACCAGACGTCTCTCTTGTAGCTTGGTATATGATCCCTTCTAATTCATACAACGTATTTTGCCAATAGATACCATTACGTAAAATTATAAAATGATCGACCAAACACTGCTCCTGTTTATTATACGTTAAATTTATAAATTGATTCAGGGGTCAACCTCCGAGCAATTTGCTGGAGCAATTGCTGTTTTCGTTTCCGGTTTATGGACGATTTGATAACTACAGCGATGTTCGTATTTATTTATAATTTCTGCTACTTTTTGGCTATGGTCAGTGCACCTTAGTCTCATTATGATCTATTGTGACATATTTAGGATTTTATATAAATTGATTTACCTTGTTTGAGTAACAGTAACTGTCTCTGCGATGATTTATAATTTTTCAATAGTATGCAATACAAATATTTAAATGTTCTAGTAAGCTACTTTCAATATTTAATTAGTTAGTAACTTTTAAATCTTTAAATTAAGTTAATAACTCTCAATTTTTTTCCAAAATTAATCAATGTAAATATGATGGCAATTTTCACCTCGTTTCTTTATTAATTCGCCTCCTTCCGTTCCTCCGTTTTTACTAATATGTTATATACTTTTCCATAAATAACACTATTTAAAGTTTGATATTGTTTCCGGTTAATTTTCAAATTTTGATTTCATCAAGGGTCTTTGGCAACTTTACTTTAAAATGTTAGCTACTAACATTTGTCTCATCTATGGTTTCTTAGTATTCTTCAGATATAAATTTTAATATTTAATAATAATATTTGCATAAGCAGGCAAATAAAAACCATCTTCTTTTTTTGCTACTTACTCAGAGTTAAACATTTTATTTCCTTCAGAAGCTAATTATGATAATATTTCCGAGTATTTTTTTTTATAATGTGGCTTTTATTATTTCCCGTAATGCGTTTATTGCAACAGTTTTACAAGTATTACAGTCAGAAACTAATTTATATTTTTACACAGTTCTTTATATTTGTTAAATATTTACAAGGCTTCTAATAAATCTTTTCTTTTTTATATTTACTCCCACAGAATACACTGACTTCTATCTTAAATTCTTATTTCATTAACGAGGACATCATCAGGTTAGATCATGCTGTGCAATGCTTAATATTTACAGATGTAGTTTCTGAAGAAATAGATGTTGTTGTTTTGATATCTGGAAAAGTGATTTCCTTTAAAGAAATTATAGATTCATTGCATGTTAATTTTAGTAATTAATAATTAAAAAAGGACGGTAATATTAATAATTAATAAATAAAATTAATTCATTCCAAATTGTTATTTAAATGAATATTGTGTAATTATAATCTCAGGAAGGAAAAAAAACTTTAATAATGTTTATAATTCTGGAGAAATCCTTCTTTTGTCCTCACGATATTTTTTCCTCACGGTTGACTAACTCTCCGACAACACTCTATTCGGTGCGGGCAAAGTTCGCATATAGTTTATTAATTATAAGTTAGGCAAAGTCACGTGCAACATGTTATGGGGGATTACACATGGTCGTTAAGTTAACGCGACTAACTTCACTGGACGAGCGACAGATTAGTGAGCAAGATTTTGGGTATATATTATACATTAAATATTAAATATTTCGTTGCTGGAATTTTTAATGCCGTGAAGATTTAAATATAAAAAGGCTGAATATATCAAATGAAAATTAATTTTCAAAACATACAGTTGTAAACACTAATTAAGGGAAAAAGGTTATTCTAGTTGTCCCTTGACTCACGAATTATATTATCGTTTATGCTTGCAAGTAGATCTGCATTTAATTTTTATTGACGTATTAAAACACCCCATAGACAATTCCCTCCAGCCGGTAGATCATCGCTTATATCCATGTACAAGTAACGAATCTGCCCGCAAAAAATTATTTCCTTTTTCATTCAGGAAAACAAAATGGATCAACAGCTATCTTATTATTTGTATGATTATAATATCAAAAGAGCATTACTGAAAGCTTCTAAAAAATGCTAAGTTATGAAGTATATATACTTTGGAATTTGTTAATTAGACACCTTTTCCAGTTATGTTAACATCTTGGCGACTATTGAACATGTATACACACACACACACACACACACACACACATATATATATATATATATATATATATATATATATATATATATATATATATATATTTCGGTGTGTAAAGGTTTAATACATATATCACATCTCAAACGTAACGAATTTCTAATTATTATACTTCCTTGAACCAGTGCATCAGTGATATGTGTAGAGGAGGTCATGTTTTGATTTTAACCCGCTATGGAAATATGTAGATCCCTTTTGCCATCTTTCTTCTTGTAATTTGCCCAATCATTAAGTCGGTTTACCGAATCATCTAATAATGTTACATTAGTTTCCAGCTAATAAGTCTCTTCTCGATTTCTATCGTTAATCATTATCAATTTACTGTGACCTTTAAAGTATTTCTATTTCATGAAAGATTAAATTAGAAAAATCCTTTTTTGCCTACTGAAAATCCTTACCTAT
Organism: Druceiella hillmani; assembly: GCA_039881145.1. Taxonomy (NCBI): domain Eukaryota; kingdom Metazoa; phylum Arthropoda; class Insecta; order Lepidoptera; family Hepialidae; genus Druceiella; species Druceiella hillmani. The sequence continues at coordinate 16,683,677 of JAYKKI010000018.1, read as the reverse complement.
TGGTATACATCCAGCAGACATGAGAACATGTCTTTATGAGCCAATACCACACCTTATAGAGTTATATAAGTGCAAATCCTTATGTATTTTCCCATGTAGCTTGTTGAAATGATATGAAACTTAAAAAAAGATAATCATTTTCCTAAATTTATATAGCATAAGTAATCTCTCAGGAAAAAAACTTTGTGTGTGTACTTATGTGCACGCATTAGAAGTTAGAATCTTTGGCATAAGACAAGAATAACTTTATTTAGGACGGAAATAATTAATGGAAATAAATTAATAAAAGGACTGGAGCGTGATTATAAATACGATTGGTAAACTTTAAATTCAATCAAGTAATTAAATTAGAGTTTAAAAAGTTAAATTGATTTTACAGATGAGTGGTTTACCATTTTATTTTCTGTTGACTTTCCATTGTAAGCCAATCGTTTGCCGTTTTCAAATTATGGTGCTTCAAGTTTATCATTTTCTCGTACATAGTATTAAACAATTTGATCATATTTAAAAATTAAATTAAATTAACAGATTAAATTATTTTAAAGATTTAAATGAATAATTAACATTCAATTTAATATAAGAACTAACTTGTTAAATTATACTAAAACAGTCTAAATAATATTTGATTAATATTAAAAATAAATGAATACGCTGAAAATTTATTTTTATACTATATAAATTAATAATTTCTAATGCAAATAAATACATACCGCATTCAAAACCGTCCCGCAGATGATTAGCTTATAATAGAAAGCCGCAGAAACATAAATTGATGGACCGCTCATCTGTCAAAAAACTAGGCAAATATAGTTTTTTTAGTGAGCAACTTCATGGGGTCCTATAGATTTTTTGTTGCATAGTGAGCAAATTCAGGATGTAAACTTTTTTGTTGTATTCGTAAAATTCCACTCTCATCATTTTTTTCTAATATCAGACACTGCAACACTTCAAAAATTATGAGCACAATTGCACTATCCTTTCACCTGGAAAATAATAACGTAGTCTCGTTTACACTTAAGCTATGAAATTTGATATTTTTATAATACACACCGTAATCAATTGTAGAACTTACTTCAATTTCATTTTGCTCCTTTTCACTTTAATTTCATTCTGCCGAAAAGAATGAAACTAAACTTATTGTATAATATTTTTTGCCTTCTTTATTTGTATAGAAAGCGGCATCCCTCGTTACAGATACAATAAAATAGACGTCGCAAATCCCAAGCTCGTTTGCGAGTCATCTATCTTTTAAGCCCATTTTATTTTTCATTCCCCGCGAATTCCGATGGGACCCAACAGAATTATTATGGTTACTCATGGCTGTCGCCAAATGAATGTTTTTTTCAGTTGCCACAAAACATTTTTATTAAGTATAGAATATTTTTCAATTTCGTCAAAACTGGCGCATGCCAGTGTAAATGTATTTAATTGAGAATTTAGAAAATCCTATGTGTGTAATTAGTAGAATTGATTTCGCATCACCAAGGGAATCCGGTAAACAAATATCTTATAATAACGTTATCTAAACGTTTTGAATTAATTATTTTTGATAAGAACATGAAATGAAAATAAAATTTAGGGAATTTGGTAGAATTAATTACATGTAGATTTCAATATGTATAAATTTTTAATTATTATATATGTTACAATATTTTGGAAGATAGGTAAAATTTAAATTTTTTTTAGTTTTTTGAAGCATTACTATTTCTATCACAAACATCGAATCAACTAGTCTCATTTTATAAACTTAATCTAAAGTTTGCTATACTGAATCGAAAAATTATTTTAATTTACATTAAATGTAGGAAGTAATATTTTAAAACAGTTTACTGAGGATTATATAAAAACTCTCTTTCATTTTGAAGAGCCGTATTACATACAAAATTGTACAAAGGCTCTCTGAGTGATAACATAATGTATATATTTAATTACATAACAGACAAAGGACAAAGTTAGTGGAAATGAAATTTGTTATAAAGATATTTGATTATTTGAGTATACATGGAAATTCTATGATAACGTTAAAATTTAATTCAATAATTGTTGTTCAGATTATAATTCGTTGATAAAATTTCAAATCAAAGGGTTTAATATTATTTTATGTAATTAAATCTTAATTAACTTCAGCAGCTATCAGCTTATATTGAAATAAATTTAATTCATAAATCAATATAACAAAAATATATTCTTTATATAGACTTTATCTCTCGTTTTGATTACTGTGATGAGCAGTGCTTAATTATAAATAGTTTAAATATTTATTAATTTTCTTTTCTTTTCTAATTGTTAATAAATAAATTATAGCTAGCAATAAAATCTAGTGAGTGCTGTAGGTTGAACGTATTAACAAAAGTTTATTGCAAATATTCTTGGAAGAAAAACAAACATAGTTTTATCGTATTTTGTGTTTAAAATCTGGAAGAAGTAGCGATTATTAAACACATTTACTTATTGACTGAATTTAATATACTTTTTAATTTAATTTATATTTACAATTTTGGTGAGGTGGTAGAGTGCTTTTATTAAATATATAATAAATAATTTATATGTTTAAAATTGTAACCGTACTTATTTCATAATGTTTCGGCATATCAATTTTGTTGTGCATTCTATTTTACAAGAATTTAGGAAAACATTTATGAAAATTTTATTATACTTTTCATGAAAGCGACGTTCTTGTAAGGAAATATTTGATGCCCAAAAATATATTTCCGATCGTTAGAGTATACCTATAAAAATACTTATGTATAGCTTTAAAAATATTTTTTATACACAAAAAAATTATTGTCATAGTAAAGATTACATGTTCCGATAAAACCTAAAAAAAGAATAAAGAAAAGAGCGCAGCACGCTCTCACTGATTCCGTAGCAAATAAGACGTTGCACTATACAGACACATATAAAATAAGGAGTATTAATCTGGTCACTTTGCTGCCGAAGCTACGCGTAACATATGCAAACGCTTATCTCCTGAAGTAATACTTGGTGCTACTGCAAAACGATGATTCCAGTTTCGTAATGGCAATTATTCCCTGAGTGATCAAAAACGCTCTGGTCGAACGGTGGAATTGGACAGCGTCAGGTGAAAATTTTTAATTGAAGAAGATAACCGACTGGCTAGCAACTGAGCTCGGGTGTTCCCACGAAACTATAGAGAATCCTATACACCGCTCAGGAAAAGACTTGAAATACGGTACGCGGGTATTACATGTACTTAGTCCGGGCCAGCAATAGCCGTAGCCCGGTCCTCATTTAGGAAAACAGATCCACTTTAAAGTTTTGGATTTTGGTTGGACACATATTCCCCTGCCATATTTCCCATATTAGTTGGAGACATGTAGTAAAAAATGATGGTTATTATGTCGATATTTAATTAAATTTTAACAAAAAAATTATACCATTCATTATCTCTCATTACTTAATAAATTTTTTGCAGAACTCCACATGAAAAGAATATCACGAGATAGACGAGTAGAATGTAAAAAAAGATACATATGTGTAATTTAACGCACACAGTAAAATATTAATAGAAAAGTTTGTCTCTCTGTGTACAAGTTAAATTTTAGTCGTTGTTTAGCTTATCAAATAGATTTCTACGGAACTTAGGATAGAAGTAACATGAAAAAAAAGAATATTGATCACGTAACGTCATCATAAACTAAATTTCAAGATAGTGTATTATTTTTAATTCGAAAACCTCCTTGAAAGTTATATTAAATGGAAAATATTTTGGAGTATTATAAATAAGACTAAATAAAAAATAAACTCATTGTTAGATTTTCTTTTATATTACACATAATTCTATAACGCGTTAACAGCATAATGGAAGAATTCTAACAATGGGATTAATATCATCGTATCGTGTAGGATCAACGTCGGCGACATGTGGTGAAGCAAACAGGGAGGGCGATGTTCATAACAGACTACCGGAATATACATGAAGACACACATCGTTGGCGGAGCGACATCTGCGCTTACTGGGAATTTCCGCCGTGCCGAGGTTCTAATTATTAATGAAATAATAAAGTATGATTTTGGTATTCTCGCTGCAGGATTCTAATAATTGCGAAACCGATAATTTCAAATTCGAATTCTGTCAGAAAACTATTTTTATGCGGAAGAAACCACGTGTAACGGCTATCGGGTAATTTCAAATACACACTGTATTTACCACTACCACCTAAACTACAGGTACTTCTCAATAGTTTTTTCTTATTGTTATGTTTCAAATAGATACATACCCAATAAAAAACATACATGTAGAAAATGGGAAAGTTACCTTTACATCAACTTATTATATGAGTTCTAATATAAAAGTTATATTAAGAACTAAAAAATATTTCTGCGTAAGTTGTAATTATTAATTTATGCCAAATTTACATAAAAAACTACTTGAAACTTTTTAGTATAATATATTTATTTCTTTTCTTTTTCCAGTTAAAATGACCATCTGAGGGGAACCTGCCTTATTTTAATATTAATTTTTTTGGAAGCTATTTTATAACTTTTAGAATCAAAATAACCAATATTAATGTGTTCAAAATTCCAAAACGCTAAGAAGAATCAAAAATTTGTTATACAATAAACCAAAGTAGTCGAAATGTTTTATTACGTAAGCATTCAATATTAAATAACATAAATTCACATAATGACGCCCGGTGATTGGTTTATGCTATATATATATATATATATATATATATACACACACACACACACATATATATATATATATATATATATATATATGTGTGTGTGTGTGTGTGTATTTTTTAGAGAATAAAACATTATCACGCTAAGTAGCGCCATCTATACAACAAGAAAAGCGGCAACTGAAAATAATTAATGTTAAAGTAATGTTTTGAGAAATATAATACATAGGATATTGAAGTGTGATTTCAAGTATGAATAAAATGAAGCGTTTCTTTTTGCAACGAATTATGTAGTTTTTACCGATGTATAAGACAAGAAATGTCAATATTTATTAGTTACAGTTATGCCAAGTGTAAAATACAAAAAAATAATCTAGCGTAAATGTCATCAATCTCTGTAAGCTCAAATTAAATTAATTGAAATATGACCAAGCGAGTGTTCACGTTAAATATTCTTCACATATCATCACTCATTTAGACGAACAATGTAACTCAACTTTGAACATTTTCTGAATTGTTCTTCATAAATACAAAAATGTACGATAAACCGCGTTGTAAGAACCGGGTAGTAGGGTAGAAATATTTATGGCAAGTAACGTAGTATCAAACTTCAATAAACTGTACCAATTGCGCTCAGTTTATAATCCGCCCGTAGTTCTTACCTACAATTACTCCTGAAGTGAACATTATCTTTAAATACTTTGAACGTATGTGCTTCACTATTTTAAAGCGTTTTCTTGTAGTTTTGCACGGAATTTTTGAAAAATTAGATATAAGTAGTATTGAGTCTAATTGAGCTTGCATATTTGATGCCATTGGATAGATTTTTAACATTTGTAAGTGTTACAATATGAAAAACATTTTGATGTAAAATTTCCTTACTTTGCAGAATATAGGCATGCGTGTTCAAAATCTTAGCGCTGCGAAAGTTAGTCTGTCCTCAGCTGTTGATTAAGTGATATTTTATAGTTCCTGTTTGGATATGTGAACATACTCGTTTATTTAAGCTCAGCTAAATGCAACATAGGTAAAATTTCAGTGAAGTAATTTTTTCTAAAATTCGATTGAAAATAATTGCATAAACGCTTAGATATACACTTTTTAGTCAACCTAAACTAAGGTGTAAAATGATTTACATTTTATTCAACACAGACATATATTTTCAGACTCAAAACACCCAGGACTGTTTAGACGACATAGCCTGTATTTACAATTTCCATCATCTCTTATTCCACCATAGAAAGGTAGTGGTAGACAATACTTTCAGATGTGTATATAAATATATATATATATATATATATATATGTACATTTATCCACAAATAAATATATGTGTATTTTATACATATGTATGAGTAGATTAATTTCCTCTTTTTGTTATATTTCAGTGCAGTTAAACTGCAAAGATATTATCTTACTTTCCGAGTTTTAATTCTCGTACAAAACAATTGTTTTTCTATTATTATTAGTATTAGCTGTCTTAGGTTCACGTCAATGAAGTAACTTATTTCATGAAAACTTATAGCACACTTAAGCAAGAATTTGCTTTTGAAATCTTTCAGTGATTGTAACATATATAAGAATAACAGCAATGTTTTTAGTTCACATCACAGGTTTTGAAAGGCGACAATTTCGTGAACATTTTACATATAGTTTCTTCCTTTGTTAGAATACCATAGTAAATTATTTCTTTTTTAGACTGACATGACAAGCAGACGTTAAGAATTTACAATTTAATTCAATTTTTTTTTATCTCCAGACATAGGTGAAGATGGGGCGGCTTGGGTGAAATATAATAAGCGTCGATATGAAGTTTTGACAAGTTCACATATTGAATGAATGTATTTACATCATTTGTGTACTTTAAAAATCGTTCCCAAACCTTAATGAAATAAATTGTCGAACGCTCTGCTTTTCATTTAATTTGCGTTTAAATTAGCTCTTTTTTGGATGTTTAACATTTTAAGGTTTAAACTTTTCGGAAGATGTGAAATTTGTAGTCTAATTGCTTGCCTTGCAAGTTGAATTTAGATTGTTAATTGTCAAAGGCCTGGTGGATTTTAATATCCTACACAGATTTTCATAATTTATTGTAACAATCTTGCTATGGAGAGATAATTTTGATATTTATTCCCAAATTTGCACATAATACTTACTAATAAGTTGCTTCTCAAAGGAACTTAGTTCCAATAAATATACAAATATTTGTAAACCCCTGTCATGACTCAAACTTGCCGGTGATAGTGGACTTGATATTTAATAGTATACATCCGTCGTTCCCAAACTTAATCGCACCAAACCTTGTAGTAATATATATAGATAAAAAGTTGAATTTGAGAAGTAATTATAAGATAAAGTGTTGAATTTGAGAAGTAATTATAATTTTCTTTTAAAGTGGATCTCATAATTTTCTTTTAAATTGGCGGTTCGATCCATTTGATAGCAATTGTGAAAAATTATTCCAGATCTGTGAAACACGGGATTTTTCAGTAATGTAAGTTCTTCATATTACTTTCATGTGCATATTTTTACCGACGTAAATACGGGACGAAACAGTTTTAAACGAAATTCTACTAAGACGGTACTTATGACTTTATTTTCTTTCTCTCTCTCGGAGATATCAAACATAAGTCATGAATTAACCTCGATGTATTCAACACAATTGCAGACTTAGTTATCAATCATAATAGTTATCAATCAATATACATGAACATATTTTTATAATTTTTTAAAAATTTTCTTGTATGTTATAGTGTTAATGACATAACACTTATGTTTCTTTATTTTTATACTACGAAGCACCACTCAGCCAAGGGCCGATACCTTATATTCTCATATGAATCTCTGATTATTTAGTTACAGTAAAGTTCTCCTGCATATTATGCAGGGAAAATCGGGTTTTTAATTGAAATTCTGAGAATTTTATCAAAAGTTGGCATATAATGAAATTGTTGAATATTTTTTTTTAGAAGATATTACGATTCTTCTAAATTGTCCTGATTAGTGATCTAATATATTTACATACGTTCATACAATACAGGAAGTTTTAAGGAAAATATTCATAATTAATATTATAAGTTACTAAAATACACATACTCTTAAGTTCACTATAAATAAAAGAGTATTTATACGTTTTGCCTTGAAATTAAATTTTTAAATCAATGAGTATTCGTAAATATAATAATATAGTGTCTGTTTTGTTTTCGCGCAAGTGTTACACAAAAACAACTTCAGAAATTATAAAGAAAATTAAAATTTTTATACCTTCGAGACTTTATTAACATCTCTAATACAGATCAACAGTATCACTCCATTCTGCTACTCACTAATTGATTGACGATGACATAAGCTCTTTAATTAGTAACCATTATAAATAAGTAGTACAATAATTCTGGAATTTATATTTTATTACATAGTACTTACAAAAATATTATTACAATCTGTTAGATTTTGGAGCAATCTTTTGGATGCATCCAAGGTCCAAATATACGCAAAAAAAATTTCGAATATTTCTCTGCAAAGGTAAAATTACTGGTTTTCAAATAAATATGTATATTTCAAAATCTTGCTTACATTGAGTTTCAATAGAAAAAATAATTTCACGTTTAACCATTTTGTATATAAACGTTTAACAACACAGAAAATCATTTTAGTTTGTTGAGACATAACGAATTTTTTTGTTTACTATTAACATAATATAGATTATAACTATATGAAATCATAAATTACTGACAAAAATACAATTGTAATGTTGTTGTGAAAAAATTGGTAGCTTTTGTCCTTATGAGCGATTACAATAACATGGAATTCGTACAGTTCGCTACGATGTCAAGGTTTGCGGGTAAATTCGACACAAGTACAAGCTACAGTTTCATACTCGGACTAATTCGGAAAACATTACAGTAATTATTGAATATATTTGGCGTTAATTTTGTGAAAATACATTATTCACAATTAAATGAAACTAAGTGACATAGTATTATTTCTACTTTCTTTAAGTTCTTTATCACGACCTAGGTTTCGTTGTATTACAACATCTTCAGGTGGGCTATTAGCAAAGATCTTATCTTAGCTTATCTTTGCTAATTGCCCACCTGAAGATGTTGTAATACAACGAAATCTAACTTAAAAAAGTAGAAGTAATACTATATCAGGTAGTTTCATTTAATCGTGAATTAAGATAACTTTATAAATAGAACAGCCGTTTCTTAGGTATAGATTAATCAGTGTTCCCATATAACTCTATTTGTTTTGAAAGTTTAGTTTCACGTTCTGTATACCGAGCGATCGATTTTTTCGATGGTTTTCTCAGCTATGTTTACTTAAATGAATCTCATAAAATTTTGGACATTTGTTTAGACCATATAACTATATAATATTATGCTAATTCCAAGCTTTTATCGTCAAATTGTGATGCTGCGGGAGTACTGCTAGCCTAAACTATTAGACTTGACAGTTTAGGCTAGCAGCTCTTCTGGTTTTAAATTAGTATTGTGTGCCCCAACGCTCCAAAGACAATGTTATTGAATTTCGAGTACTAAATTCTCAATTTTAATGCGGCAATATTACGGCCTACCTATTCCGTGAGACTTGAGGATCCGTTCTCTTGTGATCTCAGTTCTGATACTGCAGGAGTCTACGGTAGACTGCTTGCTTAAACCGTGAAACTTAAGAATCAACCGATTAGCGTGATTCCGATGCACAGACTTTGTCAACGCACTCTGGGTTCCAACAATTCAATCTTGATCTAACAGTGGCACAACCTATCTAAATCAGAAGACATGACGATCTACTGGATTCATATTGGTAAAGTATGCACAAAAAATTATTCCAATCATTGAATTCAAAATTTCAATTCAACCATGGATTAATTTAGATCCACCAAAATCAAAACTTCTTTTTCATCGTATTATGGACTATAAAGAATTAGGGTGGTAAAATATTTTACGTTGCTGATGATACACCACCCAATCAGGGTTTGCAGAATTTCGAGGATTCTATGGAATTAGGATGGTTAAAAATGATACATTGTTAGTACTTCAATTGGAGAAATGAGATGAAACTAGCTGAGCAAATAAAATACACCAAAAATTAAAAAATAAAATAAAAGTATGTTTGTTTTTAATTGAACCGTTTCAGAAAATAATTATGGATCACTGATCTTGAGTTTCATGCAAATTAAATAAAATTGTGGGGCTCGCTTAGTAGAAAAATGTCTTTTAATGGAACTTGAAAATCATATCTGGATTTTTAACACGGTAGACAAATTAATTTTTATAACATAAAAAGCAAGTCGTATAACTGACGAGTTCACATTTCCCGTGTCCCACTATTTTCTTCTTCCCTGATCTAAGCCCCACATTGGTTATTCATAATTATTATCGAGCTTTTAGTGCGTAATCAATTTTATTTAAAATTACGTACAAACTAAATAAAAACAAAAACAAGATTTATGAGAAAATGCTACAATTCTGTGATTTTCGTCAAGCCTTTGTTATTTTTCATCATTTCGTGCAATTCAAATAAATTTCCATTTGTAAGGCTCTGATTGGGAGTTTAATCTGTTTTGATTTAGTTCAATTTATTGAGAGGACGTGATAATATATAGTAGTATAGAGCTTAATATAAAAATGTTTAACTTGACGGGCCAATTTTGTTTTTATCTTTTCGTAATCCCGATGATATTTTGTATAGTGATTGCAATGTTCATTTTTTTTATTAAAAACTGACGACCTTTTGCTTGTTATACTAACCAGCAAACTACTAATATATTGAAACCTATTAATCTGCTTGCATGGAACTAACTTACATAATAAAATAAATGCGAGACTTGTAAACACGTGTATACGTACTACATACGTGTATATTATAGATATATTTAATACTCATTGACTGCTACAATCATAACTCTCTTTTTAGCTTCACCATAATGGAAAAAACATATTATATTAACGACAAGTCTATTAGTATGTAGGTATTTAAGCTCTTATCGACTATCGAAAGGAACGACACTGAAATTCAATATAACCTAAAATTGATTTTTAACCCTAAAATAAGTATATATATATATATATATATATATATATATATATATATATATTTATATATATATATATATATATATATATATATATATAATAAGAAACACAGCTTATTATTTTTCACAATTCGTAATAAATAAAAAAGAATACACGATTCCATATCAATATAAGGAAGTAGATTTAAAAAAATAAAATCAACTTTTATAAAAAATACAGACGTAGACTATATCATAGAAGAGTTGTTTAAGTATTTCACCAATATGGAAAGCATTTAATATCATTAAGATTCGTGTAGAACATTTTTGGAGTTCGGTAGCTGAATCATAGAAAACGGAAACTTATTTATTTTGTTATGTCTGTTTAACTGTTGGCCTGTCCCTATGTATATTATCTACGGTATTGGAATTACGTCTATTTAAGTGCGATTGTAATAATTTTTTCCAGGAAAACTCAGGTTGTTTACCCAGATAAAATAAATTAAGTTTCTTCTTTTTAACGGGTCTCGGCACATATATAACTTGAGAACGAAAAATGTTCTCTCCATACTCTATGGAGTGAGGTTTTATCGAAAAGATCTATTAAATTTACGTAATTTCGTAAAAGTAAGTTTAAAAATATGGAAATGTATCTCATCATCATGGAAACTATCTAAGTATAGATATGAAAAATTCGAAAAAAATTATGTTAATCGTAATTTCCAACAATAAATTAAAATGATATATGCAGTCAAGTCATTTCTCTTAAGCTTGTGAAATGTATGCTATGCAACATTTTTAAATAGTGAAGAAATATGTAAACATGTGGAATAATATAATATTGATACTATGTACCCTTAACTATTTAACTTTAAATGTGTCTTAATATTTCGAGTTCGACCTCATAAGTAAGAGGATTATTTTCAATTAATGCCGAGCACATATCTCCAATGTGAATATAATTATTGTTTTATGGAGTGTTTTATAACCGTGATTACAATGTTTAAGTAGCAAAGTATTTGAAATATCATGAAAGATGCCACAACTTGAGATTCAATTCCCTTTTAGTAACATTTTTTTAAAACCTTAATACTGAAACATGAGTGTTGGTATTTACAGTTTTATTCGGTAGAAAACTTGATTTTTTTTTAATTGGTAAAACATTAAAAAATATAAATTCCAAAATTTATAGAAAACACAATTATGTATATGAGTAAATAACAAAACTAAATAGTCAAGTGCGAGTGGAACTCGGACCCTGGGTGTAGCATAACACAATACAATTTAGTAAGAGATATTTTACGAATGTACGAAATAAAAACGATAATAGCAAATGAACAAATATAGTTAGCCACGAAATAATTCCGTATAGAATTAAAAATAATAACTTTCAAATATTTTCATTAACTTTTGCAAAGAGATATAATATCGTGCCAAAATTTCAAGATTCTAAGTCAACAAGAAGTACACTTACTAGGTTTTATGAGTGAGTAAACGACATCGTTATATTTGAAATGACGTATATTTTTATTATATTTGGCTGGGTCTATGGAAATATTTTGCCTTAATAATTAACAATTGAACTTGATATTTTTTGCGATTCCTGAGAATAAGAATATGATATAGATATAGTAAGTAAAAGAATATGATATACATAATAGAAAATATTATATCATAAGTCCATCTATACTATATAAAACTGTGAGTAGCAGAGGAGGACTCTAAATATCAAAGGAAGTCTCTGAATATCGAAAAAGTATTTATGGGTCAAAGAATGCCTCTTTGAGGTATAACTTTTTTTGCCACTACGGAAAAACTTATTTTTTTAGAATGTTCTAAGGTATCGCATTCTATTATCATTTTGTTATTTTTACATCAGATTTTAATCAGTGTAGTAAATTTTAGTCAAGTACGGGTAATTTTTAACCGACTTCAAAATAGGGAGAGTATATGAATTAGTCGCGTGTCTATATATATATATATATATATATATATATATATATATCGGAAGCGTGTTGACAACCTTTTATTATTCCTATTTATTTGCAAGGGAAATGGTTTTCGAGAAGAATAAAGAACTCCGGAAATTTCCTAAGGAACTATTCAATTAATAAGAATACAAGGCCCCTTAGAAAAAAATAATACCGAGTTTTATCTCATTTGATATATTTTTATTAATATTTTCGTCTTAAATGGTGGTTAGGAAAGAGGGAATAGATCTTCTCAAGTAAAATTGGTAGTTTCATTTAGTTTACACTCATTTATCTTACTTTGACGCATACATTTATAAGTGATGACAATGGTTTGACGATGTAGCCGGAAGATTGTGACAGGAACTTCTCAATGGCGAGGAGTAAGTATATCTTGTTTGGTTCATTTTACACAAATTGATATGTTTGTTGGTACAAGTAGTGGTCAGGATCACATGATTGACCCGAGAGGTGGTGGCAATACTCCGCAATTATAAGAAGTAACTCCGTTGAATTCGGGCACATTTAACTTGTATTGACGAATATTTTAGTCGCGATTGGTGGCTGAGGTATGGTGATAGAACCGACTGGTTACGACAAGAACTATTTAATGTACAGGTCATGTGTTCATCACTTTCGACTTCGTACCGACTTCGAAAATCTTTAACGGTGGAAATATTTTTTGAAATTTAAAAACGACATTTTACGCCAAAACTAACCAAATGCTATTTTTTTATTAATTAAAAGTATCTAATGGTAGCAAAGTTTAATCAATTTATTTACATTTAGACACGATTTTTTAAACGGACTGAATAGAATAAAATAATGAAAATCTGAGTACGCGACGAAAACTCATATTTTAATTATTTTATACTTTTCAGTGCATTTTTATTCGTTATTTATTTGAAGTTGGTTCAAATATTTCGTTAAAAAGTATTATTTATTAGCCTACCATAACTCATAATTTTGGTGTATTTATGAGTCAGTCATGTTCGAATCGCGTGAGTTATGGATATTTTTTTTAGTTTCTCAGACCATCGATCTAAACAACTTTTCCTCCAACATCAAATGTTAAAATTCCCAATATCAACTTTTGTGTTCCACAATCGTTCAAATAATTATCTACATTAATTGTATTCGAATTCAAAATTTTTCCATTTTGTACTTACAGTGTTTTATTTTATACTTATTAGAAACTTCTTATTAAACGTAATCGTTAGTTTAAATAAATAGCAAGTACGTTTTAATGTCTAACTCAATGTGAAAAGTTACAAGTACAGTTTTCCAACTATTGGGATTTTGCGTGATTGAATTGGTGATTATTTTTTCAAATAATAAATATCTTTTTACTTTCTGTCCAATTATATTTTAGACAGTTTAAACAAACAATATTTGTGAAGCGTATAAAACAAATAGCATTGCTGTTTGTTTAGTTCTCTAACAAAATAAAAACGTAACGAAATTCCAAAACGAAAACTCTTGTATTTTTCTTTCATAAATTCCATGGGTTCTGTCTACCCCGATTTTGCCTTTTTTCATGTTATTATTAGCTGATATAATGATTTTTTTTATTAGAACTATCAATCCTATTTCAATGTTATGATCTTGTACAATACAGTGTGTATTTTAGTATTATTATTTTAGTAATTACAATAACAATTACGAATTTAATTCTTTATAAAGTAATTAACTAGGTCTTTCCTAATCATCACGTTGGGTTACAAAATCGACAAATCATATTACACCAGCTGCTATCTTTGTTCCCAATATAATTGTCAAACACTCTCAATTTTCTATAGCTTTTGGAGGACCTTTTTTAAGAACTAGATATTGGCTTAATATAAATATTGTTCAATTTTACTATTTACAATAATTACATTTTAAGAAAATGGAACTAAATTATATACTATTCCCTGTATTTTTTTTTCTTTGCGCTGAAAGTGTAAGCTGAAGTTACATTTAAAATAAACTAGACATCTCAAATACCAAGTTTTTCCGCGTGCAACCATTGTTTTAAACGCATTTTATTTTATATTCTTAGCCAATTCCGATGGAAATTCACGTGTTACGAAGAATTTTGATTTCGTGTAGAATACATTCAAATTCGTCAAAAATTAGCATGCACAGATATTTGGCATGCATATTTGTTTAGAATTTAGTAAATATTATGAGTACAAACCTTAGAATTATTTTATATCCTCAAGTTAATCCGGTATAGATATATTAATTAAAATTTTGAATTCATAATTTTTGTCAAGAGCACAAAATTTGGCAAGTTTGACGAAATTAATTATACGCATAGTTAAATAATATTGTAGTCTTTAAAATATTACGTGTATTACATTTTCCCACATGGACAGAAATATGTTTTTTTGAGTTTTTATGAAGAAAAATAAACAATTTTTATACTTCAGGTATATTATTACTATCAGTATTACTACTTTTGTAAAAAATCTCAAATCAACTAGCTTCATTATATAAGTTTAATTTAAAAGTATCTGTTTAATTTTTAATGTTTAATTTTAAATAATCTGGGTGTAAAAACTATGTTACTTTTCGTTATTTATATAGAAATTCTCCTGCATATTCACTAAATTATATAAAGACTATGGGAGTAATCACGTCATGTATCCATTTAATTACACAACAGATAAACTATGAACGCAGAAAGACATTTTTTTATGGAATGATCTAATTATTTCAGTAGCCATGGAAACTCCATGGTAACTTTATATTTGACACCTTGAATTTTAAGCATATAATTGACTTATTAATATTTTATTTACAATTTGTTGATAGAATTTCATATCTAAAGGGTTTAAACTTATTTTGTCTAATTTTCTCTTTATTAATATAGACCGCTGATGGGCTATATTTAAAGTAATTTAATTCATGAATCCATATAAAACAAATAATTTCTTCATTCGCTTACCGGTGATTTGTCTCTTATTTATAGTAACAAGGAGAGAAGACATTAATTATAATTACTTTAAATAACAATTACTGTTTTTTTCCTTTTATGTAAGACAGGAGATATATAATGGTTGGCAATAGAAGTAGAGGTAACGGTGTAAGTTGAACGTATTAACAGAAGTTTATTGCAAAATGATGATGGAAGAAAAAAATGACACAATATGCAGAATGGTTTATTTTTTGTTTAAAATCTCAAAAAAGTAGCCGATATTAGAACGCCCGTGATACGTTTTAATTTAAGTTTTATTTACACTTATTTTATAAATGTAATCACTTTACGATGAAGGGCTTTTTATTAAATATTTACATGTAGTTCTTGCAGGTTTAAAATTGTTGAAGTACTTACTTCATTGTGTTTCGGTATATTTGTTTATTTGAAGAATTTGAGAACGATTTACAACATTTATGCAAATTTTACGTTAATATTGTATACACAAACTTAGAAAAAATTATGTACACAATATTCTTTTTAAAAGTCTATTAGAGAAATATTCTTGTAAGGAACTATTTGACACCTAAAATATAATTGTATAGTTTTAAAAATTACTTTCCCTATACACAAACAATTTACTATTGTAATTAAAATTACACGTAGAATGAAATTTTGCGTTTGGCAGATTATATGCATTGCGCACAAATCTAATCTACTCCAAATTTATATTACAAATGTGAACTTGGTTTGTCTAACTGTTTGATTGTTATTTTTGTACGTTTAACCTACAAAACGTATTTTAATATAATTTTACAGACCAGTAACTAACATTTCAAAGAAGTGATATGAGATAAAAAAATGTATATTGATTATTTAAAAAAATGTATATTGATTATAAATCTATGGTAAATAAATGAAGGTCAATTCGGATTACTGTTTTATTCGGACGCTCCTGTATACATTGTATTAAATGTAAAAGAAATGCTGAGTAGAATATAAAATATAATATTTATACAAAAATGGAAAATATACAAATTTCTGCGATAAATGTTATTCAAACAGCTAAAAGATCAGCCCGTTCAGTCAGAAGTATAACAGATCACCTCGTTTTATTTAGTTCCCTTATAACTAATGAAATTTGTAAGAAAATTTTGAAATGCACCAAAGTTGAGATAGCTATAAAGAAAGAAAATTGTGATACTATGACATAAACCCAAAAATAAACATGAAAAGTGGGATTCAACGATCTGTTCGGAGTCTTATTGTTAACAACTGTATCGAAAGATAAACATTTTGAAAGCGATGAATTGTGCGGCACGTCTTTCTGCGGAACTCCATACATTTCGTGTATAAGTCGAGATAAGTTTGATTTCCTCACAAGATGTATTAGGTTTGATAGAAACCTTGCAGTCTTATCCATTCCAGCTAATCAGAAAATATGGGACTTACTGACGATTCAATATCGAGGCAATTGCATTTCTGGAGCCAATGTTATCATCGACAAGGAATTACTGGCATTCCGTGATCGGTGTAAATTGAAAATGTACATTCCTAACCAACCTGCTAAGTACAGTTTACAAATCAAAATGGAACCAATTATAATAATTGGTTCCACCAATTACATGATCGACGCCATGCGATATATTGGAAAAGGAACAAATACTGGAGAACTTCCCCCCCCCCGGGTTATTACGTTGCCAAGGAACTAACACTAAGTATTCATGGCTCGAAAAGAAATGTAACCACTGACAATTAATTAACTTCTATTCGGTTAGCTGAACAACTTCTACAATATCCTTACAAGTTGACATATATTAATATTTATTTTTAAATCACCAACCTCTATTAAAACAAGTACATTAATGAAAAGCGATGTTTAAATTTTAGAAATAATTCAGCTTCATATAATAAAATAAAATGCATTGCATTGCAAAATAAATTTCACAAGAAAGGATCTTGTCCACCGAAAACACGGCCTTGAATACAACACGGCCTACCCTTTATTTCTAAACTGAACTTTTATGAATTAATTCTTTTAGATTTATTTTTCGTTTCAAAATAAATCAATGTGTAATATTATTACATATATGTAGACATATACAATCATAAAGGTAAACTGAATACATAACTATCAAAATTAAACGTCGAAGAGTTTTGGTATGCCTATGTCTAACGAAGCAAAAACATTTCAACTAATATTGGTACTCGTCATCCAATTTGGTATTTATATTTTCAGTCTTTTACACTACTCGCGAATTTGGATAAACTACTTTTCATTTGCATTAAAATACATTTTGGAACATAAAATATAATCATTTTGGAACATAAAATAAAATCGTAATGGAACATCGTTCATTGAAGTTAATTAAAAATAAATTTGTTAACATTCAGTTCAAAATATATATCAGCATCTTTCAGATTAAATTACCTTTAATAAATGCTACCTATATAGTCTAAGCGTGTACTTATTAATGATATGTAAGTAAGTCCATGGAAGAATAATTATAATTGTTGAATATAATTGATAATTATCAACAGCACAGAGTACATCGCATTTTGACAAACTTATTTGATATCGGCAAGACCTTATGAATTTAATTTTGACGCAAAGACCTTTATTATGAGAAAAACAAAAATTTGGAAATTGAAATGGAAGAGTATGATTTATAGTAACTGCAAATATCGAATTTCTATCATCTGTTATTCCTCTATTGAAAAGCAGTTGTACGTAATATTTTAGGTTCGTTTTGTATAATGATGTTCGTGCGTACGTGCTTGGGTGCATGCATCCGTGCGTGCGTCTGTGCGTGCGTGAGTGCGTGCGTCTGTGCCTGCGTTCATGCGTACGTGATTACGTGTGTGCGTGCATGTCTGCGTGTGTGCGTGAGTGTGCGTGCGCGCCCGCGCCCGTTTGTGTGTGTAAATGTGTAAATGTTGACATACGCAAAAGAAATTTAAATAGCCAGTTCAATCCCGCATCCTATTATTAGGTACCCCGCATCCTATTATTAGGTGCACCCAAATTACTAAAAATTATCACAGTTTTATATTAATCAAGTAATTAATTTGATTTATCACTTTAGTTTATATTAGTAAAAATTGGCGTGTAATGTTTTTCAGTAACTGTGATATTTATTATAAGAAAAACAGCACTGATTAAATTAAATGCAATGTAGTACACATTGCATTTAATTACATTTATGAAGAGAGGCAATTTGCAAATATTTTCCAAGCGGTTTATTCATTTGCTTGAATACACATATTAATTCAACTTTTCTCGGATTTATGACGAGAACAGACGCTAACGATTAATAATATAAATGCGTACTAATCTTCTTCTGAGCATATACGAAGATGCAGTGGCTGGCGTTTAAACACATGGCTAATAAATGTCCATGTGATGTTTTGACGCGTTAACAAAAATTTATTGCGGATCCGCTTCAAGTAGTAATTTACTTTCTGATCCATTCTAACATTTACACGATCTATATCTTTAAAAATACGAGTAGTCTTTAAACGTAATTTAAGTAAAATGTGGAATATTCTACATTTTCCTTTATGTATGTTTAAATATTAGGATTGAAATTGGCCGATCTTTTAATATATTTAGTTTTGCAGGATTTAGTTTCTCAATAATTTAAAATTGGAAGTCTAACTGATTGCCTGGGAAGTAGAAACAATA
The DNA here is from genome assembly GCA_039881145.1 of Druceiella hillmani. Taxonomy (NCBI): domain Eukaryota; kingdom Metazoa; phylum Arthropoda; class Insecta; order Lepidoptera; family Hepialidae; genus Druceiella; species Druceiella hillmani. Next base: position 16,664,456 of record JAYKKI010000018.1, on the reverse strand, counting down.
CTATTTGTTAATTATTAAACGTGTGATAGCTTATAATATTCAACCTGATTGTCTTAGTTGTCTTAAGCCGTTTAATTATATATGGACAGTTTGATCTTAATCAATCAGATCATCTCGCTTACTGATAATTCGCTTAACTAGCGCAGTTAGTTCCAGTAAGAGTACAAGTGGGCTCCTATCATGATTCACACTCAGACTAGTGGTGGTGAACTTACTATTAATAAATATATGCGTCCGTCATTGCCCATCTTTCTCCTCATCAAACGATGTAGTAATGAAAATGGTAAGGCTCCATGTATAAATATTAGTTATAATTTTCTTCTGGAAGAGTGCGTGGTCGCTTCGATCCATTTGATTGCAATTTTGAGTTATTAATGGAGTATGTGAAAAATGGAACTTTAAGTTAGTGTAATAACATTTCTTTACACTAGATATATTCATAAGCTGAATTTTACAGATGAAATTGTGCGAATACGTAGCTTTAAATGAAATACGGCCAAGACGGTAAGTTAAGATTTTATTTTTTGTCTCTTTTAAGAACATCAAACTTAGTTCTTATCTTAAAATTGATATGCTGAATACAATTATGGATATAGTTGCCTACAATTGCAAAAATATTTTTCCTTTTACAAATTGTTTCGTTTTCTTGAAATGAAAATAAACAATTCTGAAAATATACGTGAGCATTAAATGAAGAAGAATAAGTAGACATTTTATAGTATTAAGGACATAGCACCCATGTTTTATGGTGTTGTATTACATAGCACCAGTTTTCTAATGCGACCCGGTAAGGTAATAATAAAATGGGACCTTTGGAAATGTTATCAAAAGCCAGCGTACAAAATATTTATTATGTATTTTTCTATATTCCTAAGGGATATCAAGTCTTATTTGAAAACAATGCTTCCTGAGGAATATAAGTTATTTTTATATTTTTATAGATTTTTGGTTGTTTTAAGGCTGAAATAAATTATTAATCATTTATACTGTACCGCATTAAAATATAAATACTTGGAAGTACATTAACAAGAAAACTGTCAATATACTTTTGTACATATAATAAAATGGTAACGATTTCGTGTCTGGAAAAGTGTTAATGGAAATCTAAATTCTTATCTTTTAGAGACTTAATTAATATCTCCAAGAGACATCATCAAAATTATCACTGGGTTCTTCTACTACCTAATTAATTTACAATGACATATGCTTCTTAATGAGCAACCATTCAATTCAGTAATAATGTATTTATCCAGTAGATGGTTGTATTTATATTGTGCTCATATATATTTATTTATAAAATGGTAGCTAAAACTATACTATCCATCGGACTCTAGAATAGTCTCCTGACTATAACTAGACGAATAGCACATTGCCGCATTGTAAAATTGCCAGTTTTCTGATAAATATGAACATATTTAACATTAAAATCTTGCCCTAATTTCGTTTTAAAAAAAAAATAAATTTACGCTAGACTGTTTTGTAAATAAGTTTAAAGAACACGAAATATCGTCCTGGTTAGTTCAAATAAATATAATAACAAATTATTTTAACAATGTATTTTAACTTAATTAACGTTAGAAAATGGACTTACGTACTCAGCCCTCGCTTTGCACTTATCGTGAAGACAATAATATTATAACTTCTGAAGTCATTACCTTGTTGACGAAAAGTATAATAAATAATAAAAATTATACAAATAGAGTACCCTTGCTGTATCTGAAAGAGTTAGTAACTGTTCAGCCTTTTGAGTTACCAATAAAAAATATTTGGAATTAGGACAGGCTTAGCCGATATAGACAATGTTTCTTTTCATAAGACGATTGTATAACTCAAATCATAATCTTCAAATAATTTCGACATTCCTATTATTAATATTGGTAAAAACTAATATTTGATACTCGGACTAATTCCAAGTACACTATCAAACTAATAAGTACAGTAAGTCTAAATTTGTTGCCGTTACATATTGGTAATATTTAATTAAATAAATTATTCCCTTTTCTACCTCTGTAATCATTTGAATTTTATATATCGCGCTGTTCATAAGGCTCAATATTTATATAACATAGAAGTCGAGACTTGTTACGCTACTGGTAATCGAGTTAAGTGTGCAAATACCGTAGAAAATACTGAATTATATTAATTCCACACAGACGTAGGGACGTCTGTGTGCAATTAATATCAGTTTGTTTATTTACCGACTTTAATGAATCTAACTGATAGCTATGACGGGATTATTGCTACGAGAGCATTTTCTTACAGCCAACCATAACACCAGTCTAGCACCGATCGACGAACGGACGGTAATCGAACCCGGGTCACCGCGGAACCCCGTACGCTTGTGATCAATCCAACGCATCACGGGTAACGACGGTGCTCATTCAAAATTAAAGTGGCTGCTTTTGTCAAATAGAAACAAAAAAATATATATTTCCTGTCACGAGGCTCAAAATTTTTCTACCTATGAAAAATTATAATTATAGAATTGTTTCTTACATATTATTTAGGCATTTAAATCAAATATATTTATTCTTGACGTACGCCTTTTTTAAGCTTTCCCTTAAATTCAAAGATAAAACACAAATTTGAATACCGTTATCTATCAGATTTGTAGCATCTTTGAGTTTAATGTAGCGAAAGATTGAAGGAAAACCGACATCTGAAGCAAGCCCGCAACTTGTCCCCACGACGAGCTTATCCTTGTAAATCTTTCTTCGATTCGTTTGCCTGTTTCGGAAATTCCATTCAGTAAGGAGCTTCCGAGAATAAACTCAAATCATAACCGAACTTGAAATGTTTTTAACCTTTTGCGCCATGTCTTTTCGCATGTTTAGTTAATCTATGTATATATTTTACCAGAAGTTAAGTTGCTTATTGTGACGTGCTTTTATAACTTTCAGGGACGTATGTACGCGTAGATCTCAAGTTTTACGATTATCTCTGATTTTTAAGACAGTTATGTAAATTATACTTCTATTTAGCTTACAACTTTGTAAGCGTCTTCAGTCCCCGTGACAATACAACATTATGTTAGTTTCAACTTTTGATCGTCAAATCTTGACGTTCTAATTATGCGGCTTATGTAAACTGTGAGACTTGGAGATCTGCTGATTTTAAATTAGTATTGTTGGTCTCAAGTAGAAAGTTTTTATGGAACTTCGGGTTCCAACTCCTCAGTCCTGACGTTGCGATAGTGCGACCTTTGTGAACTCTGAGGGTTAAGCATCTGAAGGTTTGATATTTGTATTATGGTTCCCCAAAATTGATTTTGCCGGTGAAATCCGGGTTCCGACTCCTCATTCCTGATGATATGCAGGCAATGCCTGCTTAAATCGTCAAACTTAAGGATCAACCGATTTTAATTTAGTATTATGGGTCCCAAAAAACACCATATCGATGCATTTTAGGTTTCAACCCCTCTGTTTTGACATTACAATAGAACGGCCTACCTAAATAATGAGGCTGAACGATCTGCTACTTTTATGTTTGTAAAGTAGACCACAAGAAATGATAACAGTCATTGAATTCTGAATTCATATTCTGTCTTGGATTGTTTTAAATTTATACCATCCAAGCCGCAGAATGTAGAGGATTGTATGGCATTAGAGCGGTTAAAAAAGGTACATCGTTAATTTTTTTAATTGGATAAATGCGATAAATTTTTTTAATTCGATAAATGTGATTAATCAAAAAAGCGCACTAAAAAGTCAATTTATTTTAAGTTTAGCGGTTATATTATACAGTTGGTGATGTATGAACGACTCGAAAAGAATTATTCATTATGAGCCTATGTGCAGACTTAAATTAAATCGTGGGACGCAATTATTAGGAAACTTTATTTTGTTGGAACTTGAAAATCATATCTGTATTCAACTTATTTAATATTGTTGTCAAATTATTTGATATACCTATATAAGAAACAATTCATGTAACTTGCCAGTTGATATTTCTCCCATCCCATTGTTTTAGTTTAGTTTGTCAAAACTCCACACTACTAAATTCTAATAATTTTCGAGTTTCTAATACATCATCAATTGTACAGTAAAACCGTTTCACTCAAAATGTGTTACCTTTATTTGATTTTAGTTTTCATTTTATATTTACTTTAACGCCGTTGTTGGTATTTCGAATCAATACATAAAAAAGAACCCTTATGTTAAGACTTCGGTGTCCAATTTTGTGCTTGGATTTGTGCAGTGGTTTCCGCCAAAATTATTTGTGTACCTAGTACGTGATGTAAAAATCTTAAAAATGTTTCTAGTGCGAAAATACGAAATAGATGAAAAACCATTTTTTTTACATTCTAAATTATTCTATTTCTAGATTCCATAGTTTTTGTGCATTATCGTAAATATGGGCAAAAATGTATGTCATCACCCCTCTTTATTTCAAAATAATAATTAATATTATATAAAATTTAAATACTTACATAAATAGAGAGTCGTAAAATAAGTGTCTGATATTTTAATTTCTGATAAAAAGTTATCTTAAATAAATGTTGAAAAAATTATGTGGTTAATTAATTAGTCGTGGCGCAGAACCTTCGGCGCACGACCCTAACTTGCGTTCGACAATTCATTTTTGTATTGTGGAAAAGGAAGAAATGAGGGAGCATCACTTAGCATTTTGATCTTATCTTCGTTCTAGTGTTACACAAATTTTATTTTTCTATAGTTATTTAGAGAATTTACTATAATACGAAATAACTCACTAGTCGTTGACTTTACTATACATTTATGAATGATTGTCTTTCCAAAATTAGATTTGCCTATGATTCTGAGTATATTTTTGATTCAGTATGCAGATTCATACTGAATTTTACAATAAATTTAGTGTTGTATTTCTGTTTATTCATATCACTGTTACGTAACGTATTTCCCGTGATAAACACGACATGGTATGTCATCATTTTATAGCAGTCATAGTTGTAGTATGGGTGTACTATGAAAGATTTTACACTCTGATCTCATTCATAGAATGACGTTATTACATATTGTGAAATATGTAATACCGTCGAGTACAGATAGTGAAATTATATCCATTCTTAACAAGTTCATTTGGAAGAAAGAATACTATATATTAACTCATAAGTTTGTAAAAAAAATATATTTATTTTCTTCCATGTCTTATAGAAAAAGGGAAGCAAGCAATGAGTCGGTCGGTATACCTGGCGATTTCGAAATCACAAAATTTACCGGAAGCTCCACGTTGAGCGCTTTATGTGTCACGTTTTCCGCATTGGCAATTTTTATATTTGTCATCCAGTTACATTTTACGTAAAATATTTGCTACGGGAATAATTTTATTTTATTTTATAGGCAAACGTAAAGTTCCAATGTTTAGTACGCCTTTACGCGCTCTGCATACAGAGTATCACTTCCATTCATAAAATAAAAGTCATAAAACTATGTTTTCAGAAGACAAGGTACACAGAGGAAATGAAGGAACGTCAATAGACACGATTGTGGAATAGTGTTGACGCTGGATTTTTATTTTTTTCGTTGTTACGACAAAGCAAATGTAAAACTGATTTTAAATAATTTTTCTATTTTCAAGATGTATTGTATTGTGTATATGTATATATATATATATATATATATATATATATATATATATATATATATATATATATACACAATAAATTTAGAACAGCTTTAAGACTGGATTTCACTGCATATTAAAAAGAAAATTTATGACAAATTAATGACTAATAAAAAACGTCTATATATTTATAGATGTTCTATATATTTATGTAATATACAAAAATATTAATTCTCTATTTCTGATTCTAATAACAGAGAAAAAAAATAACGTTTTAAGATTAACATGGATACTGTAACCCAACTACATAAAACTAGATAAAAACGAAAACAACATTCGTGATAATATTACTGTCAATTAATGATCCGTTAGCGCTTTATTATTTTTTATTTTGTGCAATTCAATTGAATTTCTATCTTTATTTTAAATCTGCGATTGTACGTTTTAGCTGTGTCTATATAGTTTTATACTTATTGATAGTGAAGATCGGCGCAATAACCGCTTAAGTGAATATTTTTTATATTGTCCTCCAAGCTTTTACGTAAGTCAATAAAAGAAAAAATATCAACAGCATGAAGTTGCGAATTATATTGGGTCTATTTCATTTCAATGTGATTTTATATAGTAATATCGCTACTTGCCAAATTGGTTATATATCGGCAAGGTCTTATTTTTTTTATTACTGATGTAAGAACGTACGTATATACATATGTATATATACATATATATATATATATATATATATATATATATATGTTCTTAGATTTAGGTGGTGAGTAGGGTTAGTTTACTTTCTGATCCATGCTAATATATACATAATTTATATATTTTGAAAAAAAGTCTAAGCACAAGTTTGATAAATTTTAGAACACTTCACTTTTACTTAATTTGCTTTTAAATATTATTTTTGTAATTAACTTCTGCTTCGTACATTTATCTCTTTTAGATTTAGTTATAATATTTATTCGAGTAATGTAATAGCGTATATAGAATTTAAGTTATACAGATGAGATTACAAAACAGAAAATATTTTGATAACTTGGATCGTACGTGTCAGATATTTAGCATTAGCGGAAGTTTGCAGTGTTCTCGTTGGTTTGGAAATCTGAAAACTCTTTGCAAGTTGTCAAATATTTGATCATTTTGATTACCTAATCGGATATTTTATCTTATTTATCCATAGAAGGTTTTTTAATGTTAATCTCCAAATCTGAGCAGCTTGCTTGACAAAAAGTCTCTAATTGAGCGAAGTTAGTTTTAATAAACGGGCATTAATCTGCGAATTAATCTCATGTGGTATTTACACGTGCAAAAAAATGGCAACAGATCCGTATATGTGCATGCATTACACTAAAACCACCATAGGCATAATAATGAAAATTAACGTTTTTGTACATTAAACATTTAAATAGACGCCTCCAATAGATATCTTTCGAATTTACAATTCTTGTAATTTTGATTAAATTCCGGTATTAATTAGATTTTTAATCTACTTTGAAAAATGAGATTTTCTGTTACACCCGTAATTGTAAATATTTGTGAACCTGTGTTTTTACTTTTTCAAAAAACTAATGAATACATTTTTGTGATTCTTTCGCCCATACAATTTTCACATTTAAAGAAAAGCACCAGTGTATAAACTTTAATTTTTAAAAATTTATAATTAAGATGTCGGTGAATGGTGCATTTATTTATCAAATTATGGTACGCATTTATTCCCTTTTATACACATAAACCCATATCGTCTTATAAAAACACTTCAACAAACAACAAGATATTATATTACAAGCAACTATGACTACACTTTTATACATATAAACGCATAAATCTGTGTATGTTCACAATTTTGTCAAAAACTATTGAATTCTCAAATTATTTCGGGTAAAATATCGACAAATTTGCTAGTTTTCAAATGTATATGAAGATTTTTAATATTAAGTGTTGTGCGTATTGAGTATTTAAACAAAAATAAATTTACTCTTAAACATTTTGTAAATAAATATTTCAGAATTTATTTCAGTTAGGTAAAGTACAACGAGTTATTTTAAAAATATATTTCAGCGCTACTAACGTAAAAAGAGAAACTCGATTATTTAATCATCGTTTTACATTTACTTTAAGAGGGCATACACTAAAATTATTTTAAGTCATTACATTACTGATAAAAAATACAGTTAGCTAACTCAATCTTGGTTTAATGGTGGTTTAAACTGACGGACTTTGCATTATTTATGTGTTATTTTTTATTTTTTTACTCCATTTTTTTTTCTTTACATATTATTTTGCATAGAGATGATCATATTCAGTATTAGTGTAGTTTTACCAAATTAAGTCACATTTCTGTTATATATTTTTACAGAAACTAAAATGATTTACTTGATCTCCTTCTGAGAATATTACCCATATAGTACGCGCAGTAATTTTAAAGCGGTTGACGTCATATTTTACTAATCTTTTACTAAACAAATGATTCCCTCACTTACATCTATAATAGTTTGTTGCCTCTCATATATCCTGCTATCGATGTGGCTCAATATTGATATAATACAATAGGCGAGATTTGTTACTCTACTGTTAATTTATTCTTCTGATTTTCACGGATGAAAATACCTTGTGACAAGTCACTTGTGCGAGTATTCAAATGCTCGTGCTCCAATAAACTTCTACTTCGTATAATGTATGCTCTGCTAAATTGAATTCTGGAGATACTAATTGGGTTAATTATATTCCTTACCTTGATCAAGGACGATATGTGTGACGACGTTGACAAAAGTAGCTCCTATGTCTATTTAGCGTTGACATAAATTGGTATTCAATGAAAATAAAGTCTAACGATAGGCCATTTTTGTCGAACGGAAACAAAATTTTTCTTTCAGATCGGGAAGGTAATTAAAAATTTTGTTAGCTAATAAAATATCAAACGATCGCATTAAAATTACTTAGTACGCATTAAGTTTAAATATAGCCACTTTTTACATTTCATTTTAACTCAAGGGTCCAATGTCCAATTAGCGTTATATTTTGAAATGTAGTGCAGCGAAATAAAGTCTTTTGCAAAAAAAAACGGGCACTTGTAGGAATAAACCATATCAGAATTATTTTATTATTATTTGGTGCATTTTATAAGGCGATATGATGAGAATATTGTTATTTATTATTGAGGTATCGTTTTTACCTACTTCAGTCATTAAACATGCGAATAAATAAAACAAAAACGATGTAAAGTCCACAGACGAGCGTTTTCATACTGGTACATTAAAAATGGGTAAAGTTTATTTTTTAATATTTTTTATTAATTTAATATAAAATTTGAAAATTTAGTAACGAGTATGGCCTCTTCTGGCTAACATTAATGCGCTTAATCTGCTAGGCATGCTTTCGATGACGTTTTTTTATCATTTCCTGAAGAATACGTTCCCATTCAGCGACGATCACATTTTTAAGGGCCTGAATGTTTTCTGGAGCCGGTTTTACGGCTCTGACGCATCGTTTGAGATTATCCCATATGAGTTCTATCGGATTGAGGTTGGGACTTCTAGCTAACCAATCTAACCGACGAATTCCGGCCTCCTGCATATACGCATCAACGTCTCTAGAGCGGTGGGCGCGAGCGTTGTTGTCCATAAAATGGACTCACCTCCAACTGTTGTTAATGCGGGTTGAGCATAAGGAATAAGAACCTCTGTTATGTACCTTCGCGCATTAAGTGTGCCATTTTCAATAAAAACTAACTCGGTACGCTCATCTGAGTTAATACCAGGCCAAAACATTACGGAGCCTCCACCGTAAGGTGTGATTTCCTCAAAGCACACTTCTGCGAAGCATTCTCGAGGTCTTCGTAAGACTTGCCGACGTCAATCCTCACCACTAATCGATATACGAGCTTCATCGGAGAATAAAACACTATTCCAGTCTCGTTGAGTCCATGATGAAAAATTTTGAGCGAATCTCAATCTGGCAACTCGATGCTCACGGAGCAATGTAGGGCCCCGAGTTGGGCGATAGCTACGTATATTGACGGCCTAAAGTCTCCTTCTAACTGTCCATAGGCTTACTCATGTACGTCTGACTTCCTCGTGGTTCTGTTTGAGATCCATGTATATAATTTGACGATTTTGTAGCGCTTGAATGACTATGAAGCGGTCGTTTCGTGGCTAAGTGCACCGTTTTCTTCCACAACCGGGCCTTCTACTGACGGATCCGTTTCTTGGTATCATTACCAGGATCTTTGGACGGTGGAACGGCTCACATTATACTGCTGAGACACATAACATTGGCTACAGCCTTCTTCAAGCGGCGCAATAATTTTACTAGCTCTTATCATTTTTTCAACCATATTGAGAACAGCAAAGAGAGGTGAACTAATGCAGCAAACAGCAGAAATTTTTTCGTTAAAATAAAAAACGTAACAAATGAAAAAGAACTTAATAAGAGTTGTATTTCATTTACCGCCAAAAATATGTTTTTGTTAGTGAAAGAGAATTTTCATTCAAAAAGAATAAATTTCAAATTTAGAATGTTCGTTTTTATGTGCCAGAATACCCTATACATGCCAGTAACAATTGCAATTATTACAACCTCTTAATAAATAATATTTTGTTAATAACATGACAAAATCAAAGCCACCCGTTTTTTATGCAAAAGAGTATATAAACGGCGATTGAATACAAGGCGACGACAAAAGTAAGCACGTGACTCGATACTCTCCTGAGCTAATCTCGTAAATATTTCGTCAATTCGTTTGTCTGCATCACAAATTGCCGTCAGTATCTTCCAAGATTAAATTCAAATCATAATCAAACTTGCTTTTACGCTTTTGCGTCGTATTTTTTAGTATGCTCAGATTATATTTATGTGACATGCTTTTATAAATTTCAGGAACATAGTCGTAGCTCAGGTAAGTATTCTCAGCTCTCAGGTTTTATAATTATCGCAGGACAGTTGCTTATTGTGACTCTGAGGGATGCACACTTAGTTCTCAGATTCTTCATTAAATATATACGTATATATATATATATACATATATATATATATATATATATATATATATATATATATATATATATGTATATATATATATATATATATATATATATGATGGAGTATTTCTGTATACTATAAATTGCATTATTTTTCTTCTATTGCTATAAAGACTTTAGTCCCCTAAAAAGAGAACATTTTTGTACAACAGGACAGTATCGTTTAGAGAATTTAATATTTACATAAAATATCTCAGTAATCAATGACATTGTTATACATTATTTGAAAGACAGTTATTCCAAATCAGGATGAATGTAGCTTTAATGTATGTATTATGTATTTATGTTCATTATTATTGTATTATGTATTTATGTTCATTATTGACACTGTATATTAATGCTTTGGTTATGAACAAAATAACCTGGTACCACTTCATTTTATAGAAATTCTATAAGTATGGGTTTACTATAAACGAACACTCTTATCAATGAATATTGGTACAAGTAAAGGCATTATAAATTATGATTTTATATATCGCGTTAACAAGTTAACTTGAAAAAGTAAATGTTATATACTAATTTTCACGTTCACGTTTAAATTCGGGCAAAATTTTTATATCGAGTATATTAAATAATACTTTATTGAAAAGCGGAAGCAAGTAATGTGTCGGTCGGTGTACCTGGCGATTTCCAAATCCAAAGTTAATAATAAGTCCTGCATTGAGCTCTTTATATCTCACATTCCCCGCATTGACAACTTTTTATATCCCATTCAGTATAATTTTTTTATAAAATGCTTGCTACGAGGATAATTTCATTTTATTTTACAGGCAAACATTCCAATGTTTAGTATGTCTTTTCGCTCCCTGTGTACAGGGTTTCATATTTCTTTTTAAAATAACAATAATAAAACTATATTTTTTTCGAACGACAAGGTCCACAATGATAATTATAGACATGGCTGAGAAATAGGCTTGACTTTGAATTTTTATGGCTTTCATTGCAATAGGACTAATTAAATATAAAACTTAATTTAAAATCACTTTTAATTTGTAAGATGAATAAATAATATTTAAAAATATTTATAAAATACGCAAAGGTAACATTCCAATAATTTCCTTTCTTCTTCCAGAAAAATTGTATGCATTTTTTTTTCTCGGTCAACAAGGTGGTGGAAATTTAATTTTTTCTTTTACTTTTAAAATTTTAAAATTGATTTACACCGAAAACTGCAAAATGTGACAATAACAAAATTGGACCTCGTGGCAAATCTGCCACAAATTATTATTTACGGCAAATTGATGATAAATACCAAACATTTCTGTAAAATGTATTTAAATATCACACCTAAGCAAGTTCTAGTCTGATAAAAAAAACAAAGAAAACAAAAGAGTAATTTGAAACGAATTTTTATACTAAACAAAAACTAAATGAAAACAAAAGCAAGATTGATGAGGAAATACTACAGTTCCATTATATTTTCTTAAGTGATTTATTAGAATTCCTCTTTTTGGACAGTCAATTAAATTTCTATCTGTTTGGCTGTAAATGTGCGTTGTAGGCACTTCTATTCAGTTTAAACTGGTTGCAAGTGAAGTAATAATGAAAAGTAATGAAGTGGTTAATATAAAATTAATTAACTCTACCGCTTTTATCGCTAATTTTGTTTTTGGTTTTTCATAATACACATAATATGGTGCCTCATTTCTGCAGTGTAATTTTTTATAAAAGTCAAATAACTTCTACTTATCCAAATAATCCGCAAAGAACTTATTTATTGAAATCGGTCAAGATATTTAGTTGCTTGGATGGAACTAACTCAACTAAACATACACATATGAGGCAGCATGCTGACGTATAGGCGTACATTCGTAAATACTTGTGTTATGCATACGCGATTTTCATAGCCTCTCAAAATTATAACTTTTTACTTTTGGCTTTGTCGTTCTCAGGTTCAAATAATTACTATATACTTTAACTTTCTAAAAAGTCTATCAAAAATACGGCTCTCGTCGATTCGATTCTAGTCGGCCTAAGTCGGCAAAAAGCCCAAAATTATCTAGAACATATTTTCTTTTGGAAACCCAAATATATCAAAACGCACCGCAATTTCTATACAACCATGACGTATTACTCGCTAGAGTGTTGGGCACAGATTGTCGGCAGCTGTACGACGCATGCATCGAGTCGATGGAAAAACGGTCACAAACTCATCCGATTTTATGGGTGGCGAATCAGCGGCCGTTGAAACCGCTCACAAAAGTCGACCATTTGCGTTGTGGTTTAATCTCCTGGAATTTATACGAGCATTTTCTTTTAATGTGTCTGTAACAATTAAATATCAAAATTGTTTATATTATATAGTTGTAAAAACTTTACCACAAAGTACAATTTTTGTAACGTTAGGACATTTCATCGATAGTAGGCAAAAAAATTTCATTTCGCCAACCACCTTTTTCAAATACCCAATTTAAAAAAGTGACACAAAATCTAAAGAAAACAAAAATCACATTTTGAATGTACAAAAGACGATGAGTTGGTAAATTTAATTTAAAAATCGTATAAATTATTTTATGAGTTGACAACACCATATTAGTTTTTATGGTATTCTTGGTTTTATTTTATGGTATTAAATATTTGTGTTTAAATGTCGTAATTAATATAATGTTTTGACGAATTGTTATAATTAAAAAAGGAAGAGTTAATCAAAAAATAGATTTATTTTATGGATAAATATATTTAATTTTTATTTAAATGTCAGTAGCAATTATCATCAGTAAACGTAGTCAATAGCCAAAAGGTAAAAGATTGACACTTTCCAATTTTGTTATCTGTTTGTTTGTCCGTCTATCCGTTCGTATATCGGGGCATCTCAATTTTTCAATTTAAGTGTAACCGTAATTCAATTTTACAGGAACGTGTATACTGTTCACCCCAATATAAGAAAGAATTATTTTTAACGGACCTTCCCACACAACTTTGAGACTTTTTTTTTCATTTCTCTGTGGAGTAAAATATGTTAATGACCAGTCAAATAAAATTTAAAAGTTAAAAATAGAAAAGTCAATTGAAAATTTTGCACGCACTTTTCGTTACGGTGCTTGCGAAATACGAGTCTCTAACTTGCATTAATATGCTTTGCATCTCTTATTGAAGTATGCACCTTGAATACCAGAAAAATTTCGCGATACAGGCATTTAGTAAACGCTACAGTGTGAAATGATTATGCTTTATTTTCGTTAAGGTATTAAAAATATGTATGCAATTGAGTTACGAGTATTACTCTTCCGCCCGCAACATACGAGTACATAAGGCAATTTTGTGTATAGTGAATAAAATTATTCAACAAAAAAATTATACACACTTAAGTTAACTGTTTAATGTGAAAGTATAAAATTCCAACTCTTCCAACTCTTGTTTCCGAAAATGAAATTTTACTACAGTAAGCCATTTTTGATTAATGGAAATACGAGTATTTAGTTTCAACATTTGTGTTTATTCAGATCATGTATGTGTGCTAGTATGTATGTACCTGAGTGAAAAAGAGAGGCATTGTTACTTAACAAATATCAAAGATAGATCTTTTGTCGAGAATTACGACTTTCTCAAATTTCATTGCCACTAATTCTTTTACAAGTATAAATTGACATCTGAGGAATAATAAATTTAAACATACCAATAAATATAAATACAATATTTAATATATTCCTAGAATTATTCAATTAATTATAGTATGTTTTGTAAAACAATTACATTTTTTCTTACCTAAAGAACTTACCACATTTAGTTTTCCTATTTGTTTATTTTTTACGTAAATTTTATACACATTTTTTTACTTATCTGTCTACTAGTATCCTGTATTCTTCATGCCTTTTGTATAAATACGCATTTATACATACCTTTTTATTTGTTGTTTTCTTGCTTGCCTCAAGGTAATTCAAACGAGTTCAAAATCCGTGAGTTTAGTTTTCACTACTGAGGAATTCCAGTCAAACATTTTTAGCCTCTGTCCTCAGACCTCGATCAACACCTAGTGACCAGAAGGCCGGTAAGGTAAATCAAACGAGTCCAAAATCGGTTAAACTGTCCTTACCATTAATTACTTTGATTTGATTTTGGCTATTACTTGTGAATGAAAGTAACCATCAAGACGAGTCAAAGGAGTCCGCACACAATGAATTTTGTTCACATAATTGAAGAGATCCTGTCATTGCCATCCGGCTCCGCCATCAGATCTTGATAACCAAAAAAACTGGTTAACATAATTCAAACGAACATAAACTCGATTAAACTGCTCTTAGGACTTTCTGTCAACTGATCACTACCTGTGACTAAAGGCTTAAAAAGATTTGTCAAATGAGTTCAATTTGCGTATCAGTTTTCACACGAGAGACTTGTACATTTATTCGCTGAAGAGTTCCTTAGGATATCTTCGGAGTCTGTGGTCAGATCTTGGCCATCTTTATCTGCGACGTTTCTAAAAATATTTCTATTCAAACTATAAAAATAATGATAATATATTGTTGCTTCTTGGAGTTAAAACTGTATTTAGATATATAAAAAAATAACTACAAGTCGAATTGAGAACCTTCTTCTTTTTGTAGTCAGTTAAGAATGGAAAGCGTATTAAGAAATAGCGTAAAAGAACGCAATTCAAAAAAGTATTAGGAAATAGCCTGGTATTATATTAACAACGGTAATATAATAAAAATTTAAAAACTTCATTAATCATCATCTTCATTATTATCGTTAGAGTTGTCTTTGTTTCCAACATTTCTTTTTGCAAATTTTATAGTATCTATTTAACTGGATTTTATGTTGAGTGAAAGTTAGCAGACATAATAAGAAAGTATTGTTATCTAAGTAGTTTTAACTAATGTTTTTATCATATCCACAGACAAAGTAATCTGTTTAATGGTGATGGTTATTCATGCTAGAATCACATTAATATGTTTTATAAAAATTATTCACATTTTAATTTGAGATAATGAAACATGAGTTAAGATGGGGTCCGCAGACACTAATATTCCGTGAGCACTTTACATTGAAATGTATCTTATTTTTTTGCACTTTAATTAGCACGGAAACTCGTCTATGATGCAAAACCAAAAAATATACGCAATAAAACTACATACAACCTTCTTAAATCATTAAGCCTACGAAAAGTAAAATTTACTTTGAAGAATCCATACGGCTCGAAACAAATACCAAAAAAAATATTTATTCTATAGTGCGAAAATCTATGAAAATAAAACCAATAGCATGAGGTTTTATTTTCATAGATTACTTAGTATTATTTAATCAAAATAATTATCGTTTTAAACGTATTCGTTATTCAAGTGTGTTATAATTTTTTAAAATTCATTTTTATAATGACACAAATTTATTATAGAGGTTTTGGAAAATAATAAAAAATTATGATTTCTTTAACCTGCTGGTTCAGAACATATACTTTATGTCACGTTCCACAGAGATATCTTAATTTTGAACGCCAATGTACAATGAAAACAAATAAACACATACTTAAATACCGTAATTCATCCAAGTCAATGGATTTTCATAAACGTTGACGTTGATAATGAAATTATGGTCTTTTGAAGGAATGGGTTTCTAATTGGGCTGATATTGAGGTATAAGATATTGGTAGCTCAGCAAAGATCAACAATATAATGTGCAGATTATTCAAACAGAACTTTCAATCACCAACCGTTTAATTATTAGAAGCTATATTAGGTTAACGTTCTGAATAGGTTTGATGTACACATAGATGTTAATTTTATTTCCACGCTGAGATAAATAAAGGTAATTCCTGATGGAAATAAACATTAAGTGATGAGGTTTTAGAATGTTAACAAACAATTTTGGCAACCTTCGCCAAAGCAAGAATTACGCAGATTTAGGAATTTTGAAATAGGGTGTTGAGATTACTTACCGTTGATGTAAGATGTTACATTGAAACTAGATTTATTAATTTGTTTATTGTAAAAACATCTCCAAAGTTGGCGATGCATCTGTTATTTTTATACGATATGTTGGAAATTTTGATTGCCCAATCCTCTAGTATCATGTTGAAAAATTATCCAGCGCTGTCAAATTGGCGACATATATTCTCAAGCAAAAGCTTATTTTCCCGCTTGTAATTACATCGTTTAAGAAATTTCTGTAATTGGCAGGTTAAATTAATTTATTAACATGTAGGCTGTTTACTGTTACATATTCCTAATAAATCTATACATACTTCATGGTCGCCTTTGCCATAAGAAACAGTTTGAAATGTAATAGAAACAAAACAACTTCCGTGATATTACTATTCTTAAAAGAGATACGTTTCATATTACGTTTCATATTAAATCAAGATTTCGAAGCTACGTTACGTGGTTGATTTTTTGATAAATAATACAAAAAAAATGTCTAGTAGGTTATTACTTTATTCATATTCAAAGAACTATTTGTTTTATTTTACTATCAAACGATCACCTCATAAAAACCTTATTTCGAATAGAATCAGAAACAGGACTTCAAACTGCTCATATTTCAAGAGTTACCTAAATAGGACTGGGATCTGCTACTTAATCAACAATGAACAACGATGACTTTTCAACTTTAGAAAATCGACCAGCATCTGAATTAATTAATTACAATGCCAAATCGACAAACGATTGCATTTCAATGTTACATGATCTACCTGTAAATGAATTTCATACCTTTAGATGATCTACCAGAACTTACTAATTCTCAACTTCTTTGTCAACAATAATACAACTCAATACAGCTAATAACTCTACTTCAGTTCCTGCTTCGAAATTATCTGTTATGCTATCATTATATCAGAAGGTACTAAATGTAAAAACTAATTTATACCAAATTAGTGCCTCAGTTGGAATAACAAAAGATTGGCTTCCTACAAATACTATTCAAATAGCTACCACTACATTTAACAAAACAGTCCCACCAATTAAACTAAGTCTATGTGAAATTGCAAGAAAATTATCCTTATTGGAGGTCAAGGGTCCAAGATGAAAAATTCAAAGTACAATGCAAAACAAGTAAACGAGCTTGTACAAAAGTAATCTTTGCAACTCGAGATGAATACCCAAATGAATATTCAAATTAAATTTCATTAATTACAAAATGTTAAATTCCATTAAAAATATCCTTTTTGGTAACTTTAAATATTTCTTTTGTTAATTCATTTAGAATAAATAAATACGTTTTCTGTGACAATTGCTCTATTACTTATTCAATATTTAATTGTGTCTGGTTTACTAAATTAATAGTTTTAATATCTTAGAAATAATCTTTTGTCAACTTTCAAACTAAAACAATCAAAGGATTTGATTATATCACTCCATCTCCTCAGGGAAACGCCGACATAAAATTTATATTTTAATATGTCCCGTGAAATGTTCATCGTCCTTAGTTATTTGGTAAAATCTAGGTCTCCATCACTGATTTTTGAGTTTAAACTAATGCTATAATTAAGCTAATTTATCGATCTCTCACCGTTATGCGACACATTACAAATCCTAAATATCTAATCGGGGTATGGTGGTCTGTTAATTTTTACTAGTCACGTTGGGCGAGCTTGCACAATCTTCGTTAGCGCCCACCACAATTCGCGCGCTTCGATGATCGTTAACTTTTAATTAATGAACAACAAGCTTCGGTCGCTGCTCTATTTTGAGCGTACGGCGCGCGAAAATGGGGAAGAGCAGGATTGAATTACTTTCTATGGATTTCGGCTTCGATTCTGTTTTGTTGGGTTTCTATATAGTTCGGAGTAAATGTTGTACTTCCACTTAATTATTACTCTATTTTACATATAGAAATAATGATTCTATTTCATACTGTGATTCACATATTCACTAGTCAGATGGCTCAAAAATATTTTGATCAAACTAAGTTTTTCGTTAAAGTTGGTTAATATAACTATAAAGAACGCATTAATTCCTCGCTTATAGTCTATTAGGTAATACATATATACGCAATTCACTTATGGAATGGCAACTTTCATCTTTTTAAATTTCTCTTTAATCAATATAATTTTCTTTAATAGACCTAGTCCTTCATAGTTTTTCGTCCTTTGAATAACATGTACTTATTATTATTTCCTTCTTCAGATTTTGGTTTACCGCGTCTGAATTAATATTTTCAATACAAATATTAAAGTTGATATAAACTTCTATGCGAATGCATCAATTGTTTGAAATCTATGAGGAATGACTTATATCGGCGATATATTAATTCAAAGTATTACTCACTGGAGGATGTTTATCTGGTATTTATAATTAGAAAATCTATTAAATTATTGATTCGTGTAGGCTCAAAGTATTAAAAATTTAGATGCATACGAGTATTAACTTTTTTTAAGTTCTTGATGACTAAAAATATTTTTAGTTGAAATGAATATCCAAATAAAAGTTGTGATTTACATGTCGCGGTATTTGACACTTAACTTTATCAAATGAGTTGATACCTAAATTACTGATTGAATCTCGCACACAATCATTTTCATTTAATGACTTTGTTCGTATTGAGACGTTATTTAATTTAATTGGTATAAATGACCTTTAAGATTTTTTGACGTATGCCTAATATCTTGTTCGGATCTATTTTGTTAATATCGATATTATGTATTGAACGGGAATTCACAAGCGGTTGACGATATTTGAGAAAAATTAGATCTTGATTTCAGATTATTTATTATTGTTACAGATTGGTAACGAATGTCATTGCCCTGTAACAACCTGTTATTAAAATAGCATCATATCATTAAATGAGTTTTCAACTTGTGATAGTACAGACTAGAAAATAAAGCTGATTAGTTACTTTGGGGTCGAAAGCAATATGTTCAGTTTGGACTTTCAAATCAAGGCCATATATTACTAAATCCAAATTGAGTCAGCCAAGGTAGTGACTTAGGCCCTCTTTTGCTTCTCATTATGATTATGATTAATGGCTGATAGCTCGCTGCTTTCTGTTTGCCGATGGTTTGAAACTATTTTCGGGGTGGAAAAGCAACCTGATTGCGAGCTGTTTCAAAGTGATGTGGAATTAATATTTCAATGGAATTTGAATAATAAGCTACAATTTAATTTGAAAAAATGTACAATGTGCAATACGGCGACATGTACCCTTGACGCAGAATTATGAGTTAAATAGAGCGGCGCTCGAAAGGATATCATCCTTTTGAGATTGCAGTGTAATTATGGACATCCATCTAATATTTCATGATTATATCACTGAAACCTGTAAAAGGGCCTACAGTGTAGCTAGGAGTTATCGTGGGATATTTTCACTATTTCCACAATAGTGCACGTATTGAGACCTCGATAATTCTTTAGTCCGAAGTATCCTTGAAGCTAATGAAGTCATTTGGTCTCTACATGAAGTAACTTGTAGACTTATGTTGGAGAAAATATTAAAGAAGCCTAACGGATTTTTATACAAAAAACTCTATGGGTGCTATCCTCATTTGTGTCCTTTTGTTTTATTTAGATTTTCTAATGGTCTGTGCTTCTGACCACACATTTTTTTAATTATTAATTAATTATATTGATAGTCTCTCTTGGATTTGATATCTCTTAATGCTCCTCACTGTAACAAGAGGGGAAGGAGTCATTGTTTATTTCATCTGTCCAGAGCGAGTAAGAACAGTTCCAAGCGTTCACTAGTTTTAACGCACTTATATTAATCAACGAGGTATTGCGAGAGGCATATTTATTCTGTTCCATTGACTTCTTTAGAAATGTGAATATGGTGTTGCTTGGTAGTTTACGGTTGACAATTAGTTTCATGTTTAATTTTATTCATTTGTATTTTTCTGTTTTGTTAGATATTATTTTCGTTATTATGTGTAATGCAAATAGATGTATTTTTAGTATTTGGATGTGTCCAGCGCTTTATGGTATCCTTCAACTTAGATATGGAATTTTTGTTATAAATAAATAAATATAAAGATCTTATAAGTAAATTTATAAGTAAATTTTCAGCTAACATATTTTAACTATTGAATATATTTGGCGTTAATTTTGTAGAAATTCATTATTCACAATTAAATGAAACTAGGTGATCTAGTATTATTTCTACTTTCTTTAAATTATTTACTAATAATAATACATCACATAGTTTCATTTAATTGTGAATATTTTAACTATATTAATACAAAGAGCATCTAATATTATATATAATTATTATAAGCAAAAGCGATCTCTCGTTTTATGTTCGCGGTAAATACTACATAATTAAATGTTAATTCGGTAAGAATAATTTACATATTAGAAGTTATAAGGATTTCTACGGGATTCAGTAAACACCTAGCAAATATTTTGACGAAAAAGGTAATAACGTTAATATCTTATGGTAGAAATGTACAATTAGATCGAATTTTATCGTCGATATATTTGATTTATTAAATCTGTCCCATCAATGGTTAGCTCGCAGAATATATCATTAAGAATTAAATATTTTAGCGGTAAGTAAATATTAATATATCTAATTCAGGATTTAGGAAATCCTTTTACCTTTTTTATTACATTATACATTCATCGTTTTTTTAAAGTATTGAGCAATTTTATTACAGAATAATAATTGTATTACTTAATAATTTTATTTCTACACATAGACTTATAAAAAACATATTCGTTGAAGCAATCACAACTTATACTTGCCCGTCGCTTTATTTACGCGGACCAGTGAACAGCGGGAGTTGATGAAGAGTGCGTATTTTAACCTCTGACCTATTGTGGAAAGCTACGAATTTATTTTCCCGTCTATTAAAATCCTGGTTGGTAATTATTTCTTTGGATGACGAAATTTTTTTCGGTTATTGTAACAAACGACAATTTTGCTTGTTATATTTTCTAACTAAATAAAAACGTACCAAAACAACTAAACCACAATTTAATTGTACATATATTTTTTTAGATTCCTTGAATTGACTTGTTACAGAATAACATAAAGAGTTGTTTTATTCGCTACTTTTAGTAAATGTCGAATTAACTTAACAAACATTTTCCACATTCAAATATTTTCCCTCCACCTAGTATCATCCGTGGCGATTATAAATAATATTAATTTAATTCTTATAATTGTAATTATTACCTAAATTTCTCATAAAATACTTAATAATACCTTTTTTAGTCATCAAGTTAGATTATAAAATCGGCAAGTCATATCACAGTGTTATCCAAATACTATTTCACTAGTAGCCTTTGAAGAATATTTTTTTACGAATGGCAATTCATTCCTGTATTTCAGTTTATTACAATTCACACCTCAGTTTACAGTCAACAGACCTACATTTGTGAGCTACTAGAGCACACATCCTAGTATTAGACGTGTGTAAAAATTCATATAATTCGTAAAATTATGTGAAATTTTCGTGTTTTCAAATTATGAAAAAGCTGTGAAATACAATGGTAAATACTATTTAATTACCTGAAACATAACAGTGTAGCCTTATTTACACTCTGACTCGGAAACATGAATACATAACGCTAATGAATAATAATCGATTTACTATTTACTTTAATTCAATATTTTTATTTACCAAAAATTGTTCTTCGTTGTCTTTTTTTCACGAATAGCGCTGTCCCTCGTTACACACTCGATAAACTATACTTGACTTTACAAAGCCAAAGCTCCCCTGAAAGACAACTTTCTTCTTAAGTGCCTTTTTTATATTTTGTGAATCCCGATGGGAATCTAGCTGGGTTTCTAATGACTGTTCAAGTAAATGTCTTTTTTCAGTGATCATTAAGCGCTTGGATTTAGTTTAAATTTCCTTAAATGTCGTGAAAATTTTTCTTGAATATGCATAATTAATTCAGGATTTATAAAATCCTTTGATACTAATATTAATGGTTTTCCTGAATCTCTAGAATTAATTTTGTATCACCGAGAAAACCCGAAAAAAAATTATTTACAATTGGGGTTGTAATATTTTTGTCGAGAACTTGAAAAAAAAATCTACAATTACTCACAATTAAATGAAACTATCACGTAGTTAGTATTATTTCTACTTTCTTTATGTTCTTTACCACGACCTATGTTTCGTTGTATTACAACATCTTCAGGTGGGCTATTAGCAAATATCTTTGGTCTTTGCCAATAGTTCTTTGATAATAGCCCACCTGAAGATGTTGTAATACAATGAAACTTAGGTCGTGGTAATTAACATAAAGAAAGTAGAAATAATACTACATCACGTAGTTTCATATAATTATAAACAATGAATTTCTACAAAATTAACGCCAAATATATTCAATATAAGAAAATAAAAGGTGAACAAATTTTGTGAAGTTGGTTATTTGTACAGCAAAATAATTTTTATAGACTTTTAATTATTCCACATATTACAATATTTTTATACGTTATTTAAAATTTTGGTTTCATTGAGTTTTCCTAAAGAAATTAAGTAAATCAAGCTTATTATTAGCATTTACATTTCCACAAGAAAAACAAATTGACTAGTCTCATTATATATTTAATATAATAGCTAATAGCAAGCTTATAAAAATTACGTTGATGTGTAATAATGATTTAAGAACGGAAGTCATTTTATAAAAGAGAGCATTAAGGATTATCATGACCAAAATTTTTAAAAGACCTATTACATATACAGAACCTATACTCTCTTTTCATGTATCTTTAATTAAACAACCAACAAACGACAGTAGAAATGTAATTTATTATGATCTAGATCTAATTATATGAGTATCCACGGAAACATATTCATATTCCGACGCAAGTTAATGATCAATTTAAATTTAAACCTTTGAATTTCTAAACACGTAATTCACTTATTAATGTTTTGATTATAATTATTTGATAGCATTTCATATCAAAGGGTTTGAAAATTATTTAATCTAATTAGCTCTTTATTAAATTTGGGCCATCGGGAAGCCACAATGAAGGTCATTTTATTTATAGATTGTTATCTTTATATCACTATATTAGCTAAGTACAAATATAACATTTATGTATGTTATATACTTAAAGATATCTGTGCGTAACTTTTAAATTTAAACTCTATTCAGTCAATTTCAGGGTTATTTTGTATTTAACGTAGTGATGTAGACGGAAAACTTTCCCATGTATATTTAGTGAAAGTATTTTAAGACTTTTTTCGTAAATAAAAATAATCAGCGAACTTATACTTATTAATAAAAAAATATAACAAGTTCCAGTACATGAAAACGCCTTCAAAACTCCAAAAGTCTAAATAAAATCAATTTTTTTTAATTAAATTAGCCATAGTCGTTAAAATTGTTCACCACATTTGTACTAAGTATCAAAATATCGTTAATCCACAAAATGACGCGCTGTAATATATTTAGGTTTCAAATAGTTGTTTAGAGAATAAAATAATACCGCACTCTAAAATAGACGTCACGTCATATATTGAACAAAGGACATCGAAGTGATCAACATCAGAATAATTTTTTGCCAGTACTATATCGCAACTACATTCCCAGTAGTATGATCTCAGTGATGAGGAAATTGAAATGAATGTAAAAATTTCTAAATTTTTAGCAGATCTACAGCAATAATATCAGGATTTATTATTTATAATCATGACAACCGTAAAATACAAATAAGCTTAATCTAGTGTAAGCTCAAATAACCATTTAGTGCTAGGTTACTTTCTTATTTATGACAAAGTTTATATAAGTTATGTACTTTGGAAATAGTTTTTCAATATGTATTATGTAAAATGTAGCCTTTTCTACTTTTTACTTATTTTAAGTTGAAAATATGTTTTGAGTTCCGTAAAACAATACAAAACCGTAAATGTTATCATTTCATATTTTCATAGCAAAATTTTGAATTCACTTTTGTGATTTAAAAGACTATTTTTTATTATCTGTATTCGTAAAAAGGAGCTAATTGTTTGATTTAACTTTCAATGTTTATTAATTGATTTTCGCGCTAAATACGTGTCAACTATATTTGAAATGCCTTCCTTGATCAATATATGGAAGATATTTTAATCCTTTACTTACAGAATTCAGTTTAACGATTGTTGATTGTTGACTATTATTGACCTTGATTGTTGACTATTATTGAATATTCGCACACTTGACTGATCACAAGAAAAAAGGACATACATTATCAGTAGAGTAACCAGATATGATAAATAGAATCATCTAATCGAGAATTACAATACTGTTTATTATAATGGTTATCCATAAAGGAAGTTTATTTCGTTGTCAAATAATTAGGTAGTAGTAGAGTTGAACAATAATTTGGTAACGTCTGACGGAGATGATAATCAAGCATCTAAGATAAAAAATGTAGTTTTTCATTAAAAATCCAGCAGTGATTTTGTTTAACTCGTGCACAAACACGATTCTTATGTAATTATATTTTATGCATAAAGAGTATATGAATATCAAAATTTTATAAAATCTTAAACTATATTATAACGGTTAAGTTTTTCCTTTTAAGCTACGGAAGCTCTAGAAGATAAACACAAAAATATACTTTCAACTCAGATTAAGTAAAAAATAGAAGAGGCTACATTTTACATAAAGCTACATTTTGCTTAATTAGGATAAATTCCCTGAATATTTTTATTTATGAAAAAAGTCATAAAATACTTTTCATAAATATATATGGAAAAATGTTCAGTCTATATCAAATTCAAAATAACCCTGAAGTTCGGAGTAACTTTTTCAAATGAAATTACAATAGAGTTTAAATTTAAAAGTTACGCGCAGATATTTTTAAGTATCCACAATTAAATGAAACTACGTGATGTAGTATTATTTCTACTTTCTTTAATTTCTGTACCACGACCTAGGTTTCGTTGTATTACAACATCTTCAGATGGGATATTAGCAACGATAGGAACCTAGGTCGTGGTAAAGAAATTAAAGAAAGTAGAAATAATACTACATCACGTAGTTTCATTTAATTGTGAATAATGAATTTCTACAAAATTAACGCCAAATATAATCAATATTTTTAAGTATTTAAAATACGTAAAATTTTATATTTGTATTTAGCTAATATTGTGATTCAAAGATAACTTTTCCTCATTTTTAACATGTCTTTGGTATGAGTGTTATCTGTTTGAAATGTAATAACAAAAAAATGATAGACAAATAGTTTGTCTCGTAAAGTTTAGTAGGATATTTATTCAAAATTACCGACTTCGTCAACGAAAAAACAGTTTTATGAACAAATTTCATATATTCCGGAAATGACATTCCGCTATTTTTAGAAAAGCATAGTGAAAATACGGAAATTCATATAGCAACGTCAATAAATGGAATTTCTACGCGGCATCAATGCTTAGTAAGCGTTGATGTTAGTCAGCGATGTGTTGACAACCGTTCCAAAATTCTTACAACTTATCTACGTAACTAGAATCGACTATTAAACAAATGAAACGTAAGTACGTCAAATATTTTAAACTAACTATAACTGCATGTAATTTATTAAGAAGCAATGTACCATGATCAGAAAGTGTAATAATTTAAGAAGTGAAAAATTTTACAAGTTGTTTCAATTTCGACAACATTTTTGAGATTTAAAAAAAAATAAACCGTTATGTGAAGATGGAATCGTTTTTCTCTTCCAAGGTTAATTACAATAAACTTTTGTCAACACGTTCAAATCTGTTAAATAACCCATAGACTTTCAATGCCATCTGTAATTTCTTTTTTGTAATACATAAAAGAAAGCAAAATTATTAAATATTTAAATTACTTGCAGTTAAGACCTGCTCGCCACGAGAGATAAATTTGCGATAGGGAATGAAAAAGATGTCAGAGTAATGCTGATCTATAAATGAAATTGCCTTCATTGTGGCCTCTTGGTGACCCAAATTTAATAAAGTGCTAATTAGATTAAATGAGTTTCAAACCTTTTGATATGTAATTCTATCAACGAATTACAATCAAAACCTAAATAAGTGAATAGGTTGTTTAGAAATTCAAAGGTTTAAATTTAAATTGATCATTAACTTGCGTCGGAATATGAATGTGTTTCCGTGGATACTCATATAATTAGATCTAGATCATAATAAATTATATTTCTACTGTCGTTTGTTGGTTGTATAATTAAATGGATACACGAAAAAAGAGTATAGGTTCTGTATATGTAATAGGTCTTTTAAACATTTTGGTCATGATAATTCTTAGTGCTCTCTTTTATCCGTTTTTAATTCATTATTATACATTAACGTAATTTTTATAAGCTTGTTATTAGCTATTAGATTAAATATATAATGAGACTAGACAATTGGTTTTTCTTGTGGAAATATAAATGTTAAGAATAAGCTTGACTTACGGAAAACGTGGTTTTAATTTCTTTAGGGAAACTCAAGGAAAGCAAAATTTTAAACGGCGTATAAAAATAAAAAAAGTCATAAAATATTTTTCATAAATATACATAGAAAAATTTTCTGTCTATATCAAATTCAAAATAACACTGATGTTCCGTTGATATAAAAGAAAATTTTTCACAAAAATTAAAGAAATTTTATACTAAATCCAAGTGCTTAATGATCACAAAAAAGATATTTAT
This sequence comes from Druceiella hillmani, assembly GCA_039881145.1. NCBI lineage: Eukaryota > Metazoa > Arthropoda > Insecta > Lepidoptera > Hepialidae > Druceiella > Druceiella hillmani. Next base: position 16,637,400 of record JAYKKI010000018.1, on the reverse strand, counting down.
TTAAACAGTCATTAGAAACTCGGCTGGATTCCCATCGGGATTCACAAGGTATAAAAAGGCATTTGAGAAGAAGGTTGTTTTTCGGATGAGCTTGGGCTTTGTGTAGTCAAGTATAGTTTATCGAGTGTGTTTATAGGGATAGCGCTATTGGTAAAAAAGATAACCGAAAACTATTTTTTTATTGGTAAGTAACAATATCGAATTAAAGTAAAGCGTAAAATCGATTACTATTAGCTTACGTATTCATATTTTTGAGTCTGAGCTGAGGCTACGCTGTTATATTTCAGGTAATCAGGTGGTATTTATCATTGTACTTCATAATTTTTTTTATAATTTGAAAACATAATAATTTCATATAAATTGAACGTGTTATGCAAAAATTTACAAGATTATTTACACACGTATAATACTAGGATGTGTGCTCTAGAAGCTCATAAATTGGTTGTATGGATTGTAATTCGAAAAAAAATATTCTTCCAAGGCTACTTGTGACATGGAAGTTGGATAATAATAATGTGACTTGCTGATTTTGCAACCTAACTTGATGATTAAGGAAGGTGTTATTAATTAGTTTAGGAGAAATTTATTTCATAATTACAATTATGAACTAAACGTCTTGCACTACGAATTGTACGGATAGTACGGGGTGGAGAGAAAAGATTTTAAATATGAGACACGATTTTTAAGTAAATTAAACAGTCCTTTACTAAAAATAGTGAATAAAACAGCTCTTTGTGTTATTGTGTAACAAGTTAAGAAAAAGCAAGAACTCAACAAATACAACCCAAGGAACCTAATAAAAAAAATACGTACTATTATATTTTCAATTTAGATGTTTTGTGTTGTTTTTATTTACTTAGAAAGTATAACATACAATATTGCTGTTTGTTGACAAAAATTGTCGTCAATATTCCTCTATTTTGACAAATGTAAACAATAACTGAAAAAAATTAAAGAAAAAATTTCATCATCCAAAGAAATAATTATCAATCGAAATTCTGACAGACGACAAAATAAATTCGCTGCTTACCAATATAGGTCAGTGGTGAAAATGTGCAGCCTTAGTCAACACTCCCTATTCACTGGTCCAAATAGATAAAGCGACGGGCAAGTATAAGTTGTCACTGGATTTGCTTCATTGAATATGTGTATTTTTAACCGACTTCAAAAAAAGGAGGAGGTTTCTCAATTCGACCGTATATATATTATTTTTTTATGTGTGTTCGCGGATAACTTCGTCGTTTATGAACCGATTTTGATACTTTTTTTTTATTGGAAAGGAGATACTTCAAGGGTGGTCCCATGATAAGGAAACCGGAATCTGATGATGGCATCCTAGAGAAATTGAGGGGACCTTTCAAAAATTGTAGGGGCGACTAGTGCGTTTGTTAATTTTTTTTTATTAAGTATTTTAAAGCACTACAATTTGAAGAAGGTCTGCATTCGATCTAATGATGGAGCCGAAAGACAGTCGAGGGAACTCCTCAACGATTTACAGCAGTTACCTTGTGTTTGGGTTTGATTAATTTGTATTGATAAGTAATTTACACCTAGATGTGACCACCATTAGGGGTCTGATGATGAAGATGAAGGACAGTTAAGGGAACTCCTCAACTATTTACAGTAGCTACCTTGCGTTTGGACTTAATTCATTTATATTGATTAAAACTTTGCACCCATATGGGTTATAAGTGCCATTACAGGTCTGATGATGGAGACCATAGATAATCGAGGGAATTTAAAGATCGAACTTTTATATAGGACAACTACAATGATGTTGATGAGTAGTAGACTCATGCTGATGCGTCAATTTGAGATCAAATTTAAATTGCCTAATCGAGTCATCTCTAGCAACGCTCTTTCGTCGTGTGGTCCACTCAATAATTTGTTGGAATATAAGTCAGACAACGCTATTCCTTCCAAAGTTTAAACATGACTCAGAGCAACATACACCTGTCCTTTGGCCAAATTTTTCTTGTCTAGATCAATAACAGCTTTCTCTAGTGTAGTTCCCTATAACTTGTGAACTGTAACTGCACAACTTAAAATCAAAGGCAACATTCGGCGCTCGACATGTCGGTATCCTTTAGTTGCTTGAAACGTTGCAACAGTAGGAGTTATTGATACCCAGCCATTTTCATCTTTAATTCTACTTCCAATCGTATCATAATCAAATTGAACTAAAACACATTCCGGTAATGCCCCTTCTTCAATTTGTTCTCTTCGAAGAGCAGGCCATTTATTTTGTTTAACAATGCCCATTGCTCCGTTTACAAGGCCATCTGAAACCGATATATTCCGCCTTAGCATAACGCGAGATTCTTCAGCTAATTTTAGCGTTGATAATAAACCTCCACAGTTATTTTCCGTCTCAAGTAGTCGTCGTTTCCTCATTCGAGAAGCATCCTTGTTAGGTCTACCCATCACTTAAAATCGTAAAATAAAATAATTTTTACCAAAAAAAACCGACTTCCAACAGTAAAGTAACTATAAAAAACACATAAAATAATTTTTAACAAAAAAAAACCGGCTTCAAACAGTAAACTAAATAAACAAAATAAAATTTTTAAAAATAAAATTAAGCTGACTTCAATGAAACAAAACTTTACTAAAAAGCGAAAAATAAACTGAACTTAGATTATACACAAAAGTAATATGTGTACATATTAATCATTAGGTATTTATACTTAACCTACACTTAAACCTTACATATATTAATTACCTATATATACGCGTATTTTATTTTCTACAAGTATACTACAACCCATTTATTGCAAAATATGAATTTTCATTAACAATAACAATAATCACTTGAACCTATTACCTATGAATCTTTATACAATATTATATGTATATGCTATCTATCTGTATGTTTGAAGTCGGCGCCAAGCGTAGTAGTATACTTGTAGAATATAAAATACGCGTATATATAGGTAATTAATATATGTAAGGTTTAAGTGTAGGTTAAGTATAAATACCTAATGATTAATATGTACATATATTACTTTTGTGTATAATCTAAGTTCAGTTTATTTTTCGCTTTTTAGTAAAGTTTTGTTTCATTGAAGTCAGCTTAATTTTCTTTTTAAAAATTTTGTTTTTTTTAGTTAGTTTACTGTTTGAAGCCGGTTTTTTTGTTAAAAATTATTTTATGGGTTTTTTATAGTTACTTTACTGTTTGAAGTCGGTTATTTTTTTGTAAAAATTATTTTATTATACGTCTACACGCAGAAAGAAAATTAATAAATAATACAATTATTAATCTGTAATGAAATGGCTCATTACTTTAAAAAAACGATGAATGTATGACATAATATAAAAGGAAAATGGATTTTATAAATCCTGAATTAGATATGTTAATATTTACTTACCGCTGAAATATTTAATTCTCAATAATATGTTCTGCGATACAACTATTTATGGACAAATTTAATAAATCCAATTTTAACGACCGTGAAATTCGATACATTTCTACAATGAAAAATAAACCTTATTAACTTTTTCGTCAAAATATTTGCGTAGTGATCACTGCATCTAGTTAAAATCCTAATCGCAATAAATTCTAATACGTAAATTATTCTTACCAAATGGAAAATTAATTATGTTTGGCAACTAAGTAGATTCGGTCGTTCAAATATTTACCCCCGACATAAAATTGCTTTTGTCTATTATTAATACATAATTTTGGATGCTCTTTGTATTAATAAAGTTAAAATATATTAGCTGGAAATTTACTAGATGCGCTAAAAGTAATATGTTGTAAGTATTTTTAGGGGTACAAGATCGTTTTATTTATTTATTTATTTATTAAAAAAATCCATGTCTAATTGAATGGTTACCATAAAACGAAACCAAGTCATGTATTTCAGCATGTCGAAGGCTGTATTAAATTAGGGTGACTAAAATTTACATATTGTTAGTCCTTCAATCTTCAATTGGACAAACGTATTATAACAGCTTGTCAAGTAAAACACACCAAAAATTTAAAAACAGGATAAAGGAGGTTTTTTTAAATTTATGCATTAATAGGAAATATTGAATATATTTAGCGTTAATTTTGTAGAAATTCATGTTAATTTAATTTTTCACAACTCAATGCAAATAGGTGATGTGATATACTTATTATCATATTTCTACTTTATTTAAAATCTCTACCATGAGGTTTCGTTGTATCTCAACATCTTCAGGAGGGCCAGTTTTATCTGGTATCTTACTGGGCAAATTACCCACCTGAACGTCTAATGATACAACGAAACCTAGGTCGTGGTAAAGGATTTAAACAAAGTTGAAATAATACTACATCATGTATTTTCATTTAGTTGTGAGAAATTAAAATGAGCAGAAAACTTTTTTCCTCTTCGATATCACATTTTCATTTAATATTTTAATATTGGAGACAATTTTTTTGGTATAATATAACAGACGGGTTATTTAATCTGACAATATTTCTCACGTCACATATATTTCACCATTTTGTTCCAAGGTGCATTTTATATTACACGATTTTAATAAAAACTCCAGATTGTTGACATATTATTATTATCAAGCTTTCATATGTCATTGGCTATGTAAAAAAACGTCTAATTAATTTTTTTACCTCTACTTTACTGTATTTTTCTTTTATAAACACATTTATGCTATATTTAAGATTCTCTATCAAAGTGACGAAAAAGTTATGCTTATGGTAAGACTGCCGTATCTATTATGGTATAAATCTATTCTTGTTATCAACTGAGAAGTTTATTAATTATATGACTTCCTCGTTATCTAACCAGGAATCCGGTCATAAAATAACAATCACAAAAATGTTTTTTCCGGACGACAAGGTACACAATGAAAACGAAAGAACATCAATAGACACGAATGAGAAACAGGGTTGACATTGCATTTTTATGGCTTTCATTGTAATATACCCAAGCAAACATAAAATTTGTGTCAAAATAACTTTCTTCTTTCCTAGATATACTACATATATTTAGGAATAATTTGTAATTTTCTAATAACTTTTTGTTTTGAAAAAAATTAAGATGGGGTGGAAATCTTTTTTAATAATTTATTTATAAGATTTTACAATAAATTTACACCGTTAACCACGTAATGTGACTATAACAAAAATAAAACTCGAGGGAGATTATAATATATGCGCAAGTCCCTAATTCGATAAATAGAACAAATAAAACAAAATAATGATTTGAATTGAACTTTTAACTTAAGTAAAATCTAAATAAAAGCAAGTACAAAGTTGATGAGAAAAAATAACTGTCTTTTGTTAAGTGCTTTATTCTATTTTTTCTTTTCGTGCAATCAATTAAATTTCTATTTCTAAGGTTGTGGTTGTACGATGTTGCTGTTTCTAATATTGTTTAATTGAAATATTATTGAGTGTTCTTAAGATTATGGAGTCGAAAATAAAAAATAATATAGTGCTTTATATAAAATTACAATCTAGAACCCTTATCAAAGTCTTGTTTTTGTTTTTTTGTAACCCCAAAAAATAATTGTCTCATCACTCTCATATTGTTTTTTTTTAATAAAAGTTAATGAACTTCTACTTACTCAATCTGCAAAACCACTAATCGGCAAATAACTCATTTATTGATACCAGTCAACTTATTAAGCTGCTTGGATGTAATTAACTTTGGTATATAAATATCCACATATGAGACTGCATACCTGCGTGTGCTACTACAACCTACGTTTATGAATGCATAAATACATGTATATTTATATGCAATCTTCATGGCCTGATAAAATTAACTCTTTTTTTATTTTGTCATAATTAAATGAAAACAGGTGATACTAAGGAGAAACTGATAGCACTATCTAATAACATAGGTATTTAACATCATATCATCTCTTGAATCAAATAAGATTTAACTCGATATTGCCTTAAATGGAATTTTGTATATTGACATAATTAAAAATATATTGACATAATTAAAAATATATTATATTTCTTCAATATGAATAGCAATTAACATCTGTAGGAACTGTATTAAATATTTTAAGGATCAGTAAACGAGGGGAGAAAAAGAGTACGTTTTAATTTTGCAATGTATGTCTGTCTGTCTGCCCCTATATCTTGGTACGATAATTCTTTGAATTTTAGTCTGATTGTAATGCAATTTTACTGGAACGTATAGAATAATTACCCCAATACAACAAACTACTCTTTTTTTAATGAGCCTTCCCACACAACTTGGAAATGAAAATTGTTTTTTTCATTACCCCATGGAATGAAGTGGAATTTCAAAATCTATTAAAATTTAATAATCAGTTTTGTTTTGGAAAATACTAGTATCTAAAGTGCCAAAATATTCTCCTTCCCTCACTTTTTGTGATAAATCTGAAAAAATCGCTGTAACGGTGTTTAGTAAACGCTACAATGGAAAAGTATTACGTTTAATTTTCATTAAAAATTTAAAAAATGTACGCAATCAAGTTATTTCTCTTCCGTCTGTGGAGATATGCTAGGCAATTTATTTAAATAATGCATGCAACTCTTCACCAAAAAAAAATTAAACGACTTCAATTAACCGTTGAACAACAAAATAATTTTAAACCATAAAATAATAAAAATAGGAGTATTTATTACTTTTGCGGTAAAATGTCGTTTCTGAATATGAATACATTAACAAAATATTGCAATTATTACCGATTTTTGGACTTGTTCCAAAATTGTCAAGTCGGACATAACGCTTGTATGTCTATATGTGTATGGGTTTATATTTGCTAGTAAGAAAGATAGGCGTTGGTGTTTGGCAAATTTCGAAGTGAAATATTTTATTCAGAATTATGAATTTCTCAAATTTAAATAAAAATAAATTACTTGTATTGATGAATTAACAATTGAGAAACGGGAAACCGAAACCTGCAAGAATCAGATTTACAATATGTTATAGATTCATTTTATTGTTAAATTAAAATACAATTCATTTTTATTTGTATGTTTTCTATGCTTAATTTTCCTTTTTGTTTATTTTATGTACAAACGTTGCTCTTACTGTCTTATCTATCTACATACTAATATCTCAGGTGGTTTATTTTGTTACTTTTTGCTCATGTCAGGATAATTCAAAAAAGTTCAAACTGTTCACTCTTCACGTTCTGAGTTCACTTTTTGTCACTATGTCCAAAGTTGGTGAACATACCCTTCGCCATTAAAAAGTCAGGATCCTGTCGTTGCTATCAACGGTCTGTGATTTCTACTTATGATTAAAAGTACTCATCAAGACAAGTCAAGTGAGCACAAAAACTATGAATTAATACTAACAGTTGAAGAGGTCCTATATCAAGATTAGTCAAACAAAAATAAATTAGATGAAACTATTCTAGTTATTGAAGAGTTCCTGTACTCTCTCTACCAATTGTCACTGAAATGCTTATAAAGGGATGTCAAATGTGTTCAATCAACGTATAGCTTTTCCCAAAAGTGGCTTTTTTACAGTCATATTTTGAGAAGTTCCTTGGGATATCTACTTTTTACTCTTCAGCACCTGCCCGTTCTATCAGCGGACCCTGGTTATGACTTGCGACGAAAGCACTCATCAAGACAAGTCAAATAATCCTAACACAAAACATTTACTTCTCACTATTGAAGAGATACTGCCACCATTTTTGCCAAAAGAATTCAAGATAAATCAAATGAACTAAAACTGGATGAGCTACTCCTTACCCTTGGGGAGTACTGTCACCGTCTTTCGGCTCCATCGTCGGACCCTGGATACTTTTGACCGAAAATCTCGTCAATAAAGTCAAACGTGCCCTAACACAAAGAATATACTTCTCGCTATTGAGGAGTTCCAGTTACTATATTCCGGCTCCGTCTTCAGAACGTTGTCACTAATTATGATTAATGGATCAGTTGTCAAAATAAGTTATATAAATCATTGAATCGTTGAATAAGGGATAATTATTTGGGAAGTTCTCTGACCACCTTCCATCTCCTTGATTAGACATTGATTACCACCCGTGATTAAAGTTCTTATAAAGATACATAACAAAATTTTCAAAACACCTTTTGTTGTCATAGAATTTCTTAGGTTATTTTCGATGTCCATAATCAGGTCTTGCCCATATTTAGTGGCCTCTCTCAGAAATAATTTCCTTTGATACAATGAAAAAAATTATAAAAAATTGGTCGCTTTGTTTTCTAGTTACAGCTATACGTACATAAATAATACATATGCGTCAGGCTGACAATCTCATTCATAGAAGTAAATATGAAAAGAGTGGGTGTAAGTCCGTAATTCGTATGTGGAGAGTTTGTCGATTTTTCACATATTTTCTGCAAATGCAACGACGTTCATTCTAATCACATTTATCTTCAGTCGATTCGAGAAAAATATTTGTGAAAAATTTTAATTTTAGTTGGAACATTGTTACGTATATAGACTTAAACATTTTTACATTTACCATAAGGAACTACATTTTTATTTAATCTTTGTAAATTATGTTATTTGTAAATTATTTAACGTCATTTCAAATTAATGAAAAAAATAATACCATGTATTTTAAGTCACCAAATTAAATTAATATCTCGTCACATATATCATTTATGTAATTATTTTCTATTGAATATTTAAAGGATGTAAGTTTTTTATTACAATAATTTCCAACTAATAATTTCATCGTTATATACAATCACGTCGCCATGTCAAAATTTGATGTAATTTATTCATTGTAATAAATACTTTTAGCTAGTTACATTAATTAGATTGCTGAACACTCCTTTCGATTCCGATATAATATTTTGGCTAAAATTGTAATTATAGCATATTAATTCATTAAATTTTCAATGGAAATATACTCGGTCACAATATTTTGGTTTTTAATGGGGCAAGATACGATAAACAAATTATTACTGAACATTTATATCATCTCCCGTTGCTGTCTATCTTATTCTTAGCTCGTTTATTTGTATTATTATTAGACTCTTTATATTTATTATGATTTGCACGGCTAATTAATTTATATTTAAAGATTACAAAAAGATAAATTACTTTGAGGAAAACTACTAAATATTTTGAGACGTACTGAAAATGACTGGTTTCCAATAAGAAACAAGGCCGTTTACTCGCAACATTTCAAAACTGACTGTTTTGTTACAAGCAAAAAGGATGACAACCAAATATATTATGAATTTTCATCGCTAAATGTTCACTTCAAGATGTATACGGTAGAAGTTATATCTATATACTATAAAACGTACTCGACATATATTCAATAATTTTTTCATCGGTTTATATGTTGGTATCTATTCAGAATATAAGTTCGGAATTCAAAAATATAAAAACCACAAATTACAAAATGCCCAATGTGCAATATTCATTATTCCTTTTTAGTTTATGATCGCAAACAGGTTATGTCAATATCATTTTTGTAGTTCGTTTTGTTCTTGTAAAGTTTTTTATGTGAGAAATTTAATAGCGGTTTTAAAAGTCCATTGTGTCTTTCATAAATAAAAGTTTCTTCAACTTTTTATTTGAAAACTCTGTGTTGAGATAAGTCAACACCACGGCAAGTAGCTATTTTATCTTACTGATCCGTGAGCTAACTAATTTAAATCAATTTTAGAGGAGTTTATTTACCGTATAACAAGTTTTTTAGAATTTTTGGTTGAGATAATTTGAAGAAAATATTTACGTTACTTAACTCAAACTGTAACTTAACCAATTTAATAACTCTGGTTAATATAAGTTAATATCAAGCTAAGTAGGTATTTCAACTTATTAATTGGTCAGCTGAAAGTAATTTTTATTAAGTTTTTAATTGTCAAAGAAGTTCTGTGTTTTTCGATATTAAACAGATAGTTTAATACGACCTATTATTAAGCTTATTTACCCGCTCGGAGTATTATATATGTATTTATTGCGTAAAATAGATCGTGACACAACGGCGAATGGATTAAGTGCACTTTCATTGAGTTCAGTCACAGTTTTCACTTCTCGATTTATAATGAACTAACTTTTGCCGCTGCTTGAGTGAGTGAAACATGTCATATTGAACTTCAACTTCTCTCTGATAGAATACCTCCTTCTTCCGTGCTTCAGCACTGTGGCCGTTATTGTGCCTTCCATTCCACTTTGTGCCAGTTCTAGAATATAATTTGCAAGTATTAACATTACTCCGTAATCCAAATTTTTATTCTAATTTTTATCTACCTTTCGGAACGTAGACCATATATCAAAGCGAACTGTACCAAAATAAATTATGTAGAACTCAACTTATTAGCAAGCACAAAGGAAGAAAAACATGTCAATGTATTCTACATATGATTTGAAAATCTGGTCTTTCAAAAAGGGAAAAAATGTTAATAGCTCCTTAGATTAATTCTGCAAACATGTAATTTCACAAACTCGGAAACGCTGTGAGCGTATATTAGAGTAGATAAATAAAAATTGTCCCCCGCTTCATTTACTTGGAGCAGCGTAAAACGAGAGACCATAAAGTGTGCACATTAACCATGGAGTGATTGTGTGGATTAAAAATGAAAATTTCTCAAAAACCGCCAAAGTCAATTACGAGCCCTTCTAGGTATTATAAGTTGAATAATTGAAGAACGCGTTCAATGCTGCATGAGCGTCGGTTGCGTGTGGTTGTATCACAGGAGGTCCGTAAAATCCGTGGATTACACCTGCATACTGCGCGACCAATTACGTAAGTATTTTGAACTTATTTTTTTGTTTTTTTTTTGTGATTGATTCTACGTTATAATTAAGGTAGTTAACCTAGTGTTGTATGTTAAAATGATTAGACACTTAAAATTAATATATATTTTTAGAATAACCATGGATGCTCGACATCAAGCTCAGATTGAGGCGTGGGTAGATGAAGAAGATGATCAGAATGAAATTTACAAGATTGTTCTGGTTCAAATATTAAAGATTACTTTGACGAGCAGGAACATCTATTACAATTCAGCAAAGAAATTCCCGGTGAAGCAAACAATTCTGAATCAGAAGATGATGTTGAGCCACTTCAGCGAAACCGATGCGTCGACTTTTACTCTGGCGTAAATAATATTATCTGGTCAATAACTGGTCCTTCGAATAGTGGAAGAACTCAACAACATAATATTTTGTTTGTTGCCTATGATCCTAAAGGAATAGCCAGGCAAAAAACTACTCTGCAAGACTGCTTTTCTCTATTTTTGGATGACAATATAATTGATCTCTTTACAAAATATACAAAATTAAATGAAACTACGTGATGTAGTATTATTTCTACTTTCTTTAAGTTCTTTACCACGACCTAGGTTTCGTTGTATTGCAACCTCTTCTGGTGGGCTATTAGCAAAGATTTCAAAGCATCTTTGCTAATAGCCCACCGGAAGAGGTTATAACACAACGAAACCTTAGTCGTGGTAAAGAACTTAAAGTAAGTAGAAATACTTCATCACGTAGTTTCATTTAAATGTCAATAATGAATTTCTACAAAATCAATGCCAAATATATTCAAAATATACAAATACAAATACGGAAATTAAGGGCTACATCGATTTTATTGATGGCTGGGGTGGTGAAAATAGGTCGATTGTATGTTGCCCAAATACTTGAGCATATAGAGCACACAGGAATTGATGCTATATATTTAATTATATCTGACTAAAGATTTAAATTTTTGACAAGGTCTTTACGCTTTGATGACATTGGAGACCGCCAAGTTCGTGCTTGTATTGATAAGCTAGCGCCAATGAGAGAGTTTTTAGATTTGTTTCTTGTGAACTTTCAGATATATTTTGTTCCGAGTGCTGAAATGACGTTGGATGAACAGCTCTTGGCTTTTAGAGGACGCTGATCTTTCATACAGTGTACTCCAAGCAAGCCGGTGAAATATGGAGTGAAGGTTTTTGCTCCGTGGACTTTTATTACCCGTATTCATTCAACTTAGAAATATATGTAGGTCAGCATCCTGAAGGCCCATTTCGCTTGAGCAATGAAAGACACGATGTGGTTATGACGATGTCAAGTCCAGCGCTAGGTAAAAAGATGATAATTACTATGGATAACTGATTTTCTTTTATTCGTGCAGCAAAATAACTATTTGAAAATGGGACCACTATGGTTGCTATAGTACGAAAGGATAAAAGAGAAGTACCACGAGAGTTTCGCGTTGCAAGAGGAAAACCATTATGCTGTTCAAAATTGACTTCCCTCAACCATGTACGCTAGTTTCTATATCTAAAAAAATTGAGTTTTTGATGTCAACGATCCACAATGTCTCTGCAATTGATGCCGATACGGGAAACCGTTGCAAGCCAAGAATAATAACTTATTATAATCGAACAAAAAACGGCGTCGCCCTGGTAGACAAGATGTGCTCCCTCTATGACGTATCCAGGAATTCAAAAAGATGGCCTCTAACAGTCTTTTTTGACTTGGTCAATCTCGGTGCACTAGACGCGTTATGTATTTATATCTGGCTTGGATGAAATCTCTGGCTCATCGAAGATTGGATAGTAGTAAATTACCAAGAAGTCTAGTATTTAAAATAACAGACTTTTTTGGCATTATTCAAAACGAAAACTTGGCAACAACGTCGCATAGTCACTAAGTAGTTCCATAGGTCGCTGGTATGACTGCGGAAGAAAGCGCTACAAAAGCACTCGAAAACTGTGTACCACTTGCAAAAAGTATATTTTCGGCAATCATTCAAAGATTATCTGTTTATCTTGTTTAGAAGACACCAATTAGAATTAAATATTTTTGTTTAGTTTTTTTTTATGATTTCAATTATACCAAAAAATGTGATTTTTAATGCCATAAAGAGGTTTTGTTTAATTTCGTTAATTTTTTTAAACACTAAGCTTGTGATTTGTTTTATTTACTATTTTTTTTGAAAAGAAAACTTTAATTATTAGACTTTAAAGGAATAGAAATAACTGAAGCATATTATATGTTTTATTTCAATATTTAAATGGCATACGCCTGTACTCCAAGCGACTAAGCAGGCCAGGTTTTAGTACGCGACCGCTGTAATGTTAACACGTTCAATCCATTATCGGATATTGCGGATCCATGTTTCGTTTATAATCAATCTACCTGATCTAGTTGGTTTCAGATTTATCAATAATAATTATATTTATTATTTTATAAATATTGTTTATATTATTATTAATTTGTAATAGACCTATTGATTTCCGTGTTTTCTAACAAAGTTCAAAAAAACGCAATACAAATTTATTCCTTTAATTTCATTTTCCTAGAATGTCCTTCTAGGAGAATCTTGAATTTTTTAATCTTTTTATAAACGAACATAACATTTAATTTATTTTCTGTTTACAATTAAAATGTCCTATTTTTATACTTCGTTATTTTAACTAATGTTTTCGAGCTTATGTTATATGTAATGCATTATGCATTATATTTTTATTAATAATGTTAATTTAACGAAAATAACAAAATAGAAATGGTTTCTTAATAAGACGTTTCTAAGATAATAAATTAAGCAAGACTCTAGCTGCTGTAATCGTTCACTTCCAGTACGATGGTCAAACATAGTTGAATTACTCTGATTCGATGTTTTGGAGTCCTCCCATCTGTTTGTCAACAACGAAATTGTGACTGTTTACTCACTATAAGATTCATACCTATTGATCTCCTTTTGTCCAATTCGACTCACCCGCTTTTGTGGGCTACTAAAACAGAGTTGCTGTTGTTGGTAATTGTGTTGAAATTATATACAATTTTTTCTTAAAAATTTGAAATAGCGTTCGTTCAGTTATTAAAAAAATTTAACTATGGAGATCATGAATAAAATAAGTAAGCGTTATCCCAATATCGGATCATGTAAAAAATGACAATGAAATCTTGTTGATATTTGGACACCAAAAGTCGATAATTGCGTAACATAAAACATTCACTTGTGAAGAAGAACAAAGCTATTTAATATTCCTCACGATTTTTCATTTCTGTGGGTAGTGGCATTTCTTGTCACAGAAAAAATAAACTATACTTAACGTCAAAAATTCCGGGATCGTCTGCGAACCGCTTTCTTCGTAAGTGCGTTTCATTTTACATTCCTTGTGAATTCCAAGAGAAATTTGACGGAACTAATATTTATATGTATTTTGAGTAGTCACAAATTATTTTGATTTACATTTTTCTTCTTGTAAATTCCATCAAAATTAATGTACATGTCTCCAATGCGCTCTTGTTTAAGTTCAAAGTTTTTTTTTTAGTTTAATCCCAAAAATTATTTTCTGTCAAAAAGTAAAGTATGTATTCGCAGTCATCAAACATTTCTTTTTTAAATTTTAGGTTAATTCTCAAATAAATAATTTCACCAAAATTGCGATAGACTCTCAAGTTGGGCGAAATTAATCGTTTGTTAATCGCGTGGCGGTCATTAAAAGTTTTAAATAATATTTTTAGATATCACGATATGAATGAGCACGTTTAAAATTTTAGCTTTTATGAGCTTTTTTGGAAAGGTAATACATACATAATTTCAAAGTTGGTTTGATTTTTTCTGTCCACCTAACTTTAGGAAACTCTAAGTTTACTTATTTAATTAACATCAGTTTCGTGGAAAATTGCCAATTTGAATCTAAAATGTACACAACAATTTCTAAAAGGATTAAGAAAAGAAGTAATTACGTAAAATAGCTTATTAAAAATAATCAGAAAACTTTTTGTGTTCAATATATTTAAGGAGCTCAATATTTACACAGGAGATGTAAGTACTCCAAATTTCTGAGGGTACATATCTCGCGTATTTACGTAACCGGTCAATAGGCCAACGACAAAGCTCGTAGAATTTTATTTAAGATAGGGATTGCGTTATTTGAATATCCAGGGAAACTCATTCATATATCGACGGAGGTTAATCAAAACGTTAGCTTTGATCATTCGACCTGCTAAGCATGTAATTTATTTTCTGGCGCATTGGTTATAATTCGTGCATAGAATTTTGTACCAAAGGGTTTGAAACTTATTTTATATAATTAGTTCTTTATCAAATTTAGACAACCGATGGTCCATATTTACTTCGTAAATCTATATTATGACATATATATTTTAAATTCATAAATTATGGATAACAATGGTTTAATACAAATAATCTTGCAGGCAATAAAGATAGCTACAGAACAAAACAGTTTCAAACACCCTCTGTTTTTTTAAGGTTGCAGTTTCATCATACACTTATTTCATTTCAGTTTAGCTTTTTTTTCAATACTGTTTTCTCTGGACTACTACTCCTACCGTATCCGTAAGAATATACGGATACTTGTATTATAATTATGAGCTGGCGAATGAGGAGAGAGTGGAATATTTTTTCGCAATCATTATAAAATCTTCGATGTCGCGCGCGGGCACCAGTTTTGGTGCGAGCGATAGGTAAGTGGAAGAACGCTGACACACAAAATTGCAACTAGCTTACTATACGGACTCAATAGAATGATTAATGAAAGATCCGAAGTTAATGAAAGAGATGACTTCATGTAGAGTGCTAGATTTACATAAGAAAATTGATTCCATTAGTATAGCTTTTATCGGGAATATGAAAGTGATCTTGCAGTTTGCGTTTAAACTATTTTTGTATAATTCTGTAATGTCAGAATATGTGAAATATTATGGATTCCACGCTATACCATATTACACAGGTAATGAAGCTGTGTAGAGAATGCAGTCTATTCTTATTGGTTTGAAGGGTTTAATAGGTCTCGAAACAAAGCTCAGCAGAGTATGGATCCGCGAGATAATTGGCTCACCTTGAGTATTTCTTTATCATATTCAATTTATTGCGTCAAGATTTTCTTGTAATTTTATATGATCACAAGATCTTTTTTATAGAATTGAATTTTAGAGAAAATCTTCAGATTATCAAGATCTAACAAGAACTGACTGTATTTTAAGTAGATACTAATATCACTTATAAATTTGATTAACGAAAGTAATTCAATACAAGAAGCTTGGGGCTGATTGTTGCTGGAATAGGGAAAGAACAATCGAACCAAATTATTCTTTTTATTATTAAATGAAAGTTGTTTAAACAATATAAAAGGAACAACCTTATCGAAATATTTCTATAGGTTAATTGGCTATAGGTTAAAAGAGATATTGTGAAAGTGATAGTATTATTAGTTCAGTAAAATTACAAAAATAAATGAAATTAAAAAGCCCTCGGCGTCTTAACGTCCCAGAAAAGATGTGTTTCTGCTTCCGCCTCTTTGTTAGTTTCACCTATTTGCCTAATCTATTAGGTTATAATAATCAGCTAATTGAGTTTCTTTGATACTTACAACATATGAGTACTTAACTACAATCACGGTTTTTAGTCCAGTGCATTTAGGCATATAAGTCGAAAAATTAAAAAACTTTCTTAAGATGGATGGATTTTCAATTTTTTAAGGAGTTTTATACAACAAGTAGTAAGAAGTTTAGTCTTTAAAACTTAACCCTTTATTGCACAGCCGTTAATACCGCAAAAAAAATAAAAAATTGAGAAATTTCAATGAAAAATGTACTTTTCGGAACTTTTTATCTATTTTTTGAAATTATTATTATTGTCTTTAGAGATTTTTATGAAACGTCAATGTGGTCAAATAACAAGAATGCGTCAATATGAAAAAATATTTATTATTAATTTATATTGTAAATTATTTATTCACATTTTAGATTAAAAATTGTTATTTAATATAATAAGAAGTTAGCCACTTTTTAGTTCTTTTGCACTTCTTCAACACCCCCAAGCCGTGCCACACCTAGTTTAACATAAAGCAAAAATATTTTTTAATAATATGCTCGAACCGATGGTTCGTTCATTGTAGCTTGAACTAGTAAATTATCTTTATGCTTCCATCTTTATTCTATAAACAACTTATAAAATTCAATCCACAAGTGTACTTGTAAATACATTCATTTGATATGCACTACTCAAACATCGAGTATGGGTTTCAGTAAATATAAGTTGGCACAGTTATTTGTGCTGGTAACTTTTAAGAATGATTGGTTTTTGAATTTTTTTTATATTTTTGTCATTTCTAGGAGCATCATATAGTGCTATAATGCATCCAATACCCGACTCCACAACATAAGTGATATCAGCATATTTATCAGTGATGATCAGCATCTTTCAAATACCTAGGAATTTTAACTAATTTTGCAAATATATCTTTAACTTTTTGTAAAACTAAGTTTGTGTTATATCCAGTTAATACATGTAGAAATGGATTATGATTTTTACACAATAGTTGCCTACAATAGTCTATTGTGGATACCGTGCTTTTTGCTGATTTCAAAAAATACATTTCTCTATCAGTATGTATCAAAGAAAATAAAATTCTACAAAATGTTTAGATTCTGTATTAATGGCAGTTTTCAAGATTAATGTATCAGCATCATCAGCATCACCATCATTGACAAGAGAAAGTATTATTGTTTGCCGGTTTACTCCTTAATAATCAGCTGAATCTGCTTTTGTTATCGCTGTTTACAAGAAATGTTCCTTAGTGAATTGTTAGATCTACATTAACGAAAAATTAAATCTGTTGAGGCAATTTTCAATTATTGATGATATTTTTAAACTGATTTAATGCAATTGATGTAGCGATATCCACCAAAAACAACAAATGCCATTACTCCCATAACTACTTTTTAAATATTAGACCTAATGATTGAAAATCTTCTCAACTTTTCATGTAGTTACTATTTGGCCCGATGCAATAAGATTTCGCCTTCAATAATATGTGAAAATGGATATCGCTAACACTAATGTTGAGCTCTGTTAACAAATCGTAAAAAAATCATTTCTTTTTCTTCTGCTTTAAACTGGACAGGAAATTATCTCAAAATTCACGTATTTTTGAATTAGGTCTGATGTTTTTAAACCTAAAAACGCTAGTAAAGCAACAGAAGATCTTTTGGAATATTTTCACTAAAAAGGAATTAGGAAATAGTGAATGTTTGATCATTTCATCATATTTTTTTATTATAAATACATAATCATTCACAATAAATTGTACATACAATTATATAAGTGCTTAGCTATGATAAAAAGTGAATTAGGAAAAAAGGGTAAAACTTATTTCCACGCAAACAAAATCATACAGGTATAACATTTTTTAAATCGTTTTTTATAGTTAATTATCGCAAATCTTATATTTATTTTTAAATAGGTCGCTTTTAATGTATATTCTTCCTTATGATATAAAACGAATTGTCAAAACATTGGTGGTACTTAACTTCACTTATACCAAATTATCTAGAATTAGCTAGAAGGAAAAGACAGCCTCTAACTTAAATTAAATATTATTACTGTTTTGATACTCACAGCTTCTATTGAATTGATTAGCGAATATAACCTATAGTTTCCGTAAACAATAACAAGACTAACATTCAAAATAATACTCTTCGCAGACACAGAGCCGAAAGTAAACTGTTTTCGGAGAAGAGAACTATCTGCTGCTCGGTGCGTACCTGTGATGGTCCACGCTACTCCAACCTTTTTCTACACATGAAATAGTTTAATATTTTTCATGGATATTTACTGTACCTGTTATACAGATTAGGTAAAAATTAAATTATTTTCTAACTGAAAATGCGCATAAGCCATTGAAAAAATACAATACATTAAAAAACTGACAAAATGGGTAACTTTTCACGGGTAAACTTTTTACTTTTTCATAAAAGAAACCCATTACATTTTTTTGAAATCCATCCACTGTGAGTAGATTTATAGGTGTAAATCTGAATTTACTATACTATTTGTTATTATCATCGTGCATACAATAGAACAGCCATACATTTACATTTTAGTTGATTTAATTGATGAAGAATAGAAAATTTATTAAATATTCTGCAAATTTATTGATTCTCAAGTTTAGTGAGCAGGTGTAAAGGATTTATAATATAGATATGCGTGCTTTTCCTTTCTAAATATAAGTATAGATGAAGTGGTTGACGAGAATAAAGACCGATTTTAATATTTTTACATTATAACAATTTACTGTGGTTCAAATTAGAAGCATAAGTCATAGTTTATGATCCTTGGTAACAATTACACAGTTCGTGAAATGTAAGTCAATAGTATCCTTGTGATTCCCTTTTCACTTGCTTTGTGTTTAAACTATTTTTAAAATCAGGTCTTGTTCAATATACAAACTCTTATGTTCAGAAGTTTACGACATTATTAATTCTTGATATAATGTTATGATACATTTAATGTACATATACACGGCAACTTATTTGGAAACAGGGAGACTTGGAAAGGCAGATAATCTACTTGTTAAGGTGATTTAGCATTAGTATAAATTTGCAATGACACTGATGACTTGGGCAATTGAAATAAGATTTGTCGATTGTCATTTGTTAATTTTAATTCCACATTATTCGACCAAAGCATGATGCTGGTTAATTCGCTTTTCGAGTGAAGTCGCCCAGCTGCGATTCCCTATTATAACTCATACATGCCGATGATAGAAATGCCAAATTATAATTAATAATCAATATATGGGTTGGCTGCTGTACAACTTTGTCCTCAAGGAACGAGTTATTAATGGCGTTGAAAAAGACACGATTATGAAGCCAGATTATTTCGCTTCTTTAGATCGTTTCATCATATTTGATAGTTATTTTAGATTGTCGTTATTTGGTTCATATGGAACCTTTTCTAAATGTCAAATTATTTCTATGTAATGCGGCGTTTAAACGCGGGTAGTTAGTTATACAGGAAAGCAAATTAAGATTAATTTTCTCTTCGCCACTTGTAAATCCGGAATTTTTCTGGGTCTCATTTGCAAGTTTTCTAATATAAGTATTAAATTGATAAATTAGCGTGTCGACTATTCGGAATAAATACTTTCATTTAATATTTAACATATTTTAATAGAGATTTAATTACACAAAGTATACATTTTCTTCCCAAACTAACTAAAGCATGGCATTATAGATTTATTTTAATTGTAATAAAATATAATATTCGTTATAGGTACCACATTATAAATTATATTATCTATTATTTATGAAACTTATTTGAATATTTAATTACGTTGCTGTTATTACGTGAACTGAAAGCAACTTAGAAGTTTATATACTTTAAAAACCTCTCCATCGTTTTTTTAACATAAATTGTCGCGTATTAAAATTAATATGACGAGCAAGACTTTTTCATAAACAGAAAGAAGCGGAGTAATTGAAATCAGAACATTTTCGATATAGCGATATGGTTTTACGATATTAATAAATGTTGAGTATGAAATATCTTTTTTTGTAATAGATTTACGTTTAAAGATTTTTTCACAGTGAAATAAGATCCTTGTTCAATGTACTTAGCTCTTAAATATTTTTAATTCTTTGTTGTATAAGTTTCTGAAAATATTTTGCTCAGGAGATACAAATGCGTAGTAGATGTGTGTTATTATTAGGACTCGTATACGTGGTACAAAACTTAAAAAACATCAGCCTATATGAATGTTCATATTTAACCTATTTGGTGATTTTCTGTTAAATTTTTGGCATTGATACAAATAAATAATGATACTGATTTTTGAGTTTAAACTCATGTTATATTTGAGTTTATTGATCAATAAATAAATTTCTTTATAAGCGGTGGACCACTCACCGTACTGCGATATACGCGAATTATCTAAATTAGTATATTCGTTTGTTACGGGTGGCCCGCGTAAGCAACAAACACGACGTGACGCTGCCAACGCGACGAAAGCGATCAAAGCAACAGCATTCCATGCTAGGGGCCTATGTGGCAGTCTGCGGCGAGACACGGTGTCTATCTGTTTTTTTGTGTACAACGAGACACGATGTCGATTTAGAATAGTTGATTTCCGCTGTGCGTGAGCAGCAATTGTTGTGGGACAAAAAACAAAAGCATTATGTAGTTTAATCAGTCGGTGTCGATGTTTTATGAAAATTTATTGTTTTTAATTGCAATTCAGGATTAATATTTGGTAATAATAATAAAATTTTAACATTTTAGAATCGTTTTTTTTAAATTTTGGTTTAAATAATGGAACCCAAATGTGGACGAAACACATTTGGGTAACAAACCCGTTTCGTCGTGAAAATATTATATGATAAAATATTATATTACTGAATATTTTAAAAAATTGTGCTTTAAATATGAACTTTCAGGCCAAAATGCACTGATATTTTTTATGATTTGAGAAGTAATGACCAAAATGACGTAGGACATTCGTCGCATGTAGCATCGCGCCGCGTTTGCCGCGTACGCAGAACGCCACGTTAATTGGTCAATAGTCGCATTGAGCGGTGGTCGCTGGTGACTTGCATATTCTTCATTAGAATCGCAGTTCACACGCTTTGACAATGGATAATTTTAATTAATGAATGACGTGTGTCCGTCGCTGCACCATATTGAGCGGGCGGCGAGAGCGTGATTAAATTACTATCTATAGGATGCTATGGATTCGACTTTGATTTTGTGTTTTTGGTTTTCTAAATAATTTGAAGATATGTTGTGTTTGTTTGTAGTTTTTACTATTATACATATATAAATTATTTTGATTAAACTAAGTGTAATCAAAATGTGTTATTTAATGTAACTAAGCAAAAAGTTAATTGAACAGTCAATATAATACATACGTATTATATTTAATATTATAAAATATATTACGTACGTATACATTTTAGGTGCCAAAATACACCATTTATCTTTTATTTTATTTATCTTTATGAAACATGTTTTGCGAGATTCATTCGTTCCTTCATAATTTAAAAAAATATGTAGTAATTATTATCATTTTATTCTTCGGACCCCAGTTTATTCTATCTAAATAAATTTTCCCGATAAAAACATTAGAATCAAAGATATTCAATGTGAAATTTTGTTTCATAAGCAGGTTTGTTACTTATTGCTAGAAGTTTCATTAAAGTAATTTTTTGAGCAGTTTTATAGTATTAACAATTTAATGACACATTAATTACCTTTACACTTGATGACTAAAAGGAACCAAGTTGAACTAAAGGGAAGGAAGTTGGTTAAAATAAATGTCGAGCAAATGTTAACAAAAATAATTGGCAGCCTTCCACAAAGTAAGTGAAGTGGTATTGACGATTAATTTTAGTTACTTTTACTTGACTTGCATTTTATAGATTTTTTCTGTAGCGAAAGGACGGCTCCTATTCGGTACATTTAGTCTTTTAAATATGTTCGACGTATGTATTATATTTTGTTCATATATACGGGTAAACGGACGATGCTATTGTGCAGGTATGGAACGGGGATTTATTAGCTATTGACGGCACTTAGGAATGATTAAATTTTTGAACTTTCGAAACTTCATTCTGAGATGATTTAACATTGTTACAGATCATTATTAATCTGTAACAATATTGTCACAAATAGATAATGAATACATTGCCTGGTAAACAAAAATTAGATTTATTAATTTGTTGAATACAGATATGGCGTTTACTTAGAAGCTTGGCTTTTTACAGCTCCAAGGAACTGTAGACCTAAGCATTTGATAATAATTACAATTTGACACTTCCACGCCTTCCTGAAAAAAAGGGCCTTGACAGATAGACAGACGGACAATGAAGGGATCTTATAAAGTTTCATCTTTTTCTTTTGAGATACGGAATTCTAAAAATAAAAAAGAAAATACAAATACAAACAAAATTGAGGAGGAGGGGGGTGCAAAGGAGAGGTGAAACTTTTTAGGTATGGAAGTCATAAATTTCCTACAGACGTAGCGTGAAGGTCCAGAAAATTTAAATTTGGTATGTCATCTTATGTTAACGTATAAAAATGTGATGCTTACAAACAATAAGTAAACATGACGGTTGCGAAGTGAGCCGCCGCCCCGCTGCCGAGAGGTGTGCGAACAGGTTTGTAGGTGTAACAAATATGTGGCAGCTGTGGTGCTAGCGGTGACAGTAGCATGGCGCGTGTCGTATAGAATGGGTAAAATTGGTACGTCTGCGAGTGGGTAACCGAAACAGCAAACTACAAAGAGAATTGAAATCCTATTAAAAACATTGCACACAATATTGCCTAGACTCACTACCCTTTAATGCTTAAAAAGTTATGAGATCTCATTTTATTTCATTTTAAAGCCAAGCCCTAAGTAAGTCTGCAGCTTGGTCAAAGATAATTATAGGACTTGACCGTGTCATGGAACTATTACTACAAATACATAAATCATCAGAAACATAATGAACAACAATCACCTATGGGCGAGTTGTGAAGAAAATGAAGTGGTGATATGACAACTTTCCGTAGTTCAGCGACACGGCCAGGCCTATAATTTTCCTTGATACAGATATAGACGTTCTCAGGGCTTAACTCTACATGAGATCTCATAACTTTTTAAGAGCTCGATATGGAAACATAAAAAACATTTTAAAATAAAATACTTTTGATAGAGTATAACTATAATTTTGGAATCGGCTTTATCCATGTTGAGCTCTTTATGTGAGAAGTTTAATACTGCTATTATTATAAAACTATGGAACATTTTACAAAAAAATGTAAAAATTAAGAAATAAAAGACCTTAAAATTATTAATTTTATAGAACAGTTTTTTTCATACTTTTTTTTATTTGTCATTATTAATCATATTTTATCTATATTTGGCGTCTATGTAAACGACCTGTCCTATGAAAATATTAATTGAATATTACTTTATCACGTTTAGTCAATTTTCAGCAAAAATATCCTTACATTGTTGATGTAGAAATTATCTACTTTAAGTTATGTATCTGTAATAGAAAAAAGCCTCTCATATAATGTTTGAGGTAAATATTTGAACACCCAAATCGGTCAATCGAATTCGTTAATGTTCAATTTGTGAAAAATAATTTACATGTTAAATTCATCATCATTAGGATTCTAACTAGATACAGAGGTCATGTAGTATAGATTTTGATTCGAGGCTATAATAGCGTTAATTTTTTGGCACATAATTCGATTGAGTTCCATTCTTGGTATAATTTGATATCAAAGATTTTGAAACTTCTTTTATGAGCTCTAATTACCTATGTATTAGGTTTGTCTTGTCGGTGATTTCCTTGAAATAAATTTCATTTAAACTTAAATCTTTTAGAGGCAAGTAAATATTTAAATATTTAGCAAATCCTCTGTCCATTTTTATTGCATATGTATAATTTTTTTTAATATAAAGATCCATCACTTAAGATTAATAATTATGAATATATTTTAATTTTCTTTCCACGCATGAATTTATAAAAATGCATTTATTTCTGGAAGCAAATCCAATCATACTATAAACTTGCCCCTTGCTTGCACTGTATTGATGCCTACTTGGATCAGTGCATCACTACAGTGAATCAGACTTGGCGAAAACTGCGCCTTTTGACACTTGCACTTATTGTAAAAAGCTGAACTTATTTTAAATAGCTTTTAATTCCTTGAATTTTATTTGCCCAGGTCTTACATTTTCATTTTATTTTAGACTAATATAAAAGTTTATTTCATGCACTATTTCTATTTAAAACTAAAAAACTTTTTTAATATTAAATCTCTAGTCTTTACCTTGTTTTATTCGTGCAATATATCAATGGCACTGATTAAGTTAATACAATTGTAATCACAAACTCAATTCGTTATAAAGTAATTAACAAGATTTTTCTCATATAAAAATAGCAGTTAGATTATAAGTCTCAAACTACTAAGTCTGTTCACGATATCATTGTTAAACACTATTAAATTATCGTGGCCTTTGAAGAATATTTTTTATGAATTACTAAATTATGAAAATCAATTTCATACCTGTTGAGAAACTTTCAACAGTACTGAATTTATGAGCCACTAGCACACAGCTCCTTTAGTTAGACTTATGCAAAACTTTTCTTTTATTTTCATATAACTTATTGAAATTATAAGAAATTGTCCAAAAATAATTCTCCTAAATTTAATATATTTTTAATAACTAATTTTTGTGCTATCGGAAAAAAAAATATATAGCAATAATTTTATAAAACATTTTACTCACTATTATTTATTCTGAGACTCTCTTAGTAATATATATTCTAGTTCAAAAATTTATTATTTCTACTTTATTTTGGCAAATGAGTTCACTCTTCAGTATATTCACGAAAGGGATAGATAAATTCCGTACCTGAAATTTGTTAAATGTTTTTTCTTAACAATTCTCAGACAAAAATCTATTTAAACATATGTTATATAGATATATATATGTTTATTTATATATACATACATACATATATATATATATATATATGTATACATATATATATATATATATATATATATATATATATACATGTTCGTGTGTGAGTGTAATAAAGTATTAGCAAAAATGATGCGGTTTCCAGTGTAGCGGTGGCGGATTATTTAATAGCTACCCACTGCAAATTACTAACAAGTTTGGTAACCAATTAGAAGAAATTGTAGTAGAGCATGTTATTAATTACATATTAGCTGGAAAATAATGCTCAAGTCAAAATAACCTTCAAGTTCCAAGTAGTTTCTTTGTTTAAAATTAGAATATAATTTTTTAGTACTTAACATAACTGTCATATTTGAAAGTTGAAAATTTTAAATTCATGTAGCGAAAGTAAAAAAAAATCATACGCTATTATAACGACATTAATTCTTATAAATTTGGCGTGGCGGCTAACTTAAAGTGTAGTGCAGAAGTCCGATAACAATGTGTATATTTATGTGTAGGCCCGTTCGGATAGGCATAGCTTGTTAAGTGCATCCCTCCCCTATACCGCTTCATTGCTTGCCGCTGTTATCACCTGCATGTACATGGTCACGTGAGTGTAATTCCTCTGTTAGGATATCCGTTGTGCTGTTAACGCTTTGTCAACAGTACATTTATGTATTATAAAAAATACGTAACAATAAGTTTCATTTTGGCCTGTAGACGCATTATTAATATAATATTTTATTCTACTTGGCAACTTCTTATATTCATAATACCTATCAAAGAGGTTTCAAATAAAAAGGTAATACGTCATAAATAATGAATCATTTGCCATATTAAGTTTAGGATGACGTAATATAATCTATATACTTCTTTGGTTCCATATTATTTATAAGCTGACTTTCATTTAAAAATCTGTTTTATAAGTTGGGCATAAAGATCTAACATACAGACAGACAAACTAACTCGTGCATTATGTATTTTTTACTCTACTTATTCAACCCTTTCATTTTACAAGTTTTATAAAGTGGGGTTCTTCTTAGGGAAGTAATCCGCTATTTTGGCGTATTATGCCCGTGAAAACGTGAAGAGACAGATAGACGAATTACATTTCAGATTTATAATTTCAATTTAGACTAACTTGGATTTTTACGTAGTGTATATAATATGTAAAATAAGAAAATTTTATCAGATTATTTAATT
Organism: Druceiella hillmani; assembly: GCA_039881145.1. Lineage (NCBI taxonomy): Eukaryota > Metazoa > Arthropoda > Insecta > Lepidoptera > Hepialidae > Druceiella > Druceiella hillmani. Next base: position 16,611,080 of record JAYKKI010000018.1, on the reverse strand, counting down.
TGAATACAGCAGTAAATTTTTCTATTCGTATATAGAAAGCAATTTTTAGAAGTTAAATTTTATTCACAACTAAATTAAACTACGTGGTGTAGTATTATTTCTACTCTATTTAAAACTTTATTTTTTTTTTAGTATTTTGTGCAAAATGGAAAAGAGGTAAATCTTATAGAATTAAACGGATCCTGTCCGTTAGAGCATATTTCTTCAGAGGCCATGCGACGTAGAGAGGAGAATATTTAAAAAGTTATGCTTAGTAAAATACAAAATATAGTCTTAAAATTACAAACAACACTTTCGTATTTTTCGCCGATATGAATAATTGTATATTTATAATTTTCAATTTAAAATAACATTTGCAAATTTAATGGTAGCTCAGTCCGAAAGATGTTAAAATATAATTAAGTTTTTTTCCATTCTATTGCGTGAATAGTAAAATGAGAAATTTAAATATTAAATCTCAAAAAATTCATAAACGACGTTAAAAAATAACATTAGGAAAAATTGTCTAAACGTCATATATTCTATAAGTAATAAAAGACAAGATAAATATGAAAAAATCAGGAAGAATTCCAAATGAGTTTTCATTGAACGAAAATGATCCGTAGTATATTACATCAATTATTTCCTTTGTAGATATAATGGAAGTTATACGATTTTTTTAAACGTAATAGTCCTGGCGTAAACTCGTGCAGTCCTTGCATAAACTTGGCTACATACTAAGACTGATAATTAAAATATATTTTTTCGAATATACTACACAGACCCAAAAATGTTAAATCTATGGGCTAGAAGTACAAATGAGATGATAGAAATCATAGATCCGTAGGAACTTTTCATGCATATGGGTTTTACGTAATCACCACAAAACGGTGATAAATGCAAATATATTCTATACTTATTAATCAACTAAATACTTTATCATTATTTTTCTCTTGTCGTCTTTATAGCACCGGGATGATCAGCAGACGTTTCTGCCCATTAGGGAGTTAATGAACAAAAAAAGGAACATTATTTTCCTTGGCACACAAACTACCGTGGAAGTCCATGAAAGAATAATTTTCAGTAGTACAGATGAATATCATAACATAGTGACTAGTTTATTATATAGTTGATAACATAGTGACTAGTTTATTTCAATGTAATTTTATATGGCATACTGACAAATTTGTTTTCTATCGGCAAGACATTTTGGGTTTAAAATTTACGCAGAGACCTTTATCTTTCAAGAAGAAACAACGACAATGTAAATTATAGGACAAGGTTTATAGTAACTTCACATATAAAATTTCTATCATTTATTATTCTGCCATCGTGCAAAAGATTTTTCAAATGCATACGTTAAGTATATTTGTTATAGTAGTTTTAATAGCTAGTATACCAAAATTGTAAATTTTTATTAGAGATCATAACTCAAATCACAAAGAAGTTACGTCAGGCTCTCAGGGTTTAACTCCCCTGGAAAAATATTTCTTTATTCAATGCTTGACAGTATCAGCTATCTTATATTTATATCAATCAATAATTGATTTATTTCATTAATACTTACAGTTCACATAAGCAAGAATGTCTTTTTAAAACTTTCAGTAATAGTGATCTATTATCACAAAAATAAAAGGATGGTCTACATTGTAAGTAATTTAACTTGTGAATTTCGGAATTTAGGAAAATATTTTACAGATGGCTTTTATATCTGCTAGAAGAGACATTAATTTATTACTTTCTCAGAGTAATGTACCAAGTAGGCGTAAAGAATTATTATTTACATGAGGAATATTTTTTCTTTCAAGACATAGATGAAGATATAGGCTAGCAGAAATAGATGTCAATGTGATGTTTTGACACGTAAACAAAAAATTAGTGCGGATCTCCTGGAAATTGTAAGTTTTAGCTAGTTTCTGATCCATTTACACAATTTATGTGCTTCGAAAATAGAATTTACGTGAAATTTAAGTAAAATGTATAATATTCCACTTTTATTCGATTTACAATAAAATATTATGTTTGAAGTTAGCTCTTGTTTGCCACATTTAGCCCTTTTAGATTTATTTGCCTGTAAATATTATTGTTCACTAACAATATGTACAAGCAAAATGTAATGGTATATAAAATATTTAAGTTATGGAGCTAAGATTGGTGATTTGATAATGGGTTACATTTATGAATATTGAGATATTGAGAACTTAGAGTGAGGTATTGAGAACTCGTATCAAGAAATTTAGCATTAATACATGTTTGCAATGTAACTGATTGATCCTGATTATCAAAAGCTAGTTTTTATGCTAATTACCTAATTGGAGCATCTTACTTACTAATAGGTCATTTATCTAACGAAGTTAATTCCAATAAATGAACAATTATCTTTGAACTCCAATCACAAGTCACATGCGGTGGGGATGGTGTACTTATAGATTAATAAAGAATGTGCATGCATTGTAGCAGTAATAATGGTAAAGGTTTTAAGGTAGGGCTAATTATACTTGGTGTACTTATAGATTAATAAAGAATTTGCATGCATTGTAGCAGTAATAATGGTAAAGGTTTTAATGGTAGGGCTAATTATACTTTTCTTGCGGAACGATGTTTGATCGCTTCCATCTGTCTGAATTTTGGGTTATTACTGCAAATCTGTGATATATGGAACTTTTCTAACGTAATATAATTTCTTCATACTACCTTGAAATGCAGAGTTTTGTGATGAAAGTAGGGAAGAGATATTTTCAAATTACTGCCAGCAAAGACAGAACATCAGGGTTTTATTTTTGTCCTCTCTGTTGAGAACATTTAACAAAGTCTTGGCTTAACATTGATTATGTGTTAATAATTATGAGAAAAAAATTATGTCAGAACTTTTCAGTTTTCTTGAATGCAAATGAAAAAAATATGGATAAAATGAAGATTTCTACATTTTCCTAAGAGTTAATGTGGTTTTACTAAAAAAAACCTCGCCAAGAATATAAGACATTTACCTAATAGTATAATTGTATGTATATTTTATGGTTAAAGAAAATTATAAATAATCTAAATAATTTCCAGACTATTAACATATAAACACTTGTAAGTTCATACACTAATAGGAAAATACAAGTCATCTGCTTAATGTGGTTATAAAATTATTTTTATATCCATATGATATTTAGATTCATTTTATAACATAGTAGTATGTGTGCATTGCTAAATCGCTGTTTACTCTTTAAAGATCTTTGAGTAAATTTTAAATCCAAAATATCTTGCCGATAGACAATAAATTTGTCAATATGCCATATTAAATTACATTGAAATAAACTCGTCACTATATAATTCTTCTGTACTACTGAAAATTGTTATTTTATGGACATCTACGGTAGTTTGTATTTCAAGGAAAACAATGTTCCCTTAAGGGAGTTAATGGGTAGAAACGCCTGATGATGAGTCCGGTGCTAAAAAGACGACAAGAGAAAAATAATGATAAAATATTTAGTTGATTAATAAGTATAGAATATATTTGCATTTATCACCGTTTTATAGTGATTACATAAAACCTATACGTATAAAAAGTTCATACGGATCTATGATTTCTATCATCTCATTCGCACTTCTAGCCCACAGATTTAAAATTTTTGGGCCTGAGTAGTATTTTGGAAAAATTATTTTAATTATCAGTCTTTTGCCAAGTTCGTAAGCACGAGTTTACGCAAGGACTATTTCGTAAAAGGAAATCGTATAACTTGCCAATCGTAAAATTTATGTTTTGTAGTAGACATCGAAAAAAGGGTTTCCCCAGTCTGTCTGGACCAAATTTATCCACGTTGCGTCTAATTGATAAGTACATGGTTGAACTACATATACGTATATGTTGGTGACAATAAAATAAGATACATATCTCGGGTTATTTTTAATTATGTTTTTAACAATAATTACTGTTTCCGAACGATATGCACAGTTATCTCAGTTAGCTGAATATGAGTAACTGAATGATGCCAGGATCTTGAATATATCACTTAGATCTACAAGAAACAGTCAAAATAGAAATAACCGAGGATAGACGAGTTACTCGTGATTTTCTTAACGCTAATTTTTTGACATTCTTGTCTATACTCTGCGGAATAAGACGCTCGTACATCAAAATATTTGTTACATTTACAGGGTGTCCAGTGGCAGATTTAAAAGTTTGAACAAACATAGTTTCTGAACGCAATACATAAGAGGGGCGCGGGGGGCGTCGTTAGAAGCGCAAGCGGTGCGGATGTTTTAGTAGCCATGGAACGGTGGAGTGGAGAGCACCGCGCTTTTGCCGTCGAGGCGTATATTTCGAGTAGATTTTCGCTGTCTGTAGCACGCCGTCGATTTAATAATCGTTACAGTATTCGTCGATTACGTGACGGACCATCGATCAACCTCATTCAGTCATAGGTAGCAAGGTTCAGAGCTACAGGATCAACATTAAATAGGCCCAGGCCAGGACCTACACCATTGGTAGCCACGGATGAAAATGTCGAGCGTGTTATGGTTTCTGACGTTGAAAATCCCCGTTTATCACTGCGTACACGTTCATCGATATTGGGAATTCCGAAATCAACTTTACAGGTAATAATGCAAAAAAAGCTCAAGTTCCATCCATATAATATTCAAATTGTTCAAGATTTACACGATTCTGACTTTGAATTAAGAAAAACTTACGCGGAGGTGATGTTGTTGAGATTTCGTACTGCTACCCGGATGGGTAACATATTCTTTAGTGACGAAGCTCACTTTCACGTTGGAAGATATGTGAATAAGCAGAACTTTCGTAACTGGGATGTCCACAACCCAAGACAAATGCATCAAGAGCCTTTACATAAGCCTAAAGTAAGAGTCTGCAATCATAAGGCTTTATTTCTTTGAAAATCAACGTGGCCAAACTGTAACTGTGAATTTGGAGAGACATGCCCAGATGTTAAATGACCTTTTCAGAGTAGAACTACAGAACAGTCCATCCTTCAACCAAAACACATGGTTCCAGCAGGACGGGGCCACAGCTCACACTGCTAATGTGTCCATGAATGCAGTGCGGCAGTTATTTCCAGAAAAAAACATATCCCGAAACGGTACTGTACCGTAGCTACCTAGGTCACCCGATTTAAGCCCATGTGACTTTGTTTTCAAAACAAATCCGAGCACTGTGACACAACTTAAAGAAAATATTAGAGCCGAAGTCAGTAGGATACCCAAATCGCTCTGCAAACGCGTTTTTGAAAACATGCGTGCTAGACTCGAAGAGTGTGTCAGACTCGATGGCCGCCATTTGGAAAACGTGGTTTTTAAAAAATGAAATCCGCATTTATTGTTATAAAGTTAAAATAAACCTACTTTGTATTAGAGGTGTAGTTTTTTTTTAACAATTTTTCAAACATTGAAATCTGCCACTGGACAGCCTGTACAATACTTATATGTATGAATATATTTAAGTTAATTAGGTTCAACTACACAAGTACTACCTATATTATATTTTAAGAAATTTAAAAACAAGTATAATGTAATATGTACGCATGCATTACCCAAAAGCCACTCGATTAATTTTAATGAAGAATTAATAAATAAGAATGCAGATTCTTTTTTACTTTAGAAGCTTGAATAACATCCTCAATAAAATTAATATATCCGTTTCTTTGCGAGAAACCATCATTAACAAGTAATATTATAATTCTCCAGTCGATTGCGGATATATATCAGGTTTTTAAATGACTTTAAAATAGGAGAATCTCGGTTTCACCAGTCTATATACATAACGTGGATATGTTTACGAATTCCTTCCAAGTTGTTAGACTAGTTTTGACGATTCTTTGATCTGTAGAATCTTCATATTAAAGGGAAGGTTTAATTGTATAAAACAGTAAGGTATCACTCATATTTTAACAGTTATGGTCCAAGAACGGACGAATCGTGCACTAATTGTCCAAATTGTGATATGTTTTCTTGTGTTTGGTACAGGTATATTCATATTGATTTATTAAAGTTATCAACGTATAACAAAGAATGTAGTAATTAAATATACATTTTTAAATTAATTAATTATTAAAACTTTAATAATTAATGATTTCGTTTTGAAACTCGCACTCTCTCTCAAAGTATACATGTGTAATGTTTGCGATTTTCTAAAAATAAAAAAAAATAAAAATATTAAAACTTCTTCCGAGTAAAGAGCCGATAAAATTATTAACTTTTAAATATATATTTGAATATTTAAGACTAAATTTTGGCTTTATTGTGTTTTTAATGAAAATTAAGTTAACTTTTGATCATTTTGCATATAGAAAAGGACGTAGAAAATTATTTTGCTAAATTAGAACGTAACGAGTTAATAGAAATGTATAGATTATAAATATTTCAAGTAATTAAATTACTACCCAAAAATATAAAACTGACGAAGTGGAACTTGATTTAATATTGATACGAAAATACAGGTATCGCATTATCTGGAAAAGTCAATAATCGATCAACCTTACAAGCTATCAATAAAAAAATATGTAGTATTAGCGTAATATTAATAGATCAACTTCAAATAGTATCTCATAGTGTAATAATTATTCCATTATTTGTATCGATGTGATGGTTTTCAGATTAAATCGGCAACTAATAACTAGAACAAATTTTGAGAGTAATACGTATAGCAATTGAAAAGCTGTTGACGTTACTTATTGCTAATATTTATCTAAACATAATATTGCCTTCCCTATCTCCGTAATGGTTTGTAGCCACTCATACGTTCTGTTTTGATGTAGTTCAATCATGATATAAAATAGTAAGTGAGACTTATAACTCTGCTCGTAATTTATGCTCCTAATTCTCGTGGACCACGATGCCTTGTAACGAGTCAAGTACACGTACTCCAATAAACTTCTACCTTGTATAAAACAAAATTCTCTAGGTACTGATTCTTCTAAATTTTCTTCCCTATATTAATCAGAGAAGGTATTTGTAAAGCCGTTGATAAAAGCATCTCTTTTGTATGAATAGGAAGTGGGGTTTTTTGGTATATGAAGTCCGGTAGTCGGTTGCTTTTATGAAATAAAAATAATAAAAATAATCTTTTAGATCATGAAGAATAATTAAAAATTATACTAGTAACGAAATCATAGCTACGGAATTATAGCATTTAGTGTTATGTGTTATTTACATATTCAAGTTTCTTCTTTATGTACCCCTTTTTTCACCCCATTGTACTCATTATACCCATTTTGGAAACTCAAAGATAAAGTACAGATGTCATATTACCGTTATATTTTGAAATACACGGTAGCGTTGCCAATAAATCTTTCTTTGATTCGTTTGCCTGTTTCGGAAATTCTTTCCAGTGAGGAACTTCCGAGATCAAATTCAAATTATATCCAAACTTGAACCCTTTTACGCCATGTTTTTTCGTATGCTAAGTTAATCTTTATATAAATCGTCAAAGGCTTCAGTTGCTCACTGTAAAGACGTTTTATGACTTTTAGAGACGTACTCGTCGCGCTTAGGGTTTATTATTAGCTCAAATTTCAAATACTAAATAAAATGTTATTAAAACTAAATATTACATCTACAGGTGTTTTAGAATCTTAAAATGAGAAGCCCTGCATTAAATAATTTACTTCCCAAATTTTCCACGTTGACAGTTTTTGTAAACTTCATTCGGTATATATATTACGTAAAAAACTTGTACATTTATCGTAAAATACGAGCATAATTCATAACAAACGTAAAATTCCAATATTTAGTACGTCTTTACGCGTCCTACATCATAAAATAACAATCATAAAATGTTTTCTTCCGGAAACGAGGTACTTCAAGAGGATCGATTGAGAAACAGGGATGAAATTGAATTTTTATTCTTTTCGTTGTTGTACGACTAATGACATGTCATCATCGTGGTGTTTTGAGTTGATCACAATACATACGGCCTTTGACCTGGCTTCGATTCCCTGCCGCTTGTCGATCTGGGCTGGCCTAGTGTACTGGTTGGCTGTAAGCGATTTTGCTCGTACCGGTAAATACGCCACATGTATCAATTAGATACCTTAAAGTAAAAACATAAATAAATAAATAAGCAGACAGATACGTAAAATATATTTTTAACTAACTTTTTTATGCCCAACATAAATATTTAAGAATGATTCGTATCATTCAAATAATTATTTTTCGTCTTCAGGGAAAATTTCATGCATTCTTTATATTCAATTTATAATGAAGTAAATATTTTCTTGATTGCTTATAAATTTCACAATAAATTTACACCGATAGATAGACAATGTGACAGTTATAAAAATACATGTCTTGATAGATTACATAACTTTATTGATAGCAAATTAATTACCAAAAAAATGTGTATTTAATGTGTTCAAATATCACAGATACGCAAATACTGATTCAATAAAGAGAACAGAACAAAATAATAATGTGAAATTATTTTATAAACTAAACAGCAACTTCATAAAATCTACATATAAACAAAACAACATTGTTGAGAAATACTAAATTTCTATGATTTTTTGCTAAATGCTTTATTATTTTTCAACTTCTCGTACAATTCAATTAAATTTCTATTAGGGCTGTGATTGTGCACTTCAGCTCTTTCTATTTAGTTTGAAGTTATCATTAGAGAAGTAGTAATAAAAAATAATGAAGTACTTAAAATCTAATTATTGTATTCTACTGCCATTATTAATGTTGCTATTGTCTTTTCATGCCCTCGACAATATGACATGTCATGTCTGCTACTTTATTTTTTTAATTAAAGCTAATGAGTTTTTAATTATTTTATTAATTATGATTAACATATATTATATATGTATATATATATATATATATATATATATATATATATATAATGTACATAAATAAATACATGTATATTAGATATGCGATTCTCATAACTCTTTCTTTTTACCTTCATCATTATTGAGTAAAAACAAGTGATATTAAAGACTAGCTGAGGACATTATCTAAAAGCGTGGAGATATTCAAGATCATATCGACCGTCAAACAATAAAATTGCAAATTTTTCTAGACTAAAATATTATTTTCAGCCTATAATTAAAAAAGACGCTTTGGAAATGCCGTCTGAAAAACAAAATTTACATAATGTGATATCACTGTAAGAGTGACATAATATTATAACATTATATTAACAGCTATAACATAATATTATCATTTAAAAACTTGCTTAATCTTCATCTTCAACACCGTTGTCAGAAATATATTTGTCTCAAACCTTTCATTTCGCAAAGTTTAGTCGAAATTCAATTTAGTCAAACTAACAAGTTTGACTAAACTGGATTTCATGTTGAATGAAAGTTAGGAAACGTAAGAAAATATTGTTACGTAAGTAATTTTGTCTTCATGTATGGTTACTTTGACGCAGAATATATTGATAGCACAGCATAATTTTCAGATCATTCAGATATTTCTATTATCTGGTCCTTAACTATTGGAAACTTTATTAGATTAAAAGGCAGAGTAAGCTACGTAGGCTTGAAGTATTATTAATATTACATGTATATATATATATATATATATATAAATATATATATATATATATATATATATATATATATATATATATATATATATATTTCCATCTAAGCTTAGCTGGATAGAATTAATTGTTGGTGGAATGAAATCAAGTCGATTATGTGACTTTGTGTCATCAAGATCCAACGCCAAAGTAAGAAATGAGGTGGTGTTTAACAGCTAACCGGGTAACTTTATTGAACGGGCTGATATTATGTATACTGAATTTCGAACACCATACTTTTCACTTGATTTGCGTTTAAAGACTTCTTTGTAGTAAAAGGACAACTCCCATTCGGCACGTTTAAGCTTTTTAGAATTGTTCAACGTCCGTATTATATTTTGTTCAGGCGTATTTAGTTCAACCAACGAAACTATATATTTTTACTTAGAGAAAATTTGAGACATTTGTGAATATTCAAGCTTTTGGAATTTTAGAATCTTGTTTTGAGACGATTTGTCTTAAATACGAGATTTAATATTAATATGAAATTTATTTATTTCATATTTGTAGGTAGCGCTTCGAAGTTATTGATTCATCTCTCATTTTGATTTAATATTTCGGATATATTGATTAATAAAAATTCTTCAGTACCGCGTTAAAAAATTATACAGCAATTGTTTAATTGACCATGCTTATCTTGAAGCAAAAATTTATTGTCCCAAATATAATTACATTGTTCAGTATTTTTTTGGAATTGATAGGTTGGATTCACTGATCACTGTTATACCTTTGCCAGAAGAAAAACTGTCAATAGCAATAAGAAGAAATTATATTGTCGTGTCATTACCTCTATTTAAAGAGAAATCTTTCTTTACTCATTCAATTAATTATGCCCCGTCGACCTCAGCACAAATTTCACTTTGTCCCGTGATAACTATTTTAAATGATCATTATATTTTATTTTTTCTTTTCTATATTGGGATATTTCTGCCGAGTGTATTATTAATGGGAAGAAGCAGGTACATATTATTAGCTGAAACAATTTCCTCACGATATATAGAAACACTTTATTATTTGGTTTTAATAAGCTTTCGCTAAGAGACACATCGATAAACCATGAACTATTTATGTTATTAAAACAACAAATAATTCATTGAGTAGATTCCCATTAATTAATTTTATAATCTTATTTTTGGATAAAATAATGTAAAGAACCCTAACTTCTTCTTTATTTGCATACAGTTGTTAACTTAAAAATAATTTCATATCGAAAGTAAGATTTACATTTCCAGCATCCACAAATTCATGTACATTTTATTAAATGAGAAATTTGAGAGCGGTTTTGTCACGAATCTCTTATATCTTATTACAAATAACTATTCAATCTTTCTATCTATTCAGGACTTCGGTAATAAAGTTTTTTAAGCATGGTTTATGTCATTCTCACTGTATTAGACTTAGTTGCGGATGATTCCAATGAAAGCTATTTCATTTGATGGTAAATATAAGTAAATATTAATGAAGCGCACCTTACAAAAATAGATAACAATTTAGATATATAGTCTCAGCGGGTAACATTTGCTGTAAATATTTTTTGAACCAAGAAGATGGAACCACTTTATTGATTTGAAAACTCTATTTTAAGGTAAGTTAGTATCGATAAAAGTAGGTATTGTAACTTATTAATTGGTGAACTGAAGCTAATTCAAGATAACTTAGTTTATTATAAAATTAGTTTTCTACAATTCGTCAGTAATATAATTTTCAAATTTGTCAGTGAGAGAATTGAAAAATTACTCAATAATAAACATGTATTTGTTGTGTTGACAATTTTGGTTGGGATATTTCATTCTATATATTTTATTACATGGGACAACTCAACGTAATGAAATAACTAGATCTAGACCAAAACATTCTATTTGTTAACAGTCTGACTAAAACTGCAGTATTACTAATATTAACATAACAAGAGATACATAAACGGGAACATTTGGTTATGTGCTTTAATTAAAATAAAATAAATTATGTACCAGATAGGTAGTAATAATATTTACGTCAAAATGTTCGTTGGCAACGATTCAAAAAAATTTTCACTTCAAATTTATCACTTCCAAATGGATCCCTCTTTAACTTTTATACATTTCTTGTGAATTCTGGCGTCAAATGGAAAAAATGAAAAATAACTTTTCCAGTGCATTAGTCGTTGTCTTGTGTACGTGTGTGCTCAACGGACTATGCAGGCGTCGTAACATAAGAGTAGTAGGTTTTGATATGGCCTCGAACGTGTAGCTAATAAATTGTTTACCACAATAACAATTTGACGTATAAATATAACTTTAGTTAATTTTTTTATTATTGCTTCTTAGGTTTCCTAAAGAAATTAAAAAAACAACTAAATGAATATTTACTAGTTTTTTCTTTTTTTTTAAATTTTCTGAATTAGTCCTGCCTAGGCCTTGGACTTTTATTCTTGATTAACACAAAACTTTTTTTCATCTGCTGCTTGTTACTAGAACTGCTAAAATATTAAAAATATAATCCATTCTCTGAATTATATAGTATCCGTAATATATATTTTTTTCCAAAACATAAACTAATTAAGTTAAACCTTCATAAAATAGCACTACTTTACCAAGGCTGTTCTTAGTTACTGAAGTTAGCAAGCTTTTAGCTACTATGTTCGTCTATTTTTGGCAGAATCTTGGAACATCTTCATCTTTTGGTTAACGACGAAATTGTGAATCTCTGCTCCTATCAGATTTATATACATTCACCTTCTTTCATTATATTCAATCGAACTGCTGACAGCTGCTTTTGTTATGAAACTTGTACAGAGTTCATATGAATTACATAATATAGTTTGTTGGAACTACACGCAACTTTTTTAAAAGCTTAAAATGATTCATATAAATTAGCTTTAGCGTTTATGTACATTACACATATAGGACCATCGCAGTATCCAATCATGTGAAAAGTAAGAGCTCGATCTTGTTGACAGTGCTCACTTGTTTACATAGAAACAGGACAATATCTATTATCAAACGGTTCTTAATTTGATTTTGCTACTTGCCAATAAGAATCAAACTTTTTTCAGTTCTGTGCAAAGCGATATCCCTTGTTAAATATACAATGAAATATACTGGACTTCGCGAATCGCAAGTTCCTCTATGAATCTCTTTCCTCGTAAGAGTAAAATAAAATGTATTTTCCATGCCATTTTCGATGGGAATTAATATATTTCCAAACGACTGTTTTTTTCCCTTTATTATTAATTACTTTAATTCAATACACATTTCAGTTTAATCAACTCTTGCTCAGGATTTAAACATGTCGATAATTTGAATCACTAGAATTCGTATTGTATTAGTGGGATAAATATTTATTTGTACAAAAGAGAAAGGTTTTATGTAAATTTTACGCAAATTGTGGAATAAACAATTTCACTAAAAGTCTGACACATCATCAAGTTTGATTAAAATAATTATTTGTTCAGTAAATAAGTACTTAAAAGTTTTTAATTATTATTTTGACCTACACATATGAATTAATGAGGTATAAAATTATAATATTCATAATTTTTTTCTAAAGGGGACAAACGCTTTTATTTAAAAGTTGGTTCTAATTTTTCTGTTCTTAAAATTACAGTAATAAATATCAAGTTAATTAAACTCATTAAGAATATAATTTCAAATTAGAGCTAATAATTTTCATCCAAAGTTGTATGAAAATTATATAATTACGTTAGGAGCAGAATTAATTCCCTAAAATGGTTAATTAAGATTTATAAATTTAGAGAGCGTAGTATGTTTAGCATATATAAAGGGTGTTAGTATGTTCACAAGACACAGAGCTATTAAAAAATCTGAAAGTTCTTATCTCATTTGTCAACCTGATTATCAAAAAGCATACCAAAAAGGTAGTAGAAATTAAATTTATTAGTAGAATGGGTAATGAAAAAATTAGAATACCGATCAGAGAAAGTCAACGATTATATAAAATTTTTATCGTTTGCACTTCAAACGTGTAACTAATCTAAATATATTATTTCTAAAAGGTGTTTTTTGGTCGAGAGGCTCGATCTCTTTAACTACTGCACCAAAAAAAATTTAAAAAATACTCACTTAAAACTTATGTTTTCTACTTTGGGCGAAAAATATAAAAAAATTCGAAAAAAATCTTTTTGTTAATAAAAAAATTAACTTTTATAACAATTGGCATGAGCGCCATCTGTGGGCGACACATCAAATATTTTAGCCAAATTGTATACTTGGAACACGCTAAATGGCGATATAGTGCGGAGACTTCGCACGGGTCAGCTAGTTTGTATATATATTTTGATTATAATTCTTCCATAGAATTTCATACCAAAGCGTTTGAAACTGATTTTATCTAATTAGGATCTACATTGGAGGCAATTTAATTCGTATATCAATATTTAACAGGAATTGTAATTTCATTTGCTTAAATTAAATTTGCTTTTCGTTTATATTAATGTGGTGAGCAGCCATTAACTATTGGTGATTGTATTATAGTGATTTAATTTTCGATTATATATGACAAGACAGAAAGAGTTGGAAGAAGTAAATATTTGAATGCATGATTTGAATGTGGTAACAATTGCTTAGTTTGAATTATCTGGAAAGCAAATAATATATGTATAGTTTATAAGTTTGCTTCATCGAACATGTTTAAATATGAGAGAAGTTAGTACATCCGAATGTTAGTACATTCGGTGAAAAGGTATCACATTAAGTGAAATATTATCAGAGGGTACTTTTGTTAAATATTTTTTGTTGTATGTGTTGTTTGTTTCTAATATATTTATTAAATAGTTGTTTTAATACACGCAGTGCAAAATTGTAGGATGAACTGCTAATATTGTTCGAAATGAGAAATTGTTATAAAAACCATTTCTGTGTCATTAAAATTATAACATCGATATTTTTACAACAAAAATTTTGATACCTAAAAATATAATTCCAAAATTTTATGCAGATTTAAAAATTACTTTTCATATAAAATATACTATGTTACATTAGCTCGATATTTTCTAGCAGTTTATGTATACTGTAAACAAATTGACAACGAATTTAAATAAACTTTCTACATGCCATTACCAGCGAAATGATTTGTATATAATTTTCTCTCATCGTTTTATTTCAAAGATATACATATATGTATGTATATATATATATATATATATATATATATATATATATATATATATAACTCATTAATTCAATAATCTGTATCAGTCACGCTGGGCAACCAGCTCTCTCCTTTTTCTGCCTAATTGAACATTATTTTTCATTACTTCGAAATGGAACACGTGTTACCTACTAAATTGAAGCATTTTAAAATGGTTTTTTTTAATTACAAGAACTCAATTTAGTTTAATTTATGTGTAGTTGATACTCTTTGTCAGAATTGTATGTTGAGTAAGTGTTAAACAAATTTTAAATACTTTTAAGTATAATTTACATCAATAATTGTGTTGCGCATTCATTTCTTTTATACACACACAGATTATAAATGAGTATCTGACGAGAAATAAACGTCGCTAGAGTTATGACATATAAATATATAGTACGAATCTTTTTGAGAAGAGAAAAGTCTGTTACCTTGAAAGTTCAAGAACTGCTTCATGATGTTCGAATATTCTTCAGTTTAAATAATTTGTATTTAAAATTGAATTCGTAGTCAAAAGTAAATTCTATCAATGATTTGGATTGTATTAAGATCATTTGGAATCGATGTAAGTAGATAGTAAGCAATATGTGTCAGGTAAGCAGTATGTATTTTAACACTTATGTGAGAAACATAATTCATGAAATTGACATATAACGTAAATAAATAAATATAAACGTAACGAATGAAGCAAGTTACCGTTTCAAAATTATGGTAACTATAATAGAATACAAATAATTATAATTTAAAATAATAATAAATACAATCAAAATTTAAATACACCTGTTAGAATTAATTCATGAATGTCAAGAAAAAGAAGACAATTTTTTCTTGTCTTTGAAAACAAATATAACATCACATGGTTTCAATGGATGGTTTTTCGTATTGTGTCCCTTTAATCGATTCCTTGTGTTGTAATAATGACCTGGTGGAATAGTTCGTCGCAAATATCATAAAATCCATGCAGTGGCTTGCGGACATTGGTATTGGTATGAGCGATGGGTAGCAAAAGTAGCGCAGAACTGCGGGTCGCTTTTCCCGGCATGCAAAACTGCAGCTAGCTCATAATGCCGACTCAATTGTACTGATTGCCATTAATATTATAGAGTCATTTAGAGTGTTGTATTTAAATGAGGATATTGTATTATCATTGGCTTTTTTGGAGCATCAATTAAGAATAATGTTCAGGTTGAGATCACATAAGATCTATGCATAGAATACTATATCCTCGATTTGAAAGGTAAGGCAGTTCTTAAGACAAAGCTCAGCAAAGCATAATTTGCAAAATATTTCCGTGTAATTTATGATCAAACATCACGCTAAGATACAATGTACATGCTAATACGCGTATACAATGTACATGCCAAAGAACGATTAAAAGGGATGCTGTAGAAAACGTAAAGTATTGCCCTATTTTTAGAAAATAGTAATCGATTTTTACTTACTGTGACTATATTACGCCTTATTGATTCTAGAATATACATCCAGTCCATTAAGATATTTCTGTAATGTTGCATTTTTAGAATAATTCATTTTCGAGAACGTATTGACATAATTAGCGTATAATAGGAACTTGCTGTATCAGAAATAGCTACTGATGCTACTATGAACATGACAAATAATAAAAAATGGACCTTTTGTTGAGTGTGAGTCAGACTACCACACAATATTAACACTAATTCTTTGGTACATAAGAAGATTTATTTGACAGAGAAATATCTCTAAAATAATTGGCTAATTACATCAACCACACACATATTTGCAAGTTATTTTTAAAATATTTCAAGGTAGTTGACATTTTAAAAAATAAATCAATTGTTTTAAAATACAAAACCTTGATTAAATTTCCCACACAAAGAAATTTCTATGGATGAATTGTTATGATTATAGGGTCATAATTAAATCTATCGATATTGATAAAAAAACATAAAATTAAGGATAAAGTTCATTTCTTCTAGTAATTATTGTTGGTTTTATGAACATTTACAGGTATTTGTGAAGCCCTTTTCCAGATATTTAACTGGACGAAGGTTTACAAAAGTAAGATGAAATTGAAATTGTTCCGTATTGAATGATTTTCATATGTTTTAGGACATCTTCTCCTTGATATTCATATGATACCATAGAACATCCACATAAATTAGCAAAAGAGTAAAACTTTATATTTCTCTCGGGTATTTTTGCGCAAACATTTTTGGCAAATCTTGACACCACAGGCTGTTTATTGAATGAGTATTTAAAGATATGTCTTTAAATAAAAGAGATAAGAAAAAATATGACAAATAATTTAAGTAGAAAACGTCAGTACGAACCGTATTTAAATGTACTACTGGCTTATCAAAATATTGTCATATAACGACTTGCTCGATGAATATGACCTATCAATTACAAAAGAAATATTGAACGATGTACTTGTGTTAATTCATTTTTTTCATAGAACACATACTGCCAATTTGAAAATTGTCGGATAAATACTAATCAGAGAAAATGGTTATTTGATTTAATAATCCAGGAATTTGCAAATGAAATTTACATGATTTTTAAAATTAACAAATTAATAAATCTGTTTATTGTATACAAAACATTGAATACAATGTCTTGGAATAATATTAAATCAACTAAAAATAAAGTTTAAAGTTCCAAACGCTAAGACATTTCCAAGCTTCGTCAATAGCTATCAATAGTTGTTGATAACGTGTAGAAATCTCGTCGTCACTTTAATACTTATTTTGACCAGCTATTAACCAGCGGTCAACTATGGACTAGAAAATTAGATAATAAAAATAATTTATTATTCAAATAACGTCAAAAAGTGAGAAAGTCAAGCCCAGGAAATATAATTGAAATAACAAAATAAAAATTATTTAAAAAGTCTTAAATCGATTGATAAGCGGTGCGTTTCAATAAACAAATTTTGCATATAAAGATTATTGAAATGACTCTCTTATATAGTTGTATTAAATAACTTAAACGAAAAATTTAGTCTGGTCGAAATATTGCAACTAAATAGTAAATATGTGAATATCATTATGGAATCTGATCATTATATCTATATGTAAAATTGAATAATAATTATGAGCCAGCACAACAAATACTTCTAATTATATAGCAGCACAACAGCACAGCATCAAGGTTGAATCCACAGCATTCCATGGAAGGCAATTAGATATTTAAATATTCTCTCTTCATCTTTGCTCGCTGTGCGCTCAAAATGGAGCGACGACGTTCGCATGTTGCTCATTAATTTTAAGCTACCCATCGTCAAAATGCGTGAGCTGTGCTTGGGGCTAACGGAGAGTGCAAGATTTCCCGCGCACCCGCTTGACGCGATGAGCGGTTAATTCACAAACCACGATACTCCGATTGGATAATTAAGATTAATGAAGTGTCGCAATACGGTGAGAAGTTTTCCGCGAAGGAATAGGTTTGTTTGTCTGAATTGTAGTATTATTTTAACTTCATGAATCAGTAAGATTTTCTACCTACTTATATCCATGACAAATTAAACACGATGTTTCGAAGTAGCTGAAATATAACCTTTCAAAAATCTTGTTAGACTTTTTTAAGCTTTTATACTATATTTACAAATCTACATAATACCCGCAACTATCACGTATTTTATGCAATATTTAGCAAAACATACTTTAAAATATGAATGTCAAATTATAAATTTGTGAGAACTAAATATATTTCACAGCAAAAGAACACTTAACACGTAAATCAAGTGCAAAGTAAGGTATTTGCCTACAAGACTACTAAACATTTATGAACATAACAATGCAATTACTCTCTTTCTGTCGTATATTTCTGAAAATTAAAACAAAATTTAGTTAACCATTCTTAACGTTTGCTCGTCATATTAATTTAAGGGAGTGATAAATTCATTTTAATCAAATGAAGAATCTGCTATATATTTTACAAAATATTAAATTGTGATCTAAATTACTTTCAGTGTTGTTTATTCATGTGGAATACAAAGTTAATGCGATGTTAATAAATCAGAATATAATAAATGAAGTACTTACCTAAATAAATAATCAAAATCTAAATTTATCGTTACCATTTGGTAGGCTATAAATGAGATCATACATAATAGAAAACACAGCCCTTAATATAATAAATTTCGCCAAAGTGATTTTTAATAAAATTACAATTAGTCTAATATATTAACTTTTAGTTAGTTTAAGAAGATAAGTACCGACAAAGATTTGCATCTGTATATGTAATATAAATGTTTCACATAATTAATTCTATACTGAAACACTTTTAACATGAAATGAGAATACTTTATTGCCAACTGTCGGCACACAAATTTATTATTATATTTCAAATACGAGTATTATAATAGAAAATTAAAAATATTGTATTTAACAATCGCACAATCAGAAGTGGCAAGGAACAAATTAATATAACATTTGATCACAGAATGGTTAAAACCAAAAGCTAAGGGGACGAATAAAAATGTTAAAATTGAAAGAAAGTTTTTTTTTATTTTTAAATCGAAGTTTTATTAAAATACTAAAATCTGTGTATAATAAACTTCATATCGGAAAGGTGTAACTCAAATTTAACCTTTTAATTTTTAAACGACTTCTAAAAAAGGTAAGGTTCTGAATTCGACTGTATTCTTTGCGGACATTACTTAGTATCTCTGGCATTTATCAATATTTCTGAAAAATAATTTTTTTATTAGGGAGATTATATCCCCAGTGCAATGTCATAAAAAAAATTTGGTTAACTTAATTATTTATCTATCGAATTAATTTAACTATGGAATTCGAAGAAATATCCTTGAATTCCTCAACAATGAAGAGCAAAGGTTGATGATTGAGTTTGGATGATGCGTATCTAATTATAATCCTATAATAAAACCTCTAAAGTTTTGACAGCATAATGACAACATAAATTTTCCCATTAACAAATGAAGCAGAAATAACCAGTAATGGCGAGAATCCTTCAGTGATCAGGAGTATACTCTCAGACATAAATGTATATTCCTCTCCATATGTCAATGAATGTATATCTCGTACGTCGGATGTCAATACATAGCACCGGAAAAACCTACTTTACCTTTCTCGAGTGATGGAAAATTGCACTTACGATATCAATACATAAGTTCAACAGCAAACATAAACTATCGACTAATGTTCTTTTGTAGAAATGTTCGAGATATTTGAAAAGTGGTTCAAAATGGGATATTCGACATTATATCGCCATGTTACCAAGGATCTTTACATTGACGTATTACCAAGAATATTTGTAAGGATATTTACCGAATCGGTCAAAAATTATCCACCTACTATTAAATTCATAATATTCTAATCCATAGTTTGTAGGACGCAGATCGATTAGATATTAAAAAATATCTTCTTGTATAGTAACATAGTGATTTGCTTAGTTAAGACTTACAATAACTTGGTACCTGCAAAAAAGGTCAAAAGTAAAAGTTTTAAACCTTTGTGTACTCTCATACCTTTGAATGTGCCATAAGCTTTTATATTGGGTACGCTATATAGGTATATATTTTACAAAATATTAAATTATGATTTAAATTACTTTCAGTGTTGTTTATTCATGTGGAATACAAAATTCATGCGATGTTAATAAATCCGAGTATAATAGATGAATTACTTAACTAAATAATTAAACAATCAAAATCTAAATTGATCGTTCCCTTTTGGTAGGATATAAATGAGATCATACATAATAGAAAACACAGCCCTTAACATAATAAGTTTCGCCAAAGTATTTGTTAATAAAATTACAATTAGTCTAATGTATTAAGTTTTAGTAAGTTTAAGAAGATAAGCGCGACAAAGATTTGTCTCTGTATATGTAATATATTTATGTTCTGTACTCAAAAAGTATCAACGGGACCCTATTACTAATCTTCCGCCATCAGACTGTTTGTTCATGTGTTTGTCTGTCACATGGCTTTATCTTTTAAACAATAAGACACTTGACATTTTCAGTCTGTGCAACAGACTACACAAAGAAGAAGACATACACAAAGAAATAAACAATACAGAAAGAAGGTCAAAAGTCAGGTTCAAATATGTAGCCCTAGTACAAGAAATCTTAAGTAAATGCATTTTTTCGACCTATTTTGTTCCTGCATTATACACAGACGTCAAACTTGGTCTGAATCTAGAGACAGAGGAAGGCGCCACGTGGTCGAGCGACCCACATATCATTGACGGAAAAGCCAGTTAGTTCTAAGTTCTAAATTAATAGATAAAAAATAAATCAAATAACTTAAAATATTTCACCAGTATTTTGTAACAAAGATACGTGTAGATGACCTAATTATTTTAGAGAGGAAAATCTGTATTCTCATTTAATATTAAATGTAATTTAATACAGGATTAATATAAAATATTTAGGTTACATATACAGCAGAAGCAAATCTTCGTGGGTATATATCTTCTTAAACTAACTAAAAGTCGACGTAATAGACTAATTGTAATTTTATTAAAAATATAACTTGGGTGAAACTTGTTAAGTGCTGTGTTTTCTATTATGTATCATCCTACCAAAAGGTAACGATAAATTAGTAGGTTTTGATTGTTTGAATACTTAGTTAAATGTTAATATCTCATTGTTCCGCATGGATGGACCATACTGAAAGTAATTTAATTCACAAGTTAATATTTTACAAGCAGCTTCTTCATTTGATTAAAATTAATTCATCGCTTGCTTAAATGAATATGACGAGCAAGTGTAATATACAAAGAAAAGGGAGTAACTGCAAAAAACAAATTTTGCTGGGATGACATCGATTTGTTATATTTATAAAAGTTTAATGTGGATCTTCGCTTAATCGAACGCGCTAACAACACCCTTGTATGCAAATATCGCACTTAATTTATGTTTTAAGGGTTCTTTTACGTTTACAATTTTTTTTACTTAAGTATTTCAAAGTATGTTTGTTGAATCGTGTATAAAGTGCTGTCGATAGTTGCTGGCATTATTTACTCGTTGATGCGTCGATGTGTAATAAAAGCTTAAAAAGATTTAATAAGATTTATGAAAGTTCATATTTAAAACACTTGGAGACTTCATGTTTAATTTAGCATGGATAAAAGTAGGTAACAAATTCTCTGATTTGTAAGTTTCATTAATGCTACGATTGAGTTTAGTGATCGGCAGACCAACTTTCTCATTCGCGAGAAATTTCTCACCGTTGTTAATTCATTCTAAGAATTGCGGTTTGTTAATTAACCACTCGTCGCGTCGAGCGGGCACGCCGAGGCTAGTTACTTGCACTTGTTAGTGCCAAGCAGAGCTCACGCATTTTGACGATGGCTAACTTGAAATTAATGAACTACATGCGAGCGTCGCCGCTCCATTTTGAGCGCATAGTGAGTGAACAGAGCGTGTTTAAATGTCTAATTATCTTTCATGGAATGCTGTGACATTCATCCATGATTTTATGCTGTTGGGCTGCTATATAAACAAAAGTATTTGATGTTAGATATAACGTTAAGAATCCTTTATGTTATTTGCTTATTTACTATTTTGTTGAAAGATTTTGACCAAACTAAGTTAGAATTCTTAAATACAGCTATAAATATGAAATTTATTTTTTACTAAGTTACTTTGTTTATTTCTTTTTACTAAATTTATTTTCTAGACCTGACTTCCTCATTCGTTATATAAATAATAACAGATCATTTTATGACGTAATTTCATAAACCACAGTTGACCGCATCTAAATCAATTGTCTATCAATATAAAATTTTACAATTCTGCATATCAACTTTTGTGTAAATGACCATCATAACAATGGTTCGAAAATTGTAAGCGATGATGCACATCAAAGTATTTTTAATCAATCTTAAGGTTTTTCCTACTAGGTATTTATTAGAGTCCTTATTAAAACTAAATTAAAATGCTGAGTAGACTTGAAATTTTATTAATTAAAATGAGTATTAATTCGTTTTCACTCTGAAATGGGTAAAGGCTATTTGTGGTCGAAATAAATATCGAACTGATGGCGAGATTTTAGCATGTTAACAACTATTATTCACAGTCTTCATCTGAGCAAAAACGACGCGGTATTTAATGTATAACTTTATTAAACTAAAACACTTAAATTTTCACTTCATTTGCGTTTAAAAACTTTTTTCGTAGAATTAAGAGTAATATACTCTTATTCGGTGTAGTTAGCCTTTTTACAAATTTTCGTCGCCCGTTCTAAATTTTGTTCGCGTATATTTGGAAACTACATTTGGGAATGTCTTAGTTTTTGGAATTTTCAAACTTCATTTTTATTTAATTTATCATTACTACAAGTACAATATCATTGCCTGATATGTAGTAATTAGATTTATTAATTTTAAAAATGATCTATATTTCGTTGGCAAAATGTCTGGATTAATTAATCAGATCACCATTTTTCTTAATTAATATTTGTCCGGCAATTTGAAAATTAATGGTGTAAGTTCTCAGGGAAAAGATACATTAAGTCAAGTACATCGTTCAATATTTTTTCTGTAATTGAAGCATTATACTCAACGAGAACCGAGAGAGAGAAAGAGCAACGAGGATATAATATTCATTACATTCAACGATTAAATTAATTATTACAAAGAGGTATATTTCATTACTCATTCAGTGAATCGTATGTAGTGCCAAGACACACACAAAAAGTTGTTATATTTTCCCCAAAAAACATCTTAAATAAGTATCAAGTTTTACTCTTTTGCTAATTTATTTGAATTTTCTATGGATGTATATATCAAGTAAACAGCAAGGATTAGGATGGATGTGGAATAATTTCAGTCTCATCATAATTTAATAAGCCTTCACACAGTTAAACATTCTGGAAGGATCTTTACAAAAATCGATTAATATTATTAAAAATATAATATTACTCACAGTGATGATTTTTTTATTCTTAGTTACTTTATATTTATTGATCAGTAGCGATAAATTGATTTATACTTCAATCAATTTATCGACACAAAATAATTTTATCCAAGTCAGTTTCTTTATGTGGGAAATTAATCTTTAGAATGGGAATTTTTTATAAAAAATTAATAAAATTTAAGACAAAAATTTCGTTAAAATTGGAAATTTGAGAGAAATAAAAGTTTCTTCCAATTGTCAGTATCGTTGTCAATATCAATCAATCTATATCCATATTTACTATCTATATAAACATCTTGTGCTGTGAAAATATTGATAAAATGTTCTTAATATCTCTCCTAGCAAATTACCAGCAAAATTATTCTAATTTTATTGACACGGAGAACACCTACACCAAGTTATGTATTAGTAATCGGTAAAAGATACCACTCACTTGATCTTTGTAATAATTGTTTGAAGGCCCGAACGTACTTGATTGCTGAACCTAATTATGTACTTGATAGTTTGATAAAAAAAAATTAATAATAAATAAATATATCTTGAAATTTGTTATGTTCAAGAATTTACTTGGATTTGGTGATGATGTCGCATGTATTTCGACGAAAGGTGATAATAATGTTTGGTAGAAATATATAATTTGATTGAGTTCTATCGTTAATATAATTTATTATCAAACATTTTTAAACTCGGTAGAAATAAATATGTTTTTATCAGGCGCATTTGAAGACAATTTAATTGAAAAATTAGTATTTAAAATTGATTCTTAGTTTATTAACAAATAATTTCGTTGATCGTTTTATCTTATTGTTGTGAAATAAAACAATACGCATGAAGGATGTAACAAACAATTTCGATTACATCATGTGCTTAAAATAAAAGCATAACATAAAATTAAACTAAAATTTGACAGATTTTATTTTACTGTTTCCTTAAACATTTTGGATTATCTCTGCCTAGATCTTACATTTTTCCTCTTGTTATGGACTAAAATAAAAGTTTATTAAATAATTAAATCTACTAAACTAACTCCACAATATTTTCTCTTCATATCCTATTTTTATGCTTTCTAACAATAATACTACAATCAATGTTATTAATAAAACTACTGGCAAAGTAATTATTATCCTAATTTCTTATAAAGTAAATAATTAAACCTTTCTTAGTTAAGAAAATCAGGAAGAGAGTTTATACCAGTGTACAGCAACTACGTGTTTCTCGATACGATTTTTATACATTACCATTTTACTCCCTTTATGAAGGACAAAATTGTGACTATCGAGTTCTTCCAGATTTGCACCTATAGATATACTTCCAATTGATTGAATTTATGGGCTACAAGTATAAAACTCCGTATGTACATATATGCAAAACTTTTGTATTTGTTCATATGACTTGTTGAAATTATAGCTTTAATGATAAATCTCTATGTTCTCAAAAAAAGTTAAGAGCATCATTGCACTATTCAATAACCTGTAAAATAACAAGGTAGTCTCCGACTCGGAAACTCGATATTTGTGTAACAGAAACGTTAACTAATTTTGGTGCTTACTTTAATTTTGCTGCTTATCGATCAGAACTAAACGGCTTATTATATCACGTTGTTTTTTCTTTGTCTAGAAAATGTCATCCCTCGTTACAGGTATAATAAAATGAACCCAAATCCCAAGTTCTTCTGCAAGCCACCCTTTTTTAATCACATTTTACTTTTCATTCCTTTCGAATTTTCATGGAAGTCCAATAGAAGCAGTATGACTGTCGTCAAATGAATAGTTTTCTGTAGTCACTAAGTACTTTGATTTTGTACGGATTTCTTTTTAATGTCATTCGCTTCGAAAATACTATATTCTATAACATAATTTTTAAAAGAAATGTGTCCTGCAAAAATCTTGGTATTTACGACCTCTATTATACTTATATTATAACGATTTATTATATTTATATTATATCTCTAACGAGGAATAATGCCTTCTACATAAAGGAAAAACGATGAATAATAGTAAACAAATTGGTTCTGATATTTATCAAAATTAAATTAAAGTGAGTACCAAAATCGATTATCGTTTGTATTACGCAAATATCGAGTTCCCGATTACGAGATTATTTTGTTATTTTTCAGGTTATTGGATAGTGCATTGATGCTCCCAACTTTTTTTACTGAGAACATGGAGACTTGGTAATATTATAATTTCAACAATTTAGAAGTAAAAATACAAAAGTTTCGCACACATGCACTTGCAGAAGTTCTGTACTTGTATCCCACAAATGAAAGTCATTTGGAAGTATATTCGTAGATACGCACCTGAAAGAAATATATTTCCACAATTTTGTCTTTGATAAAAGAGATCTTTTGAAAGCATTATAAATTGGTAATGCCTAAAAATTGTATCAACAAAAAACGTGGTTTCTGTCGACTGGTGTTAACTGTTTTGCTAATTTTATTTATGAAGAAAGGTTTAATTAATTACTTTATAAGGAATTATGTTAATACTTACGACATAAGGAGTTAGGTTAAAAATATTGATTGTATTAATTCATTTCATAATACTGGTAGAAAACGGGAAAACACGATATGGAACGAAGATATTTATGCATGGAGAACCATTATCGATTTGGTTTAATAGATTTAATCAGCGAATAAAAAAATATTTATGTTGGTCTATAACAAGACAAAAAAAGAGGATCCAGCAGATACAATCCAATATATTTCCGAGAACAGAAAAATAAGAATTATTGAATATTTATTTAGTTCTTTTGTTGTTTTTATTTTATAAAGCAACGTGACTAACATAACTGTTGTTCGTTAATTCAAACTCATTAAAATTAAATATTTCTAGTGTAAAAAAAATAAAGTTTTTATAAACTATCGTCGAAATGCACAAAATCCAATTAAAATTCTGATCACGCGAAATTTTAAGATTAATTTATATGCTGTTATATAATTTTTACCAAATTAGAAATTTAATAATTAGGTTGAACGATCAGGTAGATTCAGGTATTAAAATACTTTTTTCGAACATCCAATGAATGGTCTCTTTTACCAATTACTGATATATAGCTTTAAGCGAATGGTATCTGTATTAAAAAGTTAAAGTATTTTTGCTGAAAATTTGGTAGGAGAGAGAAGAATAATATTTTTTCAGTATTGTCACAGCATAAGATTTTTATATAGATAGTAAATACAAATGTAGGCCAGTAGACATTGTTAACGATACTTTTCATTGGAAGAAACTTTCATTTCCCCCGAATTTACAGTTTTAAGGACTTTTTATAACGTTATACTATTAATTATATTAAATTCAATAGTTTCAAAATAAAAATA
This sequence comes from Druceiella hillmani, assembly GCA_039881145.1. Classification (NCBI taxonomy): domain Eukaryota; kingdom Metazoa; phylum Arthropoda; class Insecta; order Lepidoptera; family Hepialidae; genus Druceiella; species Druceiella hillmani. Next base: position 16,584,255 of record JAYKKI010000018.1, on the reverse strand, counting down.
TTACTAAATTTTCTACGTAAATTAACTGATGTAGATAAAATAAATTCTCAGTATTATGAAATCATAAATTAATTTTTCTCATCAATAAACATAAGATATTTCCAAGATATTTAACTGGGTTAAGGCTTAAACCTTAACAGTTAAACAGATTAGATTGAACTAATTCCACATTAAATTATATTGAAATGTTTTTATCTAATAAGGCACACCTCACGCTGTATATTCATATAATCCTATAGAATATCTATACAAATTAGCAAAATAGGAAAACTTAATATTTTTTAAGCTATTTTTGTAGAAAATAGAACAATTTTGGCGAGTCTTGAAGCCATATACGATTAATAATGAATGAAAGATATCTGTTTGAATAATGGCGATAACAAAAAACTATGACAAATAATTTAGCTAGAAAACGTTAGGACAAGCCCTATTTAAATATTCTATCGACTTATGATGATAATGTTAACCAAAGAAGTTCTCGATGAATATAAACTGTTAATTACAAAAAAAAATTGAACAGTATTTTTTTTTTAATGTATTTCTTTCCCGAGATAACAGGCCGCCTAGTTGCATATCGTCGGACAAACAATAATTAAGAAAAATGATGATCTAAAGTCAAGATATTTAGCAAACGAAATTTAAATAATTTTTAAAATTAACAATCGTTCACCGGTTTCGATCGATCACTGTGGTGAATATTTATACAAAAATTGATATGCAGAGTATTTCTATGCAAGTGTGTTGTTGGCGCATTCCACAAACCGAATTAATACTGAGCATTTATAAATATATCAAATCTATGCTACCCTGTGTACATTTATTTTCTTCAGTTACTCCTTTTCTTCCCTATATTTCTGGAAATAAAATTAATATGTAATTAAATTACCAATTTTTAACATTTTCTCGTCCTATTAATATATATTTTATTTTAAGCCTTCCCCAAAATAAGAGGTGGTTCTTAATTCGACTTTATTGTTATTTTTTCTGTATTCCTAACACGCCTTGATTTAGTTTTGATGATATTAGTCTAAAGATAATCTAATAACAAAGGCTGCAAAGTTTTAACATGACTAAGCACACAAATCTGTCGTTTAGCTAAATCAGGGCACTATGATGGAGTGCGAAGCTGAACTCTTCAATGATTAAAAGTAAACTCATCGAGTTTTGTTTTATTTCATTTATCTTGACGCAACTAAAAATTGGCATAGTAAAGAGGAGGGTAAAAAATAAAGGGACATACAAAGATATGAATCCACGAATATATTAATAGGTATGTAGAGAAGAAAGTAAGTTCAAGTATAAACAAATGCATGAAATGAGTAGGCACTACTATTTAAGTGGGTAGGCAAGTAAACATGTAGAGGTATATATAAAAACATATAGCAATTAGAATATTAGGAGTAGATAAGTGCGTACGTATAGAAATATACAAAAGCTTAAAGTAACTAGGTGTGTTTGTATGTGTATGTGTGATAGATATGAATGAATATATTTATTTATTCATCTACTTCAATGTATCTAATTCATATATATGGCGGAATTATTGCCGGAATTATTACAGCCAACCATAAGGTTGGCTGTAAGTGATTACTCTCGTAGTGATTATTCCAGCCCCGTTCGACAGTCGTCGAACGGGGTTGGACATAATACCAGTCCACAGTTATCTCCAGCCCCATTCGACAATCGTCGAACGAGGCTTGACATAACACCAGTCCAGCCCCGTTCGACGATTCGAACCCGGGTTTCCGCGGTACGCCGACTCGTCAAAGGGCGTATGTCTTGTGATCAACCCAACACACTATGGCCCTACGTTGTCGTGCTTATGAATATATTTGGGTTCATTAAACACCACAAACGTCCGTTTTGATTTCAATAAAATATTTTAGTGATATTGAATTCATCGTAAGTTTGTTTTGTTTTAGAGAATATAGAACACCATAAGCACTGAAAATTTAAAAACAAATTTGTTTACAAAAGAAGTCGAGCTGATTCCAAACAACCATCGAATAAGAAATGCACTGAACACCACAAAATAACGAAAATACGGGTACGGAAATTTCTGCGGTGCAATATGTTTTCCAAATATAAACAAATTTGCAAAATACTGCTAGATATTTTTGGAGTCGGTGTTATTAAAATGTAGTACTCATCTCTATATGTTCTTGGACGAGAGAGAGAAGAAAAATGTCGACTTGGCATCGATTACAAAAATCTCTGACAAATTTGTTTTTGTTCGGAAACAAAGTTGCACCCCAAAAATATTTGCATAATTCGTAAATATTACTTTTACGAACAAACAGTTATTATAAAGAACATATAATTACAGTAACGATAAATGTTACATTTCGTAAATTTTAGATTCGTGGCATAAATTGAAAAATATGACCTTCATTGAAATTTGAAAATTCGGTATATTTTTCCAAAACATTATATAAAAACTTTTAATAAATATTGGTTTTATATAATCAGCATAAATCGGTGACAAACGCAAATACACTCCATATACGCCTTGATCAAATTATTTTCATTAATTTTCTATTATCATTTACATTATAAGCTATATATTTCGTCCCTTATTTTGCACTTGGCACTAGTTTAGGAAGCATCAGGAGTCGTTCCCACGTAACAACTGTTTTATATTAATGGCCCTAAAAACTTCCATGGAAGTCCACGGAAGAGCAATTATCAATAGTATAGAGTAACTCAATTCTGACAAGTTCATTTCCATTATGAATGGTTTAATATGAATGGTTTAATATCTGCAATACGCTATGAATTTAATATTTCAGATTTATTTGCATACACAAACGTACAATGTACACGTGCGGACGTGCGTAAGTGCGTGTCGGCGTGCGTGCGTGCGTGCGTGCGTACGTGCACGCATGCGTGTGTGCGTGTGTATCATGTATGTCCAGTTGTGCCTCAAATAATGGTAAGGATCGATGGAGACGATAGATGTTGAAAGGAACGTCTAAATAACAAGGACTAATTCATCATATTTGCACTCCTTTGATGTTTCTCGATGATTTTTTTGGTCACAAGTAGGAACCAATGTGTGTTGATAGAACCGAAAGGTGGTGACAAAACTTCTTAATGATAAGGAGTATTCCAATTGCTTTTCATGATGAATTCTTTGTTCACAAATTGCAGCTAGGATCTAATGATAGAACCGGAGGGTAATAACGGGTACTCGTTAATGGTGCAGGCTAGGTTCATAGATTTTAGATTTGTTTGAATGACAAGTCATTTGGTTAAAAAATATAGGCGTGGGTATGATTATAGAATTGACAGGTGGTGACAGGAACTCCTTAATGATGAAGGGTAGGTTCATCATTTTGTTTTACTACAAAGATTCTGACCAAAATACCTGCATGTTTTTTAATCAAACTCTGTGACAGCAACAATATCTCGCAAATATATCCGGAAATGAAATTATATTTTATCGCAAAACTTTCAAATAATAATATTTAATATTTCCAGTGCTTTCTTCTCCAACAGATTAGTGCGTTTATTATTCAGTTATTTGAAGTTGTTTCAATTTTTTTGTTAAAAACTTTTATTTATCAATCCATCTATCTGTCGGCGGTAAACATCCTGCGCCTATACAAATTAGAATATTCATTTGCTCCTTGCGGTTTATAATTCATGAATTCTAAATTTCTTTATTTTCATTCTCTAAAATACACAATATTTTCGTTTTGTATGCCCACAATTGTCAATAAAGCATTCTTATTTCATATTAAACATTTTTGAATAGAACGTTAATTACATAAAAATATTTATGTTGCATATCCAGATAATAATATTTTTACGAACTCTTCTTCTCAAACTAACTAACGCTCAAGAGACTGATTTTAATTTTATCACAGATTTAACGCTTGACAAAATTATTGTGTTAAGAATTACGTTATCTGCTTTGTACGAACTATAATACTTTGATGAAATGTAACGTATGAACGTACTTATACCCTAACGTCAATGAACGTTAAAGTTATCTTTCCATTGTTTAATTGCGTAATTTATTTATTGTAGTTTTATTTAATAATATCTCATTAGCTTAGTATTATTACATATGGGCAGATCCCAATGAAAGTAATTCAATTTAATAGTTAATATTTTGCAGGCAGCTTCTTCATTTCATTAAAATAAATTTATCGCTTCCTTAAATTAACGTGAGGAGCAAGGGTTAAGGAGTGGAAATTTAATTGCGTTATAATTTTCTTTCCAGGAATAGAAGAAAGGAAGGGTGTAAATGAAGAAAATAATTAACTTTATGTGGTACGGATTTGTGAGGGTGATAAACGTTTGGTATGGATTTTCTTGGAAGCAAATATGTATATAGTTGACACGGTTTTGGAATGCGCTAACAGCATACTTCCACAAAAATACCTCATTTTGAACTTGATTTATGTCAAATGTACTTAGCTCTTGAAAGTTTAAATTTTTTTGTTATTTGCATAATATATTTAACATAAGAGTAATTCGGATATTTGATAAACTATGTATTAATATTCATATTTTAACAATTTGAAGATTTCGTATTTAACTTTATATTGATAAACAAGTAATAAAATTTACCGATTTGTGAGCTAACTGCTACAGTTGAGTTTATTGATGGAAGCTTCACACATATATTTGCACAAAAATTGCTAAAAGTAATATTTGTACGATTGTTCTTCACAGCAATAGTTTGATACCAGTTGAGTGATTCACATGGAAGGCGTTTTAAATCCAAGTAATAATACCTCATAGAGGGATATTATATTTGCTGCTTTTTATTGGAAGCTTCATTAAATTAATATCCTTTCCAGTATGTTAATTTAATAAAGCCGCATACACTGCATGACAAAAAGAATCAGTAGGTTGAAATAAAAATTGAAGAGAAGGGTGTGATTTAACATGTTAACAAACATTATTGACAGCCAAAACCAAAATAATACGATCGTTATAGAAGCAAAAATGATGCGGTATTTAACTGATAACTTTATAGAACAACGAACGATGCTGATTCTAAATGTACTCACTTAATTTCGAACACATTATTTTTCACTTCATTTGCGTTCAAAGAATTTTTTTGTAATGAAAGGGCGACCGTTGTTTGGTAAATTTAGCTCTTTTAGAATTTTTAATATCCGCATTATAATTTGTTCGGACCTATTTTGGTAAACCCTCTATTTAACTATATACGCAGGAATAAAACGGAGATTTAGGAGCTATTGACATATACTTATGAATGATTAAAATTTTGACATTATGGAAGTTTTGTTTGGAGTAATTTGCTTAGTAAGTATAAATTATATTTATTTATCCGTTGGTGGTAAAAAGAGTTTCGAGATTTTTTTATTTATCTCTTAACTTAATTATAGAACTTAGAGACCTCGATGATTTATTAACTAATAATTATCCGACGACTTGTAAATTGACAGAGTATATTTTCCGGCAAAAATTGATGCGTGTTTATGTACATATTTCAACATATTTTTTAAATGTGCCAAACATTATATTCATTGAGAGCTACCTATATTTTTTTAGAGTTTTATTATAGATCGATAATGAACTATGTATCATAGTTTTTCTTATCGCTATTATTGATGGATACTTTTTTAAATATTTATTCCATAAATTGGGACTGCTTCACGACCCACAAACAGTTCTTTTTAACAGAAATTCCTTAAATGAATATTAAGTTTCATTATATTGCTAATGATAATGGATGTCTAGAGTCATGGTGTGTATTTTTATGTAAACAGCATTGGGTGTATTATTCAATACCATGTAATGAGGAACTCTTTCATTATTACATGAGTTTAGTATTACTTCACCCAGTCAAACATCCTGGATTTTACAAAAAAATAAAAAGAATTGTAAATGTCGTTGAGAGCAATTAAATATTACCTGAGAGAACCTTAATTATTTTAGGTATATCGATGTGTATCCAAAAATATACTTCTGGCCTTTGTATTTTGTGGCTTTTAATTGCAAATATATGATGTAAGGGTAATCTTCGGAACCTATTTTTTCCACCTGAAGCCTTTATGTAAGAAGTGAAAAGTTATCTCATCTTAAAACTATTTAATAATTTGTAGCTAGTTGTTCAATTAAAAAAAACTGGAATGGCAAAATTAATAAAAAGTTTCTTTCAATTGCTAGTTTACTGTTTGTATAAATTTACTCCTTGAATATACTAACACCTGTAGTCTGCATCGTTGTTTTTATTCTTCGTCAAATATATCAATACCAACTTATGTTTTTTGTTATTTGTTTGAAAACAGAACTCAATTGTATTGTAAGTTTGACTTTGGATTGCGAAAGTTTATACAAGTCTAGGCGTTGCGACTTCCTTGTCTATCTAAAAACACAAATTAAATTTCCAACTTTTATTTGAATAATAACGTGATTTGCTATATTTTTTCTATAACTACTCCTATAACGAAGATATTTCTTCTATGACTACATACTAGCACAATCTCTCTAAATTTTAGTGCTCTTCAATTCTAGTATATTCTCCATATGATTACTAATAGATGAATAACATTGTTAATTAACGGACAGTAATCAAACGTATTTCTTTTATCATATTGTCATTTAACATTTAAGGCATGCCGTTTTTTGACGCTTCAAAAATTGTAAGATATGCGTGAGGCTCGGTATTCGATATTCGATAGACCTGAGTGTACTCCAGTGTCTTTGCAGCTCTAACAGATGCGTGACTATCCGCATCTAAGGCCTGACGTGTCTGTATTTGCACTAAAGTCGAGACACTTGGCGCTCAGGATCTACGGCTTGGCGAGCCTAAGTTTTCTCCAATAACCCTTCTGGTATCAAATAAGCGTAATGCGAAGCATCTAAAGTCTGACAGTGCTCAAACTGCTCCGGAATTTCTTCTGCTTTGAGAGCAGCTCGTCTTTCCATTTATTTATGCCTTCGTGCCCCCGCGCTATCGTCAGATTCTTGGTTTCTAGTTATATTAAGATATATATTAAATTCCTAAGAAAAAGGACTTTCCTCAATATCTTAATAATTTATTGAAGAGATCAAAATCAAATCAGACACCTTAAGGAAATGGAAAAACGTACAAAAAAATTTCGACCAGAAACCAGATATTTATTTAAATGTCAAATGCAATAGAATACCATTTTAGGGATATTTGGCTCATAAGAATACTGTTAAGTATTTTAAAAGCTATAGATAAGGTGAAGGAAAACCTATTGCAATAAAAAAAATAACAATTTGATAGATATATGAATAAGTTAAAGAGAAACTTAAAGCAACAAAAAAAATTACATAGTCAACAAAACGATGACCAGAAATTCAGTCCTGCGCCAATTCTTAATAATTGCATACGTGCGATAACGATGTCTGCTCTCGCATGTCTACCCGCTTCTATAAGCTTAGCTTGTAATGTGCTCGGTGTACTGTCACCGCACTTCGCGGTGGTGTTAATTAAAACGCGCGCTGCGCTGATGTTATTATTTTATTTTTATTGTTATGGTATCGACCCGTTATTTATGTGTTAAATTATGATTTTATATGAAGTAGGTATTTATTAATATTCTCAGAATTCGGAATTAAATAATGTTTTTGAATTTGGATCATTCAATAAACAGACTGAGCTTGAGTGTAGCTATGATAGTCATGACAACTTCTGACCGTTCAGTACTACCGTATATATTTTATTTTAAATTTCTTATTTTCCCCATCGCCTACAAACTTAAATGAAATTCCCAAACAATTGACCACCCATCCAAAAATATCTCATTGAGACCAGTCTAGTAAGCTTTGTTATCCGTTATAGATATATTTTCGGTAACACAAATTTGTTTTCGTAAATACTTAAAAAATTATCGTAAATAGTCAGATAGATGTTTTTTTATTCGCATACCATAACTATTAAGAAATAAAAAATATTAAAAAACAACTTAAACGTAGAATTGCAAGAAAGTTGTCAAAAGCAATATGTTTTAGGCAACTTATGGGTGGAAAGGGTTTCTTTTATTAACGGAGTTATTCAAAATGAACCCTCGGTTAGTCTCTACTGTAATACACCTATTACACTTCGAAGATATACTTACATAGGATAAAATACTTTCATCACTCGACCCAGGTCGCCGATTTTTCAGAATGTCCTAATTGAGTAGTAGTACAAACTCGGTGGCTTCACAACTAAGCGTTATGAAAATATAAAGAGTTAATCTCGGGATTTTCATTGATTTCTGTATATATTGAGAAAAAATTATTTTTAAAGCATTAGCTATTTTACCTACCAAAACATTGTTTAAATTAATTCACAATTAATTTAATTTTGAGAAATTGGGCTGAATGAAGGCAATAAGTAGAAATTTCTTACAACTTTCCCGAATAAATAGTATCCGATATATTTTCCGTAATAAAAAGTATCTTGAGTGTTATTCCTAATTCAAGAAGAATACTTTCCAAATGTTATTAAAATCGGTTTATGAGCTATGGCGCGGTAAGATACTTTTCGTTTTTGCGTGGAATTTAGATACTTTTCCGGAATGAAAATTAGCCTATATCCATTCCGAGTACAGAAGCTATCTGTGATAAGTTTTGTCGATATCGGTTTGGTGGTTTAAACATGAAAACGTAATATATATATATTTATATATATATATATATATATATATATATAAATATATATATATATATATATATATAAATATATCTATATATATATAATAAAAAAAATGTTGTTTGTTATATTTATTGCAAAATAAAAACATAACAAAGAACAAACTGAAAATTATAGTACGTAAACTAATAGTTCGTATTTTTTGCTTTCTTAAATTCCTCTGATCGCGTCTGTCTGTTCTTGCCTCTTCCTCTTCCCTTATTACAAACTGATATAAAGATTTGTTTTTGATGCTATTTCTAATTAAAACTGTTAAAATAACTTGGCAATCGCGTTCCTGTACATCGAAAACATTAATTTTGTTAACATAATCGTAATTCCGACCTTAACTCATTAAAACATTAATCAGATCCTTCTTAGTTAATAAAATCAGTAAGTCAGGTTATACCAGCCCCGGCCATTACGTTTGTTTCCGATAAAATTGTTTTGTAAAAGATTACTAATTTATTGTGGTCTTCAAAGAATTTTTTAAATAAATGACATAATTATGATAATTAATTACTGCCAAATTCATATCTGTTCATGTACTTTAGACAGACCCGCATTTGTGAGCCAATAGAACACAGCTTCGTTTAAATGTTGAAATTATATGACAAAACGTTTTTTCCTGAATTTAAAATATCTTCAGTAATACATTTCAGTACTCTCAAGAAAAAAATTAGGATTACCATCCTATTATCCAATCATTTGAAAAATGACAACGTAGACTTTTTTACACTCGGACGCGTAAATATGATAATTGCATAACAAAAATCATAATCCATTTTACTACTTACTTTTATTCGATATTGCTAATAAGCTATAAAGATACAACCACTCTCTACTCTTTGTTCTTTTTTCGTACAGAAAGCGACATTCCTCGTTACGGATACAATAAACTGGACTTGACGTCGCAAGTCTCAAGTACGGCTGGGAATTACCTTCCTCTTAATTTTTTTGTTTTTTCACTGTGAATCTCGATGGGAGTGCAACAGAAGTAGTAAGATTGTCGTTGTCAGAAATTTGTCAGATAGATATATTTTTATAAGTTTTGATCGGGATCTAATTATTTGAATATCCACGGAAAATCATATCACAACGGAAGTAAACGATAAAAATAATTTAGATTGTTTGAACTTCTAAATAGATAATTTGCTTATTAAGATTTTGATTATAATGAGTAGATCGAATTTCATATCAAAGGTTTTCAAACTTATTTTACCTAATAAGCTTTTTCTTACATTTGAGCTGCTGATATTACATATTTATTTCCTTGCCTTATTGTGAATTTATCTATAGTTAAGATTAGTTTATTGAGCTGGCCTCAACTAGAAATAAACTAAATATTTATTAGTTTTCTTTTCTTGTATATATATATATATATATATATATATATATACATATACATATATATATATATATATATATATATATATATATATATATATAGAGACATATATATATATATATATATATATATATATATATATGTATATATATATACGAGCAATGGTTATAAAATTGACAAATATTTTAATGTAACAGCGTCTTACTCGGTTCTCATTGTATATCTCTACCAGATCGGTCTGCCGACTCTCTCTTGCATTTACTATTTCAAACTAATATTATTTTTAAATAATTTGAATTTTGGGTGTACATCACTATACTCAAACGTTTTATTGACATTCCATATGGAATTTTCTTTAAATTTAATATAAGTAGTAATGATTGTAGTTGAGCCTATGTGATTCTTCTCATTCTATAATCTGATTCTTATTATGAGCAATGGTTATAAAATTGACAAATGTTTTAATGCAACAGAGTCTGACTCGGTTGAGTATAGGTAGGCCTATTCATTATTTAACGTTACGAAAATTGACTTGTCTTTCTTTGCAGATTTTATAAACTAAAATAATATATTCTAGATCCTGGATTCATTCGCTTACCCGAATTCAGTTAAAATTACATATTCAATTCTGACCAATATCTATTGTAAAAAATGTAATTAAAAATGACAACAAAAACACTTATAATACTCCTACAAATATGTCTTATTTTTTAGATCACCGATTTATTAAGTCGTGTTTTACAATAACAAATTATTTCCATATTTAAAAATTAACTTAGTAATAAGTAATAAAATAAAATACGTGATGTTTCAAAATGAGTTTTATTTCATTTATTACAGGCAGACGTTTTCACGTCCGTAGCACACACGTCCGTATAAATGATATAGTTTACCCTGTATTTTGAAGTTAAACTTTCGTGAATTTATTTTCGTTTGATTTTTTAATTTAGTTTTTGTCTGAAAATAAGTCAATGCATAATGTGATTATGTGTCTGCCGATGGCGAATATTTAACGGGCAAAAGTAAATGTCATTACAATTTTGGCATTCAAATGTTTAACGAAGCAAAGATAATTCTATAAAAGGGCCAAGGGAACTACTTTTTACTTGATTAAGATAGCTTTATAGCGAAATATTGGTTCTTAAAAGGAACATCTAGATTTATAACTATCGCCATTTTAATAAACTTTTTATCCAAGATGTAGAACACAATTTATGAATAGTATCTAGCAATTGCGCGTTTTGCAACGTTGCATAAATAAAATTTAGAATTAAAGCAAGTAGATAATAAAAATTGCATCTTTCAGATTACAAATAATAATAAATATGACAACACTATGTGTTCAGTCTAAGCGTTTACTTATTACTTTGATACAGGATGGCAGCAATGTTCTGAACTAATCTGGCCGCCTCTCTTCGATGCCTGCTCCAATTCACATTTATCCAGATCAGCAAATGATATAATTCCGCTTTATACATATGTAATCGTTATCGAGGAGTATTAAAAGCAATATTTTTTGCATAAATTCATGAATGGTGGGAGATTGTTAATTAAAAATATATTTTTATCAAATGATATACAGATCAAGAAATTATATTTGAGCAGAACAAAAAACGACAAGAGTGCGTCAATAGGAAGTATAGAACCTTAGGAACATTTTATAAGTTTTATATAATTAGCCTATGTATATATATACCCACGTATAAAATACAAAGACTTTTTTAAAAAGTGTAAGTAATTTCAATAGCCCGTGTCCCGAACTTTCACGTTTTTTTATATTTCAATGCAGTCAAATTACATCTCTCCTTCAGATTACTATGGCGAGTAGGTGTTAAAAATTAACAATTTAAATGCGAAATAATTTTCTTCTAGACCTAAAGGCCGGCAAGGGATAAATGTCAATGTAATTTTTTAATATTAATATACTTTTATATAATTTATATTGTATGGATTCGAAACATCTTGTATGCTAATAAGCTTCTTATCGAGCGAAATTACTTTGAGTAAACAGACAACAATCTGCAAACTCTCGTCACAACCAAGTGACAAGAGTTTGCAGATAGTTGTCTGCGGTTGCTTGTCTGTTGGTTGAAGAGTAAAATGCCAGTGGTGGTGATCTTATAATTATGAACAATATGTTGTCCAACTTTGCTTGATTCAAACGCTGTAGAAGTGATAATGGTAAAGGTTTGAATTTCATTATAAATTATACTTTTCCTCTGGAATGGTGCGTAGGTGGTTCCATCCTTATGATTGAACTTTTGCTTTATGACTTCAAATCGATGATACATGGAAGGTTTTGTTAATGCAATATAATTTCTTCTTATTGCATTCATATGCAGGTTTAAAGTAGTGAAGGTAAGGGAAGAGATACTTCATAATGAAGATCAGCTAAGTTAGTAGGTTAGTATTTTATTTTGGATGTTTCTGTAGAGAATATCATGGCTTTCAGTCACTTACTTGTCATTAGTAACAATAACAAAAATAATTTGTTTTTAAAATGTTTTCGTCTTCCTAAAATAAAATAAAAAATAAGGCCTATTTTAAAGACTTATATTTTTTTGGGACATATTAAGTTTTCCTTTGAAACAATTGCCTCACCAGACATTTAATATGTAGATATGCTTTTTCATCTTGTCAATATTTTAAAGGATAAAAGTTAATAAATTAATTTATGTAACAGACTATTAAACTATAATCACTTGTATATTAATAAACTCACAAGAAAGCAGTAGTCCTCCGCTTTGTGTAGTAATAAAATGATTTTTTTATCCATGTGATATTTACACATAAAATAAAATAGTAATAGAGTTATATGTTCACACGTATCACGCAAATTTCATTACATGAATTTAATTAGTATTAAAACATTTACACCTCAGATGCTCAGTTAACATTTCCAATAGATATTATCAAAACCATCAATTGATTATACTACATAAATAATTTAGGGTAATATCTCTTTCCTTTAGACGTAATCGATCTAAAATGTAATACATTAATTCTCTAGTTGATAACCGTATTTATCAAATATTTCTAGGACTTTAAATTAGGAGTTGCTCAGTGAAACTCGTGTTATATTGTGTAAACGTATGGGATATGTATGTGATTTTCTTCCAAGCTATTAAACAGATTTTGGTTTTCTTTCATCCGTAGAACCTTCATAATTTAAGAAAAATTTAGAAATATAAGATAATTCTTACCTTTAATAGCTACGGTTAAAGTGTTAAATGATGCACTAATTGATTAAATTTTGATATTTTTTATGCTTTTTATACGAATATATCTATATTGCCTTAAGCCTTTTAGACTTTAAACAAGGCTTTAAACAAGGAACGAAGAGAAGAGCAATTATGTTTTTATTTAACAATTATTAAAACGTGAATTATTATAATTTTGTCCCAAAACTCGCATACTATATTTACAAAAATAACAAAAAAATTGCTTTTAGATAATAAAACGTATTTTAAAATTTTACTATTAAAACTTTTAGCATTTATTTTTGGGTATTATTTTTGCTTTAGATTTAAATATAGTTACTTTTTGACGTATGTCTTCTTTACCCTTCATTTAAACTCAAACATTTAATACAAATGTCAAATTACCGTGATATTTTGAAATACGTTGGCGCAAAATATAAAGGATGATGGAAGAGAAGCGGGCGAGGAAGTAAGTCTGCGACTTGGCCTTCCCGCCAGCTTATCCTCGTAAATCTTTTTTCGATTCGTTTGCTCGTTTCGGAAATTCCGTTCGTTAAGAAGTTTCTCAGATCCAATTCGAAGCATGACGTAACTCGAAATGTTTTTATTCTTTTACATCTTATTTATTTTTATTTATAAATATATTTTAAAAAGTTACAAAAACCTATGGTTTTTACAATTTCCAGAGACGTACGTGCAGCTCTCAGTTATTATAATTAGCTCAAATTTTTAAGAGAATTTTATAAATGTATCAGTGGACGCATAGGTGTAATCAGTGTTTAAAACTAATTCAGCACAGTTTTATAATTTTCATGTAAAAACACAAAGGCACACACACACACACGCATACACACACATACATACACACACACACACACACATACACACACACACACACACACACACATATATATATATATATATATATATATATATATATATATATATATATATAGACGGCGTAAATTAATATATATACATATGTAAATTTACGCCGTCTTTAGGATTTGGTATACAAATGGTAATGAAGGAACCTTTAAAATAAGATTTCTTTGTCCTCTGTCTGTGTATGCAACTAATAGCTTTTTTTCCCAGAAACTGCTCGTAATATAGAGTTGTAAATTTACCTAGTTAGTAGTATCTTCCTTGTCTATTCTTAACATGGGATGTCAAGATCTTGAAAATATTTCTTGCATTTTTTAGTTGTGAAAAATATATGCTAAATGAATAATCAATGAAAGATCGTTTGCAGCACATTCCAGGTTATTTTCAATTTGGCTTGTATAGTTTTTTGTATATAAGCAAAAAGATACGTCACACTATCCTTGTCTGCCAAATTAGAGGGCCAACGACACGATATAATTATTAGAGATAAATTTAATTATTATGTTCGAGCCGCAAAATTAAGTGGTCAATTGATTAATTATTCACAGTAGAGAACTCTCGATGTGCGAGTCCGACTAGCACTAGTCTACAAAATAAAAAATCAGTTTTTATTTTGTGGAAAAGGCAGCGATGTGTTAACATTAGTTAAAACTTATATTTATATTGAATGTCTGTATAATGTAAATTGTATTATCCTTATTCTGTTGCTACGAAGATTATAATCTTCTGAAGGTAAAATATTTTTATATAATTATACACAGAGTTTTCTATTTAAAAAAATCTCTATAGTTATTGACGTTGTTAGACATTCTCTGAATTATTACCATTAAAAGGTTAGAGATTAAGGTGATTCTAAACGTATTTGGATATCAGCAAGAATGTATTTTTGAATAAACTAATTTTTTTATAATTTATGGCGCTGTTTAGTACTGCATTGCCTGTTACTGTTCTACGAGCTCTAGAAGCATGGGTGTACTGTTAATCATCGTGTACTCTTATCAATGAATGATTAAAGAAGAAGGATAGGAAGCCTTGAGTCACTATAGGTTGTAATTTTGAAAATTCAAAATTAATCCGAAAAGTATACGATTTTTTATTAGCTCTTTATTACTTAACATTTTGTGTTAATCAATTAAATTTATATTTTGCGGTTGTGCATGTTAGCTGTGTCCACTTAGTATGAACTTATTGACAATGAATAATTTATTTAAGGGAATATTATTATCATTGCCATACAAACTTTTATGGAAGTGCGTGAAAGAACGATTAATATCTGCGTGATTTAATATCATATTACTTCTATCTTAATTGCTACAGGCAAAGCGTTATCGTATTTAGTAATAATGCAGAAACTTCATATATATATATATATATATATATATATGTATGTATTTACATATAAACATTTAACGTTGTTTTCAACCAAATTTACAGGTAATTCAATTTCTGGAACTCAAAAATTTAGTAATTATATTACAGACATACTAATTTATTTTTTAGACATAGATGAAGACGGATTGGTTGGCTGGTATGCATCATGATGTGATTTTTTTATATGTGGACAAGAATTTACCTTGGATCCACTTGGATGAATAAGTGTTAGTTTATGCTAATATTAACATTACTTATTTACTTTAAAAATAGTTTTTAAAAGAAAAATTGATAAAATATTTAAAACCCCAATAGACCCACGTATATATTTAAAATTTAAAACAGTTTTTAAAGGAAAACCAACTTTACGTTTGATCGTTTTGTAAATACACATTAAGGAATATGGCTAATTATTTTAGTTAGTTGAAATATAAAAAATTATTTTAACAATATATTTCTGCTTCGTTAACACAAAAGAAGGAAACGATTGCTCAACCCTGGCTTTATACTTATCGATAAGATTGCATAGATAATAACTACTAGGTGTCATTAACTTGCTAATAAACAAAAATGCAATGTTATAATAAATACAATGGTCAAGTGGATCTTCACATAACGGCGATAAAAAGAGACAGGCCTTACATTGTCTGACAAAGTCATTGACCGTTCAGCATTATGAAGTATTACCAAAAAAATATTCACAATTAAATGAAACTACGTGATGTAGTATTATTTCTACTTTCTTTATTTCTACTTTTTTTATTGCAACATCTTCAGGTGGGCTATTAGCAAAAGTCTTTGGTAATAGCCCACCTGACCTAGGTCGTGGTAAAGAAATTAAAGAAAGTAAAAATAATACTACATCATGTAGTTTCATTTAATTGCGAATAATTTATTTCTACAAAATTAACGACAAATATATTCAATAAAAAAAATATTAGTATTAGCTTACCAGTTTCAGTAGATAAATTCAATCTCGAACTTTATAATAAAATAGTATTTATATAACTCGCAAGTAATGGTTTGCAGATATTGTCAACATTTCTCTTGCATATATTTGTAAAAGCTAAAAATTGATACTTGGATTAATTCTGAGGAATCTACTAAAATGATACGTACAGTAATTTTAAAGATTTTGACGTTACACATTACCGAATCATTAACTACACAAATTATTCCTCTGCCTATCTCCACAACAGATCGTTACCTCTCACACATTCTGCTACTGATGAATAATTTATAGTAATTTATGCTCTTTGTTTTCTTGGACTAAAATACCCTGTGTTGTAATATTCAAATGCTCGCGCTCTAGTAAACTTCTACCTTTTATGATTTATGCTCTGCTAAAATTAATTCTGGTGATTCCGATTATTCCTCCTAAATTCAATATACGGACAATAATGTCTTTTGTACATTGATCAAGGAAATTGTATATATCGGCTGTTTTTGTCAAATAAAAACCACAATAATTATCTTTTACATCACAAAACCTTATTTTGTTAACTATAAGAATATGAAATTATAGCACCTAGGGAATTTACATACAGCCCCCGGGTCACTATGCGGCCCACAAAGAACCTGCATTCGGCCCACGAGCTAGTTAAAACTTTAAAAACATCAATAGGATATTGTGCAAATTTCCAATAAAAAAATATGCCTATGGCAGTTGCTTTATACTAGTCGATAAATGAGCCAATAACTGAAAA
Source organism: Druceiella hillmani (assembly GCA_039881145.1). Classification (NCBI taxonomy): domain Eukaryota; kingdom Metazoa; phylum Arthropoda; class Insecta; order Lepidoptera; family Hepialidae; genus Druceiella; species Druceiella hillmani. The sequence continues at coordinate 16,567,116 of JAYKKI010000018.1, read as the reverse complement.
TCAAAATATATAATGTGTACATATTGGTAGGCAGGTATGTTGCGGAACCCTACAAAACACGTCAGTTTAATTGTCTTGCTCCCACGAACGTACTAGTAATGTAGTTGCAAGGAATAACCAACTTTATAGTCTCCGTTATAGAGCCTGTATTATTTTGTGCATGTACACATACATAGACAACGATTGCATCAACTGGCGCTCTAATATGTAGACTAGACACTCCTAGTACCTACGAGTATTCTCTCGATGTTTCTCTGAGTTGCCGATATAAATAGCAGCAGTGATTGCCACGGAGCCAATTCAAGTTTCGACAAGAAAGCGAAAAGGAAGAAGAACTGCGATAAAAAGTGAATACATACGTACGATTATAGTGATTAATAACAGACTACTGAATATTTCTCTTGCGATTTGGCTTTGTTGTATTGCGGTTAAATAAAATTTGTTTTCTTTCCAAGATATCGCCATTTTCTTCAATATCGTACCCGGAGTACTTAACGGGTATGTAAAATTTACTTATGAAATGCCCGCACACCAAGATGCGCGCCACCACACCTATTCGTTTGATAGCCACACAGGCAGATCGCATCACTGCAATCAATTGACTAGCGAAGCTTGTCAACGACACAAGCTAAAATTTTGTTTTAACCGTGTTCGGTTGCGATCGTGTTACACTTACCTATTTCGTAAATCAATATTGAGTGAAGATTATTGCAGTGAAGAGAAGTGAAATAAGGTAGGTAGCATATATTTTTAAAATAGTTTTTGTTGCATATTGTTTGAGATTAGGAACAACATGCTTGCCTCTATGGTTTGTAAATGTTGTCTTATTTACCTAAGTACATAGTTTAATGTTGAAGATCTACATTTAATGCACTGTACTCTATGATTATGATCATATATGATGTGATGTGGTTTCGTATTTGGTTATCGTATTGATGTATTTCGAATTCTACGTGTTGAAAATGTTGAATTAAAATTTTCTTAATATATTTCTTAAAAGGTATGTGTGTGCATAATTTCATTTTATTTTATGGTTGCTGCAAAACAGGATATCAATCGAATAAAAACATAAAGTTGACACAGGACGTCGAATGTTTATAAGCAGTTGAACTGAAACCTTTTTTGTCACAGAACAGAAAGGAAACATCCTATGCCTCATATGTCATGACAAAATATCAGTTTTCAAGGAGTAAAATATTAAACAGCATTGTTCTACAAAATACACATCTAAATATTATTAGTATAAAGGTACAAAGTCAAGTTGGAATCGTATATATTTGTTAAAAAAAATATGCTCTGTCAACAGGCAATATTTAAAATATGGAAAGAAAATTCAGAGATTATCCTTATGGTAGCACAAGCCATTGCCAAACGAAGCAAACCCTTTGCGGCGGAGAATTTGTCAAAGAATGCTTGGAAATATTCACATCGATAGCGTGTCCAGACCCTTCATTTTTAAAAAAACAAGCTCGTCTTGTCGTCATTATTTAAAAATACAAGCTCGTCACATCAAACTATAGCAAGTAGAATTGATGATATGTCCCAAGATACCGAATCGTCTTTAAAACAAAATTAAAGACATACTTTTTCTGTAGTTTGGCTCTCGACGAAACAGAAGACTATACAGTGACTAAGGAATTGCTTGATTTGTGTTCAATGAAAGATACAATAACAGGACAAGAAATTTACAAATAAATAAAGAGTTGCATGGAAACATAGAAGCTTCAAATTGAAAATCTTTGCAGCTTAACGCACCAGCAATGACAGGAAGAGTAAATGGTTTTGTGTCATTAATGCTCAATGGCATTACAGACAATCATACAGAATTATTGTGTAATCCATCAAGAACAGCTATGTGCAAAAGTACTTGAGCTGAAACACGTGGTAGATGAAGTAGTGCAGATAGTTAACTTTATACGTGCGAGAGAACTGAATCACAGACAGTTTCAGGTTTTTCTGTTTGATGTAGATGCAGATCATAAAGACACACTTCAGTCGCGTTTGCTGGTTTAGCAGAGCAGTCACACTGAAGCGATTCTATTATTTGCTCAAAGAAGCAACAATTTTTTCTTGAAAACAAAGGCCAAGATATTAGTTGTCTAACTTATGAGCAGCGGTTGGCTGATCTGGCTTTCCTAGTTGACATAACTAAGTATCTCTCTGATACAAACCTAAAACTGCAAGGAAAAGATCAACTTTGCACGCAGTTATATAAACATGTTCAAGCTTTCATAAAAAAGCTCAAATTATTGGAATAACAAGTGGAACAAAAGCAGTTGGTACATTGGGAAACCTTACCTATAAGAGATCAAGAGACAATGGACTTAGACAAGTACGCGTCGTTGTAACAAAGTTGAGGAATGACTTTGAGGAGAGATCACAAATACCCAACATGAAAACATTTCAAAATCCATTTAATATTGAAATTGAAAGCTCGAAGTTAAACCTACAATTGGAATTAATTGATACACAAAGAAATTCTCTTCTAAAACCAGCATATGATGGTTGCCTTCCGAATGGACTGATCGAATTTTACAAAAAGTATATTAACCGCAATAAATACCAAAATCTTACCAAATTAGCTCTTTAACATATTTTTTTGGAAAAAAGCGAACAGCTTTTTTCTCGCATGAAATATAACAAGTCAAAAACAATGTCATCTTTATCAGACACCCATCTTACATGAATTCTGCGCATAGCCACTTCTAAAATATCAGTTGACATAGAAACAAATAAAAAAATGTCAGTCTTCTCGATATTGCTATAATTTGTAAACCTGAGGTTTTTTTTAATAAATTGTTCATGTTCGAAAATTAAAATTACTGTTTTCTTTACATTTAAAGTTCAGTATGCTATTGGCCCGCTACGGTTGCAAAGATAATAAACCTGGCACCCTACACAATTATGTTGGACTCCCCTAATCTAATGTAAAGTATTGAATATATTTAGTTTTAATGAATAACATTATAATAGACGTATGCTAGAAGAGACGTACATAACTAACTATAGTTATTTCTTGACGTACGTCTCTTTTTGACTATCAATTGAATATAACGATAAAGTACAAATGTAAAATTACCATTATATTTTGAAATAAAATGCCGGGAAATAAAAAGGAAGATTGAAGAGAAGCCGTCGACGAAAGTAAGTCCACGACTCGACTCTCACGCGAGCTTATCTTCATAAATCTTTTTTCGATTCGCTTGTCTGTTTCGAAAATTCACTTCAGTAAGGAGCTTTCGTGATTAAATTCAAATCATAACAAAACTTGAAATGTGTTTACCCTTTTACATTATTTTTTTGTACGCTCAATTATATATTTTATAAAAATACACCCTCGATTATTACTACGCGCTTTTACTTTCAGAGACGTACTCTATGGGTTTTGAATTAGCTTAGATTTTTAAGAAAATTTTGTAAATGTATCAGTCGTCGCTTAGGTATAATCAGCGTTGTATATAAATATATTTAGTTTTTAGACTATTTTATTTAGCTTCAAGTTGGCTATGTCGTTGTTTTTGATTCAAATCTTGCGACTGATTTTTCAACTAATTTTACCTAACCAATTCTCGTAAATCTTTACACAAGACATCAGTCTCCATGGTAATATAACATTATGCTAGTTTTAAACATTAATCCTCAAATCTCGATGCAGCGGAATACTTCTCTCATCGACTCGATGATCTACTGGTTTTAAAGTATTTTTGTGGGCCCTAAGCGGATATTTTGTCATTGAATTTTGGTTCCCAAATTCTCAGATTGTTTGACGCAATATACGACCTTTCTAAACGTCTTCGCCGTGGAGTGTTGGATTGATTACAAGGCATATGTCCTTTGACGGCAAGATCCAGGTTCGATTCCCAATCGATTGTCGAGAGGTGTTGGACTGGTGTTCTCGTTGGCTGTAGGACATTTCTCTCGTACCGATTTTAAATTGGAATTTTGGGTCAAAACAGACTTTGTTATGATACTCCTGGTTCCAACTCTCCAATTTTGAGGTTTTAGTGGTATAGCTTACTAAATTTATAAGATTTGATAATTTGCTGTTTTCAAATTGATGACTACTTCATCAATGGTTAATGGCTTTGGATAATGAACTCTAAATTCAAATTCATCCATCATCGTGCCAAAGACTATTTGACATTAGGATAGTAAAATTGACACGTCGCTAGCAACACGTAAGTCAAGCCTTTCAACATGCCGAGGACCTTGAAGCATAAGGGTTATTAAAACGATATGTTGCTAGTGGTTGAATCGGATAAATGTAATAAAATCGGAAAAATATAATAAAACGGGTCAAAAAACTAAAATAGTTAAAAATTGAATAAGCATGAAAGAAATATCTTTGTTTGAACTGATAATAACTGTTTTATTAATAAAACTATGATGTAGGTACTAAAAGTTTGGAAATAAATAAGGTTCGCCTATCGGGGCTTTAATCGGACTAACATAAAATCGTGAGTCACATTTATTCAAAACATTTTTTGTTGACGCTTGCATATCATATTTGTATTAAAATTGTTTAATATTTTAGAAAAATTATTTGTTACAATAAACGAACCGTTTACGTTGACAGTAACTAATTCTCGCATTCGCGATTTAATTTTGCCAAAATCCCAGATTGGTAATCCACAATTATTTTCAAACTTTTTGCACATAATCGACTGTACAATAAAACCGTAGAATTCTTTTTTTGATTTTATGGTATTTTCAATTTCATATATACATTCACGTTATTTTTAGGAGTTTGTGTCATAACGACATAAAATAACCGTTAAGGTAAAAACTTTGGTATCTATCTTCATGGGTGGATTATAGTCGTTTTTCTCAAAAATATCCGTGCTATCAATTTGTACCTTTTTGTAATTATATCACTTCCTCATTTGTATCTAGAACGAAATGCTAAAATCTTAAAAATATTTTTTTCCTTTTTCTGCGTATCGAAAATGCGGGATAGAACCAAGATTAGTTTTAGCACATTCCATACTATTTTATTTAGAGGGTGCATAATCTTTTTGACAGTACAAAAAATGTACGCAAAAACGTAATTCATCACCTTTCTTTGGCTCAGAAATTTAAGGACAGACAAACTTCAAATTTTGGTGCATAAATAGATTTTCATTCACAGATTAGAGAGGGGATTGCAATTACCTTATATTGCAATTTTCCGAAAATAAGGTCGTATGGTGAAAATATTTCAAATTAAACTATTGTTTTAGTGTCGCGACATTAAGTGGTTAAATAATTCTTTATGGCACAGAGTGAATTGTAACACTCAAATGATTATTTCCTTTCTCCAAGAAAAAAAAACCATGAATCTATTTCTTCCTCGCTTAAGGATGGAGTTCATATTGGAAGTTCATATTAATCCTATGAACTCCAATATGGAGTTCATAGGATGGAGTTCATATTTTTTTGTTATTTATATATTATAATTTTAAAAAAATTACAATATGTTTACACTGGAAACAGCACAACCCATCAATTATTAAAGTAAATATCTTGGTAAATTAAAAATTATTATTGATGACAGGTTAATGACTAAGAAATATGTATGAAAATGTATTAAATAATGTATAAAAGTAGTGACTTCTTGAGGAGAATAGATAAAATAAAATAATAATACAATACTAATTTCGTTACTACGTAGCAACTACTTTAAAACCAAGTAAAACCAAAAGCATTATTCATGATAAAACACTACATTTACATGATTTTACCGTTATACGTTAGACCTTCATTATTTTTTATTTTGTGCAATTCACTTAAATTTCTCTTCGTATCATAAGCCTATGATTTTGCGTTTTAGCAGTGTAGACATAGTTTGAATTTATTTATAGTGAACATATCCCGCTTTAAGTAAATATTGTTTCGTTACAAAAAATTTTCACAGAAGGCCATGAAAAAACAATTATCTAGAACATCGTTATTTTATTGGGACTAGTTCATTTTTATGTAATTTAATATTGTATCTTGACTAATTTCTTTATATCCTCAAACCGTTATAAACACGTTTTTTTTATATCGACTTGTAACTTACAATGTAATGGAATCGGGACGGAATTAATTTTATGCACTTCTAATTTTTGTATCATTATGAAACTTGATAGTTGTGTTTAGTTCTGACATTATAATAAAATGGTATCATCGAACTGATTCAACGTGACAAAGCCGGAAGTTAGGCACTGAACTTGATAACGTAACAATGTATCACAACCTGGTGTTTGAGTTTCTAACTGCTGTTGCACCATGAAACTTGACAGTTGTATGTAGTTCTGGTTACAACACGGTAAAATTGTACCATCCTAATGATTCAATGAAATATAACCGGAAGTTGACAAGGAAGTTGAACACTGAACTCGACAAGGAAACAATCTATCCTAATCGTTTTTAGGCTATTAATTGTTGTATACGCAGTGGTCTAATTAGGATCGAAAACTAGCTCAAAGTAGAGTAAAATATTTTCTTAAAATTCAGATTGAAAAATTGGATTATTCCAAGCTTACTGGAAAGACTAGATGAGATGGAGAAGACGCGTGCTCAGTCGCCCAGAGACATAGAATCAAGAAGAGACACCTGAACCTATTCAAATATGGTGCTTTGTTAATTTGAATTGTGTAGAAGTTTTTTAATAAAGTGTTGATATTTGTAAAAGTAGTTCTAAATATAAGTCCAAAAAAATATCCTGTCCTTTAATATAAAACTAAAAAAAATGAAAGTCATTTTTGATATTGAGCGTCAAAGAGAAGGGCGCTTTTTCGAAAAAAGAAAAAGATTTGCTTCTCACATGAAAATTGTCTGAAGTAAAATGCCTAATATTTCAATTAGATTTAAGTAAAAGCTATTATACCTTATTGCACTCAAATACGATACTCAATAACAAACACGGCTTACACTAAAGTCTATACTGAGTAGACAAAAACAAGTTCGACAATATGTTTTTGATTTTAATGCAGTATATATAAAAGCGTGTTTTTTAATTATTAATTTATATTATTTAATATTGACACAAAAACTTTACACACACACATACACAAAAACGCGTATACTCACACACACACACACATATATTTATATAAACGCATAAATGTTGTTATTTTATATACGAAAGGGTGGTTCCACGAGCCAGTATCTCGACCTTCCACAGTTTTATTTGATCTTTGTAGCCAATTTTTAGGGAAATTCTCCCACTGTTTCGAGGTTATCGCTGCCCGAGAAAAAGATTGTTTGGTCATCTGTTGTCAGTATCAGCTAAGTTAGGTTTATATCAATAAAGCAAATTATATATTTCATTAACAGTTACAGTACACATAAGTAAGAATTTGCCTTTATCATCATAAGAATAACAAGATTACTCTCAATCCGCGTTGAAGGCAATTTAGTAAATAATTTACTGGCGGCTTCTCCATTTGCTAGAGTAGAGATATTGTTCATCACTTTCTTAGATTAATGTGGCAGAGAGGTATTAAGAATTTAAAATTTAGATGCATAATCATTTTCTTTTCAACTGTAAATGAGGCTGGCAGGAATAAATATCGATGTGATGTTTTGACATGTTACCAACGACGATTTAGTGCGGAATAATTTTGACAGACATTATTTATTTACTTTTTTAATGTATAAAAATATACAAAATATTATAATACTTTACACAAATATGCACTACATACATCATATAATTACATCACAACGAATCTGCGTCTCGATATCGAAAGATATTGGAATGCGATCGTCGACGAAAGAGCGGGCTCGCATTCCAACATCTTTGCCCATATCACATATCACTGAGAAATACTATCACAGAACATATTCGCAGAACACATTCGTTATAAATCTATCTATTACATGTTTTATTTAGCCATGCCGCGGAGTTTATTAAATGCTATTTCTTCAAGTAGAAATCTTTTGACTACGGTTAATTTAAAAGTAGTGTTTTCTTTCTTTAAATATAATTTTCTGTGAATCCAGATCATTTTGATTTTATTTATTTTACAGTGATATGACGGCAGTCTTAGTAAATGTATTCTCGAACTGCTATATATTATGCTTAGAACAACATTTAATTATACTCAAATTTAAAAATAATAGGCATGTAACAGAACGAACTTAAACTTAAAAACACATAATAATATAATAAACTTAACATAATTACAAAACATTTTATGAAATGCCGAAAATTCAGATAGTAATATTCAGAGAACAAAATTAAAAGTCGAGCGTATTTCAAATTTAAATAAACTGACACAGCAGTGCACCCCGAAGATTAATCGTCATTGCGTTGGTATGTGTGACAAGCAAGCGTTGCATACATGGTATACATTAAGTTGGTATAGGTGGGCATACAGTTAATGAAAAATATAATTGATCTCCTAAACCTATATGCCTTCAGACGTAACTAATGTGACACTTATGAACATATAAATAATGAATGCCGCAAATAACTATACTAGCTCTGCGCTCGGATTAAGAGATATTTTTTAATCCTACGTATATTTATATATGGCCACTTCAATAGAAGTGTTGGGTTTCGTATTTGTGCAATAGGCAGATAGACAGAAAACCATTCTACGTCTTTCTTTATCTGATAAATTGATAATTTTATGAAAGTTGGACCAAAATGTGATTTTCAAATAATATTTATAACTAAGTCTCAAGGTGTATTTCAGATTATTTCAAAGTATAACAGTTAATACAGGTACTTCAATTTGAAATAAATATTTAATCATTTTTCAAATATTTTGAGATGAGGTAAATTTATGTTTTTTTTTTCAGAATAATATTTCAATTATTATATTATTTTCCACTTAATACTGCTACAAACACTCCTTCTCACGAAGAGCATTATGAATATATTGCTAACCAAGCAGTGGTTCTCACGATACGAAATGCATTATTTTCATGATTAACATAAATCTGACCTAACACCGGACCAGATTGATATTCGTAATGGACACAAGTCTCTTATTTATATAATTATAAAAATTCTTGTAATATTTATTATAATTAAATAAATGTCTGTTTTTTAAAAAGTCAATTTTATCGAACCCCATATCAGTACGCTACGCCGCTCACAAAACGTTTTGTTCTTTGAAAGACTATTAAAATGCGTCATAACGAATCACTACAAATGAATGATATTTAGTGCCTATAATCTGTATAAATACAATCACCGTTGTATTTCGGCTCCCGGCCACCTCTCAGCATCCGGGAGGTAATCAAAATATATAATCGCTCCTATAAAAGAAGTTGTCTTTACGAGTTCATTTTTCTGAGACTAAACATAGTTTGCGGTATTGTATCCCTCTGAGAAACTGAACATGTAATAAATAATACATAATTAGATAAATCATTTATGAATGTTGAAAAACCTGGTAAGGAGTCGAACCTTTATCCAATTAGACGAGCGCTAGAGTTTTAACCAATGCGCTGCTACAGGTCAATATGGGTAATGCAAAGTTCGTATAAATAATGCCGGATATTAACATTAAATCGTTCTAATGCTTTTGAAATAAAAATGTCTAACATTAAAAATAATAATCGAAAATGTACACCGAAATGAGAGGAAAAGCTGCGTTATTAAGAAATAAACACTATCCTTAAGTGCCTATAAGATATGTAGTCTCCATATCAAAATATTACAATACTTATTTGGTAAGAAAATAACATGTCACAATATTTGGGTTATAGCCTGTACGCCAAATATGACATAAACATATTTATATATGATGCAATCAAATCTAAATATATGGCAGTGTAAGCTGACGTATTGTAGTTATTTCACTCTAACACCTTATAAAATTAATGAGTAGCACAGATGGTCTGGGCTTTATCAGTGTCGAACTTTCGATTATTTTGACGAAATTTTTAAAACGTCTGTTAATTTCACAATAAAAGTGAAGTGTCCGTTATTACCATGGAAATTTGAAAATAAATATCAATAAAATAATTGCGTAACGCATGTATTTATAACATTATTTATGGTGAAAGTTTCAGAAGTTAACATTTTTATTATATATATATATATATATATATCTACATATATGGAAAGAAAATCACTCGTCGCTTTTCTTAAATTTAAATTTGCCGCGTTTATAAATAGTTAAAAATATATTTGTATGCTCTTCTTTCAAGTAACGAAGTAACAAAGCAACGAAACGGAATTTTTTTTTGCACAGAACTGATGTGCCGTGAAATGACATATGCTACTTTTTAACCCAATAATTCTTACCTGACGTAACGGAACTAAGTATCGACGTAATTTTTTGCACAAAGATATTTGGCGACACAGAAAATGAAACATATTACTTTCTAACTTGAGAAATCTCATTCTAACTAATATAACAGTTCCAACTTACATTAAAAATTCGAAAGTGTATTTGTTTATGGTTCTTTGACGTCGCAGCGGAGCAATGAATCGAAGTATTTTTTTACACAAAGATGGGTGGCTGACAGGGAAATCACATAGGCCACTTTTCGTCCCAGGAAATTTCACCCTGACTGAAATTATCATCCTAAGTAATATCATAAATGCAAAAGTATGTTGAATGAAAATGACGAACAAATTTTCGCATTTATGATATTATACGTGGGATTTTAAATTAAGAATTAAACTTAGTGTTTCTGTTATTCCTTCATATTATATAACGATTCTAAAAACACATCTACCTGTTTCTCCATTGCGACATTGTTTCCTTATTCACTTTGGATACGTTTTCAATTTCCACTTATTTTTTTTTTGTATTCTATATCATTTTCCGATCATCCGACCCTATTTTTGCAAAAAATACGTCAATCCCTTGCTTCTTTGCGATTTGAAAGGAAGGCGAACGAACATACTTTTGCATTACATTAGTTAAGATAATGAAATTGTAGAATTGGTCTATCCGTATATTGGAGATGTTGACAAAAAAATATTTAGATGAAAATAAAAAAAGTAATAGAACACAAAAATAATGTTTATGGAATGTGTGTCTTTAAACCTATTTATTTGTTCCCTCACTGTGCAAAAACAGAAAAAAGGATTTCAATGGAGTTTTTACGGGTAAAATATGTTGGTTTTGAAGTAAAACGGTTATATTTTATTACAATTGACCAACAAAAAAAATTAGTACAATAATTTGACGCTTCATAACAAATTACACATATTTAAAATAGATTTAATTTTGTAGTTTACAATAGGTAGCATTACGTGTATTTATCTTACAATTAATTTAATAATACTTTTTGAAAAGGGTAAAGCTGGTTATAAAAAACCATTACCCGCTTTGTTATACTTGGATATGATTATTTTTAAAGATTTGTGACTCTTTTATCTGCACATGTAAACAAGGAATAGAATATGCAATAAAAATAAATATTTTTAGGTAGATTTTATTATTCAAGGCTGATTGCTAAAGTGAAATTATATTTTATAACATTCGATACGTCATGACATATTATTTTAATGTATTGCAGAAATCACTTTTTTTTATTTAAATAAAAATATAACATTTGGTGATTGTATTGTTACGCCCGGTTTTTAAGTTATAGACAGACACCAAGTAGATCAATGAAGTTGCTACAAGTTATTACTACCTCGGTAAAACAGCGTGTGAAAAATAAAATCAATGTACACACCCATTCTATTTAACTGGCCTGATCAATGGGTGAAATCCTAACTAATCTGTAATAATACTAATGTATATCATTGATGTATTAACGTAAGTTTAATGTTATATAATAAATAAAACCGGTCCCCAAATAAATATTGAAAACGTATTTCCTTTTAATTATATGTTAGCGATCAAGATAATGCGAATATTCTATAATTTTTTCCACACCATAAGCGGTATCTTTAGGTGTGTATTAGTAATTTTACGACTATACTCTATTCTTCAAAAGAGAACCTTAGTAAACAAACGAATTTGACATTAAAAATATGATTGGCACGGTTATGTTCGAACAGCTGACTATATATATATATATATATATATATATATATATATATATATATATATATATATATATATAATCAAAATGTTAACTTCTGAAACTTTCACCATAAATATTGTTATAAATACATGCATTACGCCATTATTTTATTGATACTTATTTTCAAATTTCCATGGTAATAACGGACAATTCTCCACTTTTATTGGAAAATCAACAAACGTTTTAAATATTTTGTCAAAATAATCGACAGTTCGACACTGATAAAGCCTACAGCATATGTGCTACTCATTAATTTTATAAGGCATTAGAGTAAAAATAACTACAATACGTCAGCTTACACTGCCATATTTCTAGATTTGATTGCATCATATATAAATATGCTTATGTCATATTTGGCGTACAGGTTATGAACCCAAACATTGTGATATGTTATTTTCTTTCCAAATAAGTGTTGTAATATTTTGATATGAAGACTATGTATCTTATAGGCACTTAAGGATAGTATTTTTTCTTAATAACTCAGCTTTTACTCTCATTTTGATGTACATTTTCGATTATTATTTTTAATGGTAGATATTCTTATTTTAAAAACATTAGAACGATTTAATGTCAATATCCGGCATTATTTATACGCACTTCGCATTACAACCTGCATAATGACCTGTAGCGCAGTGGCTGAAACTCTAACGCTCGTCTAAGAGGCTAAGGGTTCGGCTCCTGGCCGGGTTTTTCAACTTTCTTAAATTATTTATCTAATTATGAATTATTTGTTTTACGTTGAGTTTCTCCGAGGGATGTAATTGAATAGAAGACCGCAACCTATGTTTAGTCTCAGAAAAATGCACTCGTAAGGATCACTTCTTTTATAAGAGGAATTATATATATTGATTACCTCCCGGATGCTGAGAGGTGGCCGGGAGCCGAAATACAACCGCGATTGTATTTACATAGATTATAGGCACTAAATATCATTCATTTGTAGTGATTCGTTACGACGCATTTTAATAGTCTTTCAAAGAAGAAATCGTTTTGTGAGCGGCGTAGCGTACTGATACGGGGTTCAATAAAATTTACTTTTTAAAAAACAGACATGTATTTAATTATAATAACTATTACAAGAATTACCATTTAATAATTTAAAAAAGAGACTCGTGTCCATTATGAATATCAATCCGGTCTGGCGTTAGTTTAGATTTATGTTTATTATGAAAATAATGCATTTCGTATCGGATCGCACTTCTCACACAATCTGTGAGAACCACTACTTGGTTAGCAATATATTCATAATGCTGTTAGTGAGAAGGAGTATTTGTAGCAGTACTAAGTGGAAAATAATATAATAATTGAAATGTTATTCTGGAAAAAAATTTTAATTTACCTCACCTCCAAATATTTTAAAAAATATTAAATATTTATTTCAAATTGAAGTCCCTAGATTAACTGTTATACTTTTAAATAATCTGAAATACACTTTGAGACTTAGTTAATAATATTATTTTAAAATCGTACTTTGGTCTAACTTTCATAAAATTATCAGTTTATCAGATAAAGACGTCGAATGCGGGTCCGTATGGTTTTCAGTCTCTCTGCCTGTGGCACAAACACGAAACCTAACAATTCTATTGAAATTGCCATATATAAACGTACGTAGGATTAAAAAAATTCTATTAATACGAGCGCAGAGCTAGTATGGTTATTTTCGGCATTCATTATTTATATGTTCATAAGGGTCACATTAGTTATGTCTGAAGGAATATAGATTTACGAGATCAATTATATTTTTTATTAACTGTATGTCCACGTATACCAAATTAACGTATACCACGTATACAGTGCTTGCTTGTCACACATACCAACACAATGGCGATTAACCCGCGGGGTGCACTGATGTGTCAGTTTATTGAAATTTGAAATACGCTCAACTTTTTTCATTTTCAAATATTGCTATCTGAATGTTGGGCGTTTTATAAAATTATTTGGTATTATATTAAATCATCTGTGATAATTACACTGGTTAGTACTGTGCGGTAAAATGTAAGTAGGTTTTCAATTTCGGAAATGGTTAGACACGATTCGATCGTTTCTCTATAACATTATTTTTAGGGGATCGACATCTTCATATTTATCTCTAAATTTTTTAAAGATTCGAATATCAGGGCCTGTTGTTACTTGTTTCATTTTCACTTTAAGTACGCATTTTAACACAAACTCGTATACCTGATGGCGGCACGCAAGAGTAAATATTTCTTGGTCAATTTTTTACACAAATGCCGAAATGCGGTGATGAAATCTTTCCTTGTTACTCTTTGATTTGTTTTAGGTTATATATATTTTATCACTATTGACACAAATCTTCTCGTGATTTTATTGATTCATTAGAATTAAAAGAAGAATCATCAGACAATTATTCGTGTGGTACCGATGAAGTTGATGTTTTCCACATCAACTTCATCGGTATATATCGTGTGGTGGTGTGGTGTATCGGACATATTTTATTCTACGATTTTCTTCTTCAACAGCTCGAAGTCGCACCGTTTCCTCTTTGTCAAGCTTCAAGATGAAATATTAATACATAGGAATAAATCGTAATAGTCAAATGGTTACTTTGCGTCTTTAAAAAAAATTCTCAATCATAAATTTTACAATAAATTTACACCGATAACTACACATTGCGGTAATTAATAAAAAATATCTCTAGTAGATTACAGATTATAACTGATGGAAAGTTAATGACTGAGAAAAAAATGTACTTAAAATATACTCAAATATGATATATATTATTTATTCGATAAATAGAAGAGAAAAAACAAAATAACATTTTGAAAGTGATGTTTAAACTAAATAAAAATTTCATGATATTTAAATAAAAAAAAAAACAAGTATTTAGAGCTTTATTATTTTTTTTTATCTCGTGCAATTTAATTAAATTTCCCTTTGTCCGGCTGAAATTGTGTGTTTGAGCTTTAAATTATATTTAGTTTGAAATTAATTATACTGATAAAATTGATTAAATTTTTTTGATAAAACCAATGAGCTTAAACTTACTCAGGTAACCTAAAGACGACTCATTACTAGAAATCGAGCAAAATATTTAACTATTTGAATGGAACTCCCTTACGTGAATAAAAACATGTGAGGTCTCATACCTAAATACGTTCGTCATTCACAAATTCGTATATATTATGTTATATATGCAATTTTGAATTATAACTACTTTATTGGCTTTTTTGTTGTCGGGTAAAAACAAGTGACTTACGGACTAGTTGATAGTACAATCTAACAGTATACGAGTAGAGGTATTTAAGACCGCAGAGCATATAATATAACTAGAGATGGTAAGTAGACGTGACACGCGCGCCACTGCTACCATCGGCTTATCATATATTTTTCTCTGCACGGTGACGTATACCTTACTTTTAGATCGAAAGCGATAAGTAGTAGGGCTCCATCATTAATTGCTCATTAGCGCCAAAAATGCCTTTTATGCCATAATTACGTGCCAAATCAAAGCAATGTAACCAATTGCGGAATTTCTGATCATCGGTAAGTTATTTTAGATATATTTCTTTTGACTTCAAATAAAAACATTATTGGTGACATCTTTGTACTGGTATGTTTTTGACGTGAATACGTCTTTAAATTTGCTACCATACGGGGGCAATCCAAAAAACCTAATGATAACAAAATCGGGGGATACAGTTTGGCGTTGCAGTTTCGAATCTATCCTCTATACCAAAAATTCATAATTATGCCACTGGATAGCTAAAGGATCAACGGATTCATTACAATAAGCGAGAACATTGGGGCATCGCGCGCGGTGAAGGGGGAAGCAGGTTATTTTCTTGCGTATCGAGATTTTCAATTAGGATAACTTTTGATTCGGAAAAGCTACGATGTTCGTTTACGTTTTAATCGTCAGCTGTCGTCAAAATCTATCGGTTGTATATAAAACATTAGTTTAAAGTAGTGACAGTGAATATAATAAAGTGTTAGAATAAAAAAATATTATCAAAGATATTTTATTTAAAAAATATAACCCGTTACATAGACGTATTCACGTACAACACACGCCCGTGTCCATGACACACAGCCACACCCCATTTTTTGTTCCGTGCCGAGCCACAGAACATAATATTATTCTGTGGTTCGTACGCGTCATTAGTGTTGGACAATTAATGTTATTATCGCATAAGTATTGATAGCCTAAATATGTTTGAAGACTATGATCTTGATGAGATAAAACTTTTTAATTTTAAAGTAGTTAACTTTGCATAGTAATTTTAAAATGAGAAAATCATTTTAAAATGAAAGACAGCTATATAATCCTTACATTTCATAAAAAAATAAATGACAATATGCACTCATTATAATTCGGGAAAGGGCAAAAATTTTAAAATTATACTTTTTTATTATGCCCCTTGTATCGATCATTAGACTGAATTGGTTAGGTTGTTTCATTAAAATACACACTGCTACTTACTTTTGTGTTCCAAAAAAAACCTTTTACAAAAGAGAAATGGATTGAAGCCATTAGACGAAGAAATGGTTTCCAATAAAGATAGGCTTTGTTTGCTCAGCACACTTCTTAGAGAAAGATTTTGAAGTAAAGGAGGAGATATCTGAACTCAAAAGCAATTCCAACCACTGACTTTTTTTTCAAAGCCAGGTTTGTACCATTTTCATGTTAAAAAAGGTGACTGTAATTTCTTATTCAATACTGTTCTTTACTTTTCAGTGATGCCATTTACTCATAGAATATTTACTTCTCAATGACGCTAATTACTAGCAGGCTGAAAATACGACTATTAGAGAAAAAAATAATGTCTTCACATCGGACCGGGAATCCCTCTTTCATAAATAGTGAACTAGTGACAGAAAATTTTTTGCTCTGATTGACCACAAACAAGGGGTGATTAAACCCCAAGAGCTGGCTTGGAGCAAAAATTGCTGGTTTGTTAGGAAAATTTTAAGATTTGAATACTTATTAAAAGAAATTGAAGAGACATGCCATATGTGAGACCAGGAATTATATTCTAAGAAACACAAATTACAGGTAAAAACTTTCAAAGAATGTGGCAAATGTCATTTAATTTTGTCGTATACTAAATCATTTGAAAGTTTATAAATTGCAGGTGCATCAGCTCTTGGTGTGGACAAACGGAGAAGGTAAAACAGGGAATAGTTATAAAGCAAAAATGTACACAAGTATTGAAAAGTTATATATCCAACAAAATACAACGAAACCTAGGTCGTGGTGAAGAACTTAAAGAAAATAGAAATAATACTACATCACGTAGTTTCATTTAATTGTGAATATTGAATTTCTAGAAGATTAACGCCAAATATATTCAATGTCGCTTTCATTATTAGATTTTGGAAAAATATGTGTTCGTCGAATTTTATTCGCCGAGTGAATATTATAATTTTCTTAATTTTTTTTAAATTGTATCAAAATAACTACAATTAATTTTATGTCTGTCGACGTTAACTATTATACTTGACAATCAACTAAAAGTAAAACCATTTTGATTAATAAGAACCACAATTTATTTTGAGGACCTGGTTTCTTTTTGGAAATTTAGAATCTTTTGGTTAATTTCAAAGGGTATTTAATTAAATCCTGTTTTTTATTTAAACTTTACTCTCCATTTTTATATTATTTATTTAAATTTGCTAAATTATAACTTTATGCATATCTGATTATTTTCTTGTATTAAATGTAATTAATAAATATTCCTGTATCCGTATCACAAATTCATAGAATTACATTTCTTGATAAAAATTAAAAATATCCTCTAATGTATTATGTTTATTTTTGTTTGATATCGTGATGAGTGGCTAATAAATACGCAATCTACAGAACAGCTCCGTAAAGAATCTGAGATGAGGTGGAATTGTGCACAACAATGTTTTAGCACTTCAAAAGATAACAATTGAAATCGGTGACTTCTGTTCCGCATACAGTTCCGTGAATTAGTAATTTCTGTATTATTTTATACAAATTATAAGTTATTTGAATTATTTACACGCTATTGAATAGCAAAATATTACTTTTTTAAGATTTCTATGTTCTGTTTCAATAATTTAAAATTGGTAGGTATTAATGACACAATAAAGTAGAGAACTTCTGAAATTGTAAAAAACGGGTATATTTAATGTAAAGATAAGTATATATTCTTTTATTCATACAAAGTATTTAAAAGCAGGAAAACTCTACGTCTATTATTACCCATAATTTACGAAAAGACCCAAGAATAAAACTAAAAGACTCTAATATTTTAATGGGTATTAGTATCTCAAAAAAGAAATTTCTAAACTTATTTCTTAACATGCGGAATAGATCATTGTAAGTTATTATAAATTAAAGTTATCGCAGTAAATTTTTTTCGATTTAGGCTTTGGACATTCAAATTATCATAGCGTTATTTTTTGTTTGTATGTTTTGCAATTATAATAAACTATATTATTAAACTATTATTTTTTTTGTTACCTTTATTGCAGTATTCACCCATTATTATTGAATGGCTTCATTGCTTTCATGGCATGAAATAATATATTATATATCTATTATAATATAAGAGAAATATGTTTTTAAATCTCTGTAACTAAAAAGATATGAAAAACCAGTTTACTAATATAATTTAATATAATTGCCAAATATCTAGTCTAAAAATTAATTCGACTGTAAATAAGAGCTTCATTGTTTACAATTTAATTTGTTTTTTGGCCTAAACATATGCCAATTATTTAAATGACATAGTTAAACTACCATTTTATCTACTTTTAATTTTGTCGCTATATTCACCCAATAGATCATCCGAGAAAAGTCACTGTCATTTCATTAAACTTAATGGGTACATTGTCTACCAGGACAATTCCGCGTACATAATAGCAATGCAGGTATATCTAAAGATAATAGAAAGCGTAAACATTTTCTTAAATAAATTAGCGAAAGTTTTAATTAAAGTGCTTTAAACGAACATAATCCTATAAGCAGACTTGTTCGATTGTCCTGTTTCTATTACTCAGTTTGTTGTATCGCATATGCATAATAAATACTTTAATACGTAAGTAAATATTACAGTTTTTTTAAATTTAAAATTCTTTGAAAAAAAAAATTTAGATGTATTGCCAATTATATTTTTACTGCTACTTTATTTCCATATCGTAGTGGACGGTCGATAAATATCTGAACAACACTAAAATTTTAAAATGATTTTAAATTTATGAAATATTTGTTGTTAGCTAAATAGATAAATGTAACCCAAGAATATAGAAACGGTAAAGGGTTTCATGATTTTGGACGAAGAAGAGGGCGTACCCTGAAATGTGATTGGCTCATTTAATATTCATTTGTTTTAACTAGCGACACGTGTTTTCACACATTTCCATGTATATGCCATTTTTATCTTATTTTTGTTCCTATATATACATATATATATAGTACGAAATGTGGTTTTTTAATTTTCAATTTAAAAATTATTAAAATAATGCATGGAATTGCATATTACTTTTTTTAATATTGTAATAAATACAGAATTTACACAATTTCATATCATGGCAAGGTTGTAATTTTCCTACAATAACTGTTTTGTAATAATATTACATATTATATAACTATAACATAATATCAAATCTAAGCACTTGGCTTATAATCTTCTTCAATACCATCCTCAGAACTGTCTATATCTCCAACATATCTTTTTGAAAATTCCACAGTTTCGACTAAATGGGATTTGGACTTGAATGAAAGTTAGCAGACATAATAATAAAATATTCTCACTTAGGTAGTTAGGTTTTCATATACGTTGATATTAACGTAGGAGTTATGGCATCATGAAGGAATAGGGTTTCACTTACGATAACGCTGACGCAAAAAATATTAATGGCACTATATAACATTTAGATATTTCTGTCATCAGCTCCCGAACTATTAGCAGCTTTATTGCATTAAGCTGCTGAGTAGGCTTGAAATATTATCAATTTATATATACACGTACTAATTTTCTTTCCACGGTTAGACGCCTAAAATTAAGTGTTCTTTTTTTGTGTACGATTGTCAAATTAAAATTAATTTCATATAGAAAATAAGATTTATATTTTCAGCCTTCACAATTACTGTTATTCTTATTATAGAAAAAATTTAAGAGTAGTATTATCATAAATCTTTTGCGTCGTTTATAAATAAATAACAAACAAAATTCGCCGGTAAAAGTTTTGTAACTTGGTGTAAAGAGATAAGGAAATATCTTTATTAAAATTGGACATCGACGGTTCTCACTTACCGTTATTAAACTTTATTTTAATTATCAGTAAATATCAATGTGGTGTATTTTGAAGCACAGCTGATGAAAATAGGTGACAATTACCCATATAGTTCTAGTAGGTAAAATTAGCTTCAAAATTTTTGGAAGTAAAAGTCAATTAACATTTTGATATTTAGATAATTTACTGATAATATATCTATTTATAGAATAGTTACCAAAATATAAGAGAAACTTTAATAAAACCTTAGAATAGATAAAATCAGCTTCTGCTGCTACGTTTATTTCTGACACAATCGTCAAACGTTATCGGATTATTCTGATTTGATCTTTTAAAGGCTTTAAAAGGAAGAGAGGAAAAATGGTATTTTCGTCAAAGACGGAATTGTCAATCTCTGTTACCATCTCTGTATTTATTCACCTTATTTCATTCCATTCAATGGATCTGCCGACAGCTGTTTTTGTTGCAAAACATGTACAGAATTTATATGTATTTTATAATATAATTTATTCGAAATACTTTCTCTCAAAATTTTTAATAGCATATAGAAGTGAATTTCGGCCATCCACCATCAGAAAAGTTATAAGCACCATCGCAGTGTCCGATCAAGTGAAAAGTAACATCGCAAACTTGTTGACAATGCATTTTTGTTACACAGCAACAGGATTATAATCTAATCACCAAACGGTTCTTAATTTGTTTTTGCGACTTGCCAGTAAAAATCTAACTTTTTTCGTTTTTAGGGGAAGCAGTATTTCTCGTTATAGACACAATAAACTCTATAATTCACGTCACAAATCACAACTTTTTCTGCAAACAACTCTCCTCATTAACGTAAAATAAAATTATTTTCTATTGATTTATGAATTTTGATGGAAAATTAACGCAACTATTACTTATAATTACCCATGACTATATTTTTTTTCATTTGTCATAAATAAATTTAAATTAGTGTATATTTCTATACAATTCCATTAAAATTGGCATACATGTCTTTAGTGAACTCTAATTTTGGATTTTAAAATATCTACAATTCTAATCCCTAGAATTCATTATTCATTAACGAGTGAAATATTTATTTGCAGTAAGTAAATATTTGTTTTTAAATTTTAAGTAAATTTTGAAATAAACATTTTCATCAAAAGCATGAAAAATTATCAAGTATCGTTAAAACAGTAATTTGTTCTGTGAGCGAGTCATTAAAATTTTTAATGATCATTGTTACCTACATATCATGATTAAATACTGATTTAAACTGTAGCATTCACGAATGTTTTTAAAGAGAACACATATTTTTTTTAAATTCCTTCAATTTTCTCTATACATATAATGTACATATTACACCTCATGTACATATAATACACATCATACAGTCATACACATCGACTTAACTGATCTCATTAAGTGTATTAGTTTAATTTAGCCCTTATATTTTATAAAGGAGTAATTCCTGGAAATAATTTATTAAGATTTACCAAGAGTCTTTTGTATGTTTGACAGGTTTTAAGGGAGAAATACTTATACAAAATACACAATTAAAATCTGTAAGTTCTAATTTCATGTATCGACAGAATTACTCAGCAGATAGACAAAAAAGTTAAACGGAATAAAATTTATTATTAAAATGGATACTCAAATAATTAGATTCCGATTGTGGGTCTAAATATTAAAGTATCAATAGAAACTCTTACCCATCTCGAAGGAAGTTAATGATAACGTTAACTTTTGATCGTTTGGACTTCTAAATGTGTAATTCACTTATTGATGTTTTGATTACAATTCGTCGTTAGAATTTAACAACAAATGGTTTGAAACTTATTTTATCTAATTAGCTCTTTATTAAACTCGTGCCTATGAAAGCCCACAGTGGAAGCAATTTAATTCGTAAATCAATATCTAATAGTCTACTTCTTCATTTGTTTAATGCGAATTTGCCTCTCATTTAAATTAATGTCATGAGTAGGCATTAACTCTTAGTGATTTAATTGTATAATAATAACTTTTCTCTCATATATCACAAAAAAAGAAACACTTGGGAGAAATATGCCTAGTTGAGGGCGTGGTTTGATATTGATGAAAATATTTTAGTTTGAATTAGCTGGAAAGCAATTAACATATGTACAGTTTTCAAGGTTGCTTTATCGAACATGTTCAAATGCAAAACAAGTTACTAACATTCAGTGTATCACACTGAGTTTTTTAAATTAAGTAGATTTAGCCAACTTAATAGTTATTTATTTAATTGACGATTTGCGTTTCATACAATTCTAAGCATATTTACAATTCATGTAAAACGACATCTTTAATCGATATTAAATTCTTGTAATGCTATTTAAGCTCTTCATAATGATACTAAGTCGATATCCTAGCTAAATATATTTTTACGCTATACTAAGTTATAACTATACACAATGCAAATTCGCAACAATCACGCACGAGCACCTACACTAGTTCGGTGACGTCACAACCGAAAAAAATATTACACGACAAATACAAACAGACATGTTTAATCCTTTGTAGGCTTATAAATTATTAATGCATTATTAGACTCGTAGTTATTAGCGATTGAAATCTGATGATATTTTCTAACACAAGAAAAGAGGACCGGCTATGACTTAACCAGTTTTTAGGATCATCTGCACACTGATGACTATTGAATATTGTTTTAGTTATTTTGTAAATAGAATATTTTTGCTTATATTTTTGCTAGAATTAATTATGGTTAAGTTTTTAATTTTTTTAGGCGCGATACTTTTGGTTAGGTTTTGAAATTGAATCAGTGCTAAGAAATCACAAATATTTTTAAGTATAGTGTATGCTAATTATTGTACCATGCATTAACTGATTTTACAGACGCAGGTTATAAATGAGTATTCGGCAAACAAAAATGTCGATAGGGCAATGAGATATAAATACATGGTGAATCTCCTTTGAAGCAAAAACGGTGCTAACGGTGGAAAATTCTCGTATTGTTTCACAATGTTTGAATATTCGTCGATTTGGATAATTCGCTTATAATTTTATTTGTGTTAAAAGATTTCATTTGTAGCAGAAAATTAATTTTATCAATGATATCAACAAAATATTCTGAAAATAGTAATATTTTATGGGCTGTAAAAAATTAATAATCGGAACCATTAACTTTGTTAAGTGTATATTTTACAGTATCACTATTTTCAGAAATATTTTATACAATGTGTGAAACACGATTTATAAACATATAGAACTTGTGCTTTAGAAATATTGTATTCAGACCACTTAGAAAAAAATGTTTTTTTGTATATATTTTAACAGTTTTTTGAAAGAAACATAGTGAAATACAGTAGCTAAGATTCTCATTACAAATCATAATGAATCACAATGATTAAAATTTTTAGGTTTAAAGTAGATTTGTGTGTCAACATTCTCGATAAATGTTCGACTGAAAATAAACATAATGAAGAATAAGAAATTACCACAACAGCGCATTACATTTTTTTAAATCAAATTATACAAATATATTTAAATTAAAAACGAAGGTGATTACATTTAGAGATAGAAAAATTATAATTTTCATTCCTTCCAAAATTAAAATAATCATCAGCTGTGATAGTACCTACATTAATAATAATACTTTAAAATAATGATAATAAAAATTAAAAATTAAATAAACTTTCGATATTTAATTTGTAAAAATATAGGAAGTAATTATATACCTTAAAAACAAACATAATATGACAAGATTTCAATTGGTCATTATTCCAGTAGTAGTCGAGATTCCAGAGTATTACATAATCGACTGATTATATGGTAATAACAACCTCGTGAAGATGTCGAGTTCATGATATAATATTTTGTCCCAATCATCGTAAAATCTATGTGGTGGGGTCCAAGCATGGGCGTTGATGTGAGTGATAGTTAGGTTAGGTTACACATGAAACGGAACTTGACTGATAATACCGCGGCAATCGTATTAATTATGATAAATATTATTAAATACAATTGCTTTGAGTTCAATACGCTTGCACTTTACACTAACATTTGTTTTTTGAGAGCATCGATCACGCAATGTGGGTACAAATATTTTTTGAATCCGTTCAACCATGTCAGAATATGAGAGGTAGTTTGAATTCAAGACTGCAACAGAATATGAAGTTTGAGATCATACGATTACTGCGTAAAGAATACGACCTCATTGCTATGAAGAATCTGATAGTTTTCAAGATAAAGCTTAGCAAAGTACAAGCAAAGCCCAAGAAAATCCCCGAGATAATCTGCTCATATTGTATATTTTGCATATAATTTGCGATCAGATTTCACACTAAGATTGCACGTGCAAAGAACACACTAAGGAATGGTGAAAACCTATGTTGTAAAATATGCAAAATATTGTGTTATTTTTTTAAAAAAGTGATCGTACTTATCATGACTTAATTACGTCTCATTTATATCTTTATTTCATATTTATGGATCCAGTGCATTGAGATATATCTGTAGTTTTGCCTTATCAGCAGAATATTTTATTTTCGAGAAAATCTTGAATATATCATCGTATAACAGAAATTTGCTTTATTTAAAGTAGCTACTGATGTCATTATAAACGTGATGATCAATGATCGAAACAGCCTCTTTTAAATTGCAAGATAGAAAAGATCAATTCAACCTGTAAACGTTTTAATGTTAAAGAACAATTTCTCCAATAACACAAGACCAATGTAATAGATCGGTGTTGTATAACCCATAGGTTGAAAGAGATGTCGTGAATTTGAAAGAAAGTAGGTGAGGTTGACCGATTCTTTGCAGATTCGTACTGCTCCTGATGTAACGCCGAATAATCCTATGCTGAGATATTTTTTATATATCTCTGATGTTGCTACAAAATGGATATCGATCGATAGTTTTCGACACAATATTTTCTGCTAGATTTGTATACTGATATTACGAGTAAGTATAATTATCCAGCATCCGGGAAAAGTAGGATACGTTTCTCCGCTACTATATATGTATATTTGACGTATGTCATATATGTATATATATATATATATATATATATATATATATATATATATATATATATATATATATATAAATATTTAGAAAAGAATTCATATAGCATAGCTTTACATTTATTTTTTGAGGAAATAGGTTGGCTGATAATGGGTCCTTTACTACACCGATATTAATTTGTTTGATAATTTACTTCTCATCATTAAGCTGAATTATTGTACCCAGAACTTGCTTATGGGTAGATTAACATTATTATCTGTCATATCAAAACTTTAGAGATTTATTATTAGATAATAATTAGACCTGAATCATCCAAACTATATCGCGGTATATGTGCCATTTGTCACGGTATCTGATGAATTCTAGGTGTATTTTCAATTTCCATACTTCCAACCAAATTGACATGAGCATACACTGAGGATATATCTTCTCAAATAAAAAATAATCATCCAAATTGAGAAATGCCGAAGATGTTAGGTAACATAAATGAAGTAGGGACAGTCGAATTTAGAAACTCGTCTGTATGTAAATTTAAGTTTAGTTTAATATTTTAAAAGAAATATAAGTTAAATATAAAAAAACTTAATTTAAATTTTTATCGTCGCCGTGGTTTTTGACGGGGCGGCGCACCACGGGAACCCTCGTTCAATTCCCGGCCACTCATTAATCAGATACTCTATAGTACATAAATTAATAAAAATAAATTTTAATATAATTTTTTTACTCTTTGCGTTAGTTGTCAGAATTAACTATACTGTGTCTATATAAATATTTTTTCTGTTAACTTGTTATTTACGCTTTCTAATTGCCATTTTTTTAATACAATATTTATAACTTTTTAATATACGAAAAATATTCATAATTTTTTATGCCGGTAATTAACTTTAAATACATTTAAAATAGTATAAAAGACAATTAATTTTGTGAAATATGTATATTACGTATACAGATGCAAATCTTTTCCCGTACTTATTTTCTTAAACTAATTAAAACTCAACATAACAGGCTAATTTTATTCTTATGATAATATAACTTTGTGAAACTTATAATACTGTTTTATTTATTACTAACATGTATGAACTCATTGATTCTCCACAAAATAATACGATAAAGTTAGCTTTTCATTTTGGGATGATTGAATTACTTATGTAATTTATTATATAATAATTTATTTATATCTCTTTAGATTTACGTTCCTCGAGGATAGACCAAAATAAAAGCAATTTAATTCCCGAGTTAATATTTTAAAATGCCTCTTCATTTGATTAAAATTAATTTATCGCCCCCTCAAATTAATACGAGGAGCAAGCTTTATTGATTTGTAATTTAATCGTATTTTAATTTTCTGTCCAGAAATATAAGAAGGATAGGGCTAACTGACGAAAAAAGTTATCAATGAGGTGGCATGGATTTGTTATATTGATAAATGTTTAGTGCGAATTTTCACTTGATAGAACGCGCTAATAAAGCACTTGAATGCAAATATTTTATTTTGCACTTGATTTACTTTTTGGGAATTATTTTAGATGTAATTTCTATTTGATTTTACATATAGAAATAATGTTTAGATTTTATAATGTCATTTACATATTTACTGCATTGTTGCAATAAAATAAAAATATTCGGACCAAATTAAATTTTTCGTTAAAGTTAGTATAATTCGTTATAGTTAGTATAATCAAGAAGAAAAAAAATATTCCTTACCAGTAGTCAATTAATTATATATGAAATAATTGATTGATAGCAATTTTGTCACATAAATGAACAATTTTTATAGATCAATTTGGCCACAGAGATCGTTTCCTTCTAGGAAATTGTTCTTGTTAATAAATATATTTTTTAGGCTTGATTTATTAATTCCTTATTTGAATAATACATAGTTTTTATTATTACATTTTTTAGGCAATAGTTGACCGCAGCTTACTGAATTTTATTTACACAAAATGTTTGAAATATTACAATACTACATGTTAAAGTTTTTTCTGAATATCCATCACATCAATTTTTTGAAAGCGGTGAGAGGAGATCCACATCCGACGTATATTTATTCAAACTGTTTCACGGGCAAATGTGTTTTATTTGATATTTTATTAGAAATTTTATTAATTTAAATTGATGAGCGGATTTGAAATATCCCTAATTTATATGAATATTATTTTCCTTTCTATACTTAAATGACTAAAAGTAATAGTTGATCGGAATAAAACTCGAGCTAATGGAAAACTCGAGATGAGCTTTCAATTTGTTAACAAAAGATCATTGACAGCTTTCGTCGACAAAACTGCGCGGTATTTGACGATCAACTTCATCAAACTCGCCGACATTAAATATGCCGAAACTCAACCACCTAACTTTTTGCTTGATTTGCGTTTAAAAACTTTTTATAGTGGAAAGACGGTTCTTATTCTACTCTTATTCGGCATTTAGCCATTTTAGAGTTTTTCGTCACCCGCACTGTCTTTTGTTCAGATTTATTTGGTACAGCAATTTAGAAGCAATTAACTAAAAGCAATTTGGATAGTTTTAGTTTCGGAATTGTAAAACTTTATATTGAGATGATTTAACATTTTTGTATGTACAACGTTATTATAAAAATAAGATTGCAATAATAAAATATATTTATTTACTAAAAAATACATTTATTATCGAATCAGACCCCCGTTTCTATTATTGCTATTATTCAAACAGATTAGTTTAGATATTCATACAATAAACAGTGGCACGATATTCGCCAACAATTTTTCTATTCACCCGAAAAATATCTTAAAGAAATATTAAATTTTAGTCTTCTTTGAATATTCTGTAAAATCATTTTAATGGCAAGAGAAAATTGTTTTTATATGCAACTAAAAAAAACAGTTCAATAAAAACATTTCAATACCAAGTAATCTGATTTTAATAAGTCTTAATCCAATTAAACATCTATGAGAAACTTTGTAAAAATCTACAAATTTCGTTAAAAATAACAGTTATTCATCGAAGAGAGGAGTTTTATCTTTAATTATTTTAAGTTTACGTATTCATTAGTGTCGATAAATTCACTTATATGTTCATAAATTTTTGAATTTATTTTGTTCATGTCAACTTCTTTATTACTGCAATTTAATAGTATTTTTAATTAAAACTATTAAACGTTTGTTATTAATTTTACAATTAAAGAAAAAAAACCCTTTTCATTTTGCATTTTAGAGAAAATAAAATTTCTTTCAATTGTCAGTTTCATTGTTAGTATAATCTAATCTATATCTGTATTTGCTATATCTATAATACTGATAAAATATTATTCTTATCACCCCTAGTAATTTTTCCGCAAAAATATTGTAACTTTATTCACATAGAGACCATCTACCTAAAGTTGTGTATCAGTAATAGGCGAAATAGATCTCTTATTTGACGTTCCAGGTAAATATTTGAACGCTTTAATCTATCAATTTGCTCAACCTCTTAGTTAATTTATAATTGGATAAAAATAATTTATAACTCAAGAAAGTAAAATTGTTAATCGTATAATTTAATTTAGTCACAATGGTCGATACATATTTTTAAATATTTCGAATCTAGTTTCATGTAATTATCTCTTTATTCGATTTGTCTCTTCTGTGGTTCTCTTGAAGGCAATTTAATTCAGGAGTTATTATTTAAGAGCAATTTAGAAATTAAAAAATACTTCAATTCATAACGTATTAATTTTTTTAATTGCAATACAATCCATTTCATATTAAATTTGTTGTTTTACTAATTGCATTTCATATCATTTTTTTTTTCATGCAAGCCAGAGGGAATAATTATTGAAAGTAAGAATTAACATTATTTTATTGATACCTTTTTGTTTTAAATATAGCCAATGAATAATAAAGAGTGCCTGTTTTCAGGTCTAAGGAAATATGAAAATACGCGAATACATTGCTATCTATTGTGATTCTGCGTGATCGAGATGGTGATTATTATTTCAAATAATAATTATGTTTTCTAATGTTTGTCCAATTATTTATAAAACTGGTGAAATAAAACGATATTGACGAAAAACAATAGTATTTCTTATGTTTACAATCAAAATAAAACCTAACCAAACAATTTTTAAATAAAAATGTAACAGTAGTTGCAGTAATACATTTAAAGATTTCTGCAGATACAATATGATTATATCT
This sequence comes from Druceiella hillmani, assembly GCA_039881145.1. NCBI lineage: Eukaryota > Metazoa > Arthropoda > Insecta > Lepidoptera > Hepialidae > Druceiella > Druceiella hillmani. The sequence continues at coordinate 16,537,786 of JAYKKI010000018.1, read as the reverse complement.
GTCAGGTCTGGTCAATTATTATTTTATTGGCTGTTTCTCATTAGAAGGACCGAAGTAGCTAAACAATCGTTTTCGACATTTAAATCTCTAGCCTTTGAAAGATTTCATTTTATGAATGACAAAATTGTAGAAATCGATTTCTGCCTGATTCATATTTATCGTTGTACTTCCGATACATCTGAATTTGTGAGCCACTAACACATAATGTTATAATCGATTTTGATAATAATGTTATAATCGCTTTTGCTACATATTTTAATTTGCTGCTCAGAAGAACTAAATTATTTACTACCCTTGCCCTTTTTTTCTTTATGCAGCAAGCACCATCCCTCGTTACGGAACAATAAATTAGACATTGCAAGTCCCAAGCTCGTCCGCGAACCACTTATCTTTTGGGCTCATTTTATTTTTCTTGTGAATCCCGTATTTTGTATCACCGAGTAAATCCGAAAAGTAAATACTGGTAAAAATTTTGGTCAAGAGCTTGAAAGAAAAATAGAAGATTGATAAATTTGGTGAAATTAATTAGATATGCAGTCAAATAATAATTATCATAAGCTTTTAATAGCTACACATGTTATAGTATTTTCTAAGAAGTTGTAAAATCTTGATTTTCTTGAATTTTTCTAACGAGAAAAAAAACATTTTTTGGTACGTCAAGCTTGAACTAAAGTTTTTATCTAAAAGTAACCGACATCTAAAAATTAGATTAATTGACATGAATGCATTAAGTAAGGAACGAATTGTATAAAACAGTTTATTGAGGATTATCTGGAGATTTTTTCCTATTTGGTTAAAATATTTTAAAGACGTGTTACTAACACAACACACAAAATTGTGCAAATTTGTAAATAATTATATCAGGTATACTACAAAAAAATGACAAACTTAATAGAAAAGAAATTTGCTATTAACGAGATATAATTATCTTAAATGCTTCGTACGTAGTCTGAGCCTACACTTCTTAATTAAATGCTAAGTGAGCGAATTTGGTTGCAATAGACGGCACTCTCTTTTATGGCAGTTACAAGTTAATAAGTCAAGATTGGTAAATATTTTTTCATTGATGTAAAAGTTATTATATGTTATATTATTTGCATAAGTTTGTAAATATGACCTTCGTCAAAATGTGATAATTAAAAATGCATTTCTCCAAATCATTAGATCTGGAGAGAGAGGATGGGACGATAGGCGCAATAATATATATATATATATATATATATATATATATATATATATATATATATATATATATATATATATATATAAAATATGCGCAAAGCTTTTACATGTCTACGAGACGTTTCAATACGCACAATCTCGAATTTTTTATCAGTGAAATGAAATTTCAAAATAATTACTATTAAGCATCTTGGGGTTTAGGTGTAAGGTTTCCCTAGAGGAAGGGAAAGATTGTTTCATTCATCAGTTAGCCGTATCTTAGTTAACTTAGGTTTATATTAATCTAGTATTTACAAAGTTTATCAAACTCATAAAACACATGTAAGTAAGAATTAGCTTTCAAAATTTCTCATTAACAGCGATTATTATCATAAGAACAACAACATTGCTGTCAGTCTATATTGCAGATAATGGATTTTATGAGAGGCGGCAATTTAGTAAATATTTTGCAAGCAGAAATAGACACATTAATTTATTTCTTCCTCAGGTTATAATGGCGAGTAAATGTTAAGAATTTACAGTTTAATTTATAATTTTCTTACAAGATATAAATGAAGATGGAGTAGCTGGCGGCAATGAATGTCAGTCAATGTTTTGATACGTTTACAAGGATTCAGTTTGGATCCATTTGGAAATATAAGTAATAGTTTGCTTTCTACTGAATGCTAATATTTACACAATTTGTATATTTTGAAAATAGTCTTTAAAGACACGTTAATTAAATTGTAGAATACTCTAATTTTTATGTAATTTGCACTCAAAGATTAATTTCGGGTAATTTTGTCAAGTGAATATTGCTCTTCATATTATAACAGGATTTACACAATTCATATTGTCATCATAGTTATAAGGTAATTTAAATATTTCTATAATAGATATTTTGAAAAGTTAAAATTTGATACTTGGACTAATTCTGGGAGTACTACCCAAGTAATACCTACAGTAATTAGAAAACTGTTGACGTTACTTATTGCTAATATTTAACTAAACAAATTATTACCTCCCCTCTCTTCGTAATTGTTTATTGCCTTTCATACATTTTGCTGTTGTTATAGCTCAATACTTATTTAACATAGTAGGCGAGACTCTGCTGGTAATTTATGCTCTTTTTTACCATTTATGAAAATATCTTGGCACATTTTCGTCCAAAATAATAAAAATTCAAGTATGTGAGTATTTAATTGCTCGCGCTTTAACAAAACTACCTTGTATAATTTATGCTGTGTTCAATTAATTTATGGGGGTAATGATTAGATTAATTTATCTTCTATACAATGACCAAAGAAAGTATTTGTAACGCCGTCAAAAATATTAACCTCTACGTCTTTTTAACTCTAACGTGAATGGTATTTAATAAAAAGTGCGATGACGCTTTTGTTGAATATATATAACAAAATTTATCTTTTAGATCAGAAAAGTTAAGTCAAAATTGTTATTAGTATGAAATTATAGGATTTACTGTTCTTCATTACTTACACATCATGGTTAAATTTTTTGACGTACGTACTTTTTCGCCCTCGATGTGAATTCAATGATAAAGCAAAAATTTTATTTTACCGTAATATGTTTAAACATAATGCAATGAAATAAAAATGATGATAGAAGAGAAACCGAAAGAAAGCTCGCAACTCGACTCAGCTATGAGGTCATCGTTATAAATTTTGTTCAATTCTTTCGCTTATTTCGGAAATTCTCTGCAGTAAGGAGATTCCAAGATTAAATTCTAATCATAACGAAACTTGAAAAGTTTTTATCTAGATGGGCATTTTTTCATATCTAAGTTAATTCATATTTATTTTATCAAAACATAAATTTGTTGATTGTGACCTGTTTTTACTTTCGGAGGTGCTCATATATTTCCGGTTCTCATCATGAAGAGCTCAGATTTTTAAGTCAATTTTGTAAATGTAGGTAATAATTTTAAAATAGTTTTGGAACACAATCGTTACTTAGTTATAATCAGTGTTTGTAATAACAATAGTTTTATTTTACTTTGCTTTTCGTATATTGTTGTTAATACAAAACTTCGATCTTAAAATCTTGAGTTTGCAGGGATATTGCATGCTTAAACCATGAGATTGATAATTTGCTGGTTTTCAATTGATATCGTGGGCTACAAGTAGGAACTTTATGATGGAATATCAAGTTCGAATGTTGTAGTAGTGTGACCTACCTAAACTGTGTGTCATGTGTGTGTGTGTATACACGTGTGTGTGCGCGTTGGCGTTCGCGTGCGCGTGTGGTAAATTTAGTCCTTTTCGAATTTATGACGTCCATATTATATTTTGTTCAGCCGTATTTGATTAAATTTCTGAGTATTTAATATTTTTAAATTTTGAAACTTTATTTCGAAAACGTTTATTATTGTTACGAGATTTTTTACTTTCATTTACAATTTATCAATTTATTATTTGTAAAAAGATGTCCAAAGTCTGTGAAGCATCTCTGATTTTGATAATACGTGTTAGGAACCTTAATTATCAAATTCTTTAATAAAGTCAAATTGGCTACGTGCTTTCTCGGGCAAAATTGTATTCTCTCGAATGTAATTACATGGTTTGATATATTTGTGGGAATTGACAAGTTATATTCATGGCTTATTATACAGGCTGTTTATATTACGATTTTTCATGGCAAACAAGTCTATTTATTTACTCCGTGCTCACGTTTGCCTTTCGAATCATTTTCGAAAAAAAAATTTTGTCAATAACAATAAGAAGAAATATTGATTTCTGTATTATACCTTTTTTTCAAAGAGATATCTTTCGTTACTCAATCAACTAATTGGGCCCACCCGCTTTTGCCAGAAATTTTCCACCTTGACAATTACTTTAAATGATCATCATATTTCATTTTCTTGCTAATTTCAATGAATGAATAAGGGGCACATTACTAACAGTAGACATGTATTATTAATTGAACGCATTTCACCACAATACAGCACAAAATTTCTTCCTATTTCATTTTAGTAAGTCTTCAAGCCACGATGTACATATGTTGTTAAAACCCATAAATAATTCCTCGACGAGACACATATTAATTGTTTAAATTATTTTATAGTTATTTCAATAAAATAAAATGAATTCCTCCCTAAATTGTAGTTTATTTTTATACAATTGTCAAATTGTAAATAATTTCATATGAAAAGTAACACTTATATTTCCAGATACAAAAATTCACTTCTGAATGTATTTCTTTGTGATTTGTAATTCAAAATATGTTACGTGGACGTAGTTTTAGAAATTTAATTGCGGTCTTATTATAAACATCTTACATCTTTATACATAACTGTTCAATTGGATTTAAAAAATTATGTTAAAGTAGAGATTTCAGAGTAATAAGAGTTCTTTTCTATTATAAAGCCGTAATCATTGTCAACCCTCCTTGATCTGTATTAATTGTCTTATTCAACTTTTGACGGAAAATGATAATGACGGTATAATTTGATTATTTATATTTTAGTTGAGTTACGACGTCGATATACAATCAAGAAATAGCAATGAAGATTAAGAAACTTGATTTTGTAATTATCTGTGCATTTTCTCACCTATAATTCTCACTTTAGTCTATTTAATTTTACATTAAATATAAATAAATATATTAAAGGTAGAGTAAAGCTAGATTTAAATACAAATTGGAGGTAATATAATAAAAAGTAGTTTAACAAATAATTTGGTTCACATATATTTGAAAACAAAAACGAAACCGTATTGATGTTCAAATAATTTACTGATACTCGAACGGTGCATTTTTCACTTGCTTTTCTTACTCATGTACAAATCGTTTTTCAGAATTTTTTTTAATTTGTTTCAATAAAAAGTTTTTTCAATAATCAATACTGAGTGGATTCAGAGATTTTGTGGATTTTAAAACTGCGTTGATACAAGGAAATTTTGAAATAAATGTAAATTGTGACTTATTGATTAGTGAGCCGAAAGTAATTTTAAATAAGTTTGTTGATTTTAAATTAAGTGTTTTATAATTATTCAATGATGTCACTTGAAAAAAATATTTATACAATAATCGAAACCAAATAGATACATTAATTTTGCTGACTGGAAAGCTGTGGTTAAGATATGTTAACTTTGGTATAAGTATATATTATTGTAACTTCAGGATTGATGAGCTAAATTTAAACTTATATAAGTTTGTTGATTCTGAAATAAGCTGTCTTTTTTAATTTTAAGAAATAGCTTTATCCGAGACGTAAATTGTTACCAATAAAGTTAATCTAATGAATTGAATCCCTCATAAAATAGATAACGAAGCACAAAAGTTCCTTAATAAGATTTCCGTAGTTAACAAATTCAGAAAACATCTAGTTGTTACGTTGGTCTGTTCCTAATACAAATGTTAAACATTACCAGATTACTTTGATTCGATTTTTTAAGGATTTAAGTTTTTTTTATTTTTCTTCATATTTTTGTCGTTTCGTTCTTTTTCATATTTTCGTCAATGGAGAATTGTAAATCTTGGTTCCTATCAGATTTATACTTATGAATATTTTTTCATTCTATTCAATTGACTTGCTTTTGAGGGCCATAAGAATGCAGTGGCTTTTATTACTAAAAGTATACAGAGGCTTATGGCGACTCCATACAATTTTTGTTCTAAGATTTAAAATAGTTGCCATAAATTAATTTCAGTGCTTATGAAAAAAAAATAGCAAGCACTATCTCAGCAACCAGAGATCATGTGGAAAATAACAATGCAATCCTGTTTACATTTGAACTCAAAAGCGCTCACCGTGTTTCTTAAAACTTTGTATTGCTTTATTTTGTATGAGACAAAACAATTCTAAATCTGATTTTGCTACTTGCCAATAAAAACAAAACGATTTCCTTGTTTTCTCTTCATTTCTGCGAATAAAAACATTTCTCGTTGTAAATACAAAAGCTATCTTCGCCTCGCAAATTCCAGTCTGAGAACCACTTTTCTCGTTAGCGCATTTTATTTAATATCTTCTGAATACAGGCAGCAATTAAATGGATCTATTATGTACATGTTTTTGTTAAATTAGTATGTTTTACTTTAAAAAAAATTGATCTGAGAAATATTTTTATATTAATCTTGAGAAATATTTTTATATTAATGAGTGATACATTTATTTTACATTACAAAGCAAACATTTATTTTTTAAATTTTGTGTAAATTTTAGAATAAATAACTGCCCAATTTTCAAGTTTGGCGAATTTCATCATTTGTACAGTAAACCTCATGTCTTAACAAAAATAAACACGGTTTGAAATTTAGTTTTCATGAGTTTTTAAAAGAGGAAACATTATTGAAAAAGTTACTACCATAACTCTTAAATATATTACTATTTAAAAGCTTATTCCATCCTTCTTATCCACATAACTTCTGTTAGGTTCTATGGGTGTTGTGAGTAAAAATAGTTTAGTAGGCGGTAACAAATATTGACATGGTAGGCGGTAACAAATATTGACATGGTAGGCGGTAACAAATATTGAAAGAATTGAGTATATATTTGTATTATTAATTAAAGCTGCTTCGTTTTGTAAAGTTTGGCTGCGATTTCTAGTCACTACTACCATCAGAGTCATATGGGCCTTTTCTGTATATGTAGATTGATTTCCTCGTAATGCTTCTGCCAAAAGCAGGTATTTGTTGATTAAATGGACATAGAGGAAATTTCAGAGGAAACTTTCAGTTTAACTGTTTAATTCAAGGATATATTTTATTTTACAGAAAAAAAAACACACAAATATGCTATGGAATTGAAACAAGAAATGACCTTGCATTCGAACATTTCTTTAAAGGACTAAGAATAATAAATACATTTATAAAACATATAATTAAACGCAAATACGAATAAGACACTGTTAACATAATTAAGTGAGACAATATTTCATGCAAAAAAGACTACAAATCAATGCTGACTACATATGTAATGAAAGATCAATTAAATAAAAAGGCAATTATAAATCATCAGTTGACTACGTTGGTCGCTCTGGTTAACTGATTTAGGACAATGAATAATTCACGGAACATATATTTCAAACCTAATTAGATCAGGGGGCGTGACCTTGTAAGTTGATCGAAAAATAACATTTCTTTATTGTACAAGTCATACTACGGTCGAGCAGTGATCTCTTACGAAGTTTATTCAAGTTTAAAGTTTGGAATCTGTATCTGACTCAGCGAAGATAAACAGTCATAATTACCTTGATAGGTGTTGAATATATTATTAAATCTAACAACGAACTTCTATGATATGGCGCATCACATTTATATTCATGAATATTTTATAATTTAATTTGGGGCCAGCCATAAGGTAGTGCAGGGCTTTTAAATTTTGTTCTCTATATTCTCAGGAGCATTGTACGAGGTTTAGTATGTTTTAACGTTTTCAAAGACTTTGGTCCTTCTTGAATAGACCTAGTATACATTTTTTTTCCAATGTCCAAAGCAAAATACAGTTTACTATGTAGTATTCACCAAAATTAGGCAAACTGTCGATTTTTCGAGTTAATATCCCGTATCGGTTATCTAAAGGTTACTTTTATTTTTTTTCTTTGTGGTTTCTTCTTACTTAGTCACTTCAATACAGTTTTTTTCTCTTCACAGTAAATGAGCAAATTATCCAAATCAACTTGTATGTTCGAACAGTCATGGGTGTTCTTCACACGTGTCAATATTTTTATACCATCTGCATATATAAAATCAAATAAAAATCCACTATTATGCACAGGTATTATGTATGCTTTTATCCAGATATAGACAAACTTCCTTGCGCTCTACACTTATCAAAGAAGAGAGCTAAAGGAACACATATGGTATCTGCGATAGATTTGATGAAGCCAGAATTCAAATTCTCTGGTCCTGGGTAAAAATATATATCAAAATGTCTGCAACATCAAACGACACGAAAGAAAAGCTAACATAAAAAGAGCTAGTGGGCTTGAAGATATCTACATTTATGACCAATTATTTGTGTTTGGATCAGTGGACCCGAAAGTTGACTGAAAGGACTCTGACAACATTTGACCAGCTAATATTTTCACCGGGATGATATAGCTGATATCAATTTGTTTCATGTAACACACACACACACACACACACATATATATATATATATATATATATATATATATATATATATATATGTATAAATATATATAGCAATTATGTATGCAACATATGACTGACAACATGGCTTAGATAAGCATTTAAATTAGGACCAAAGTTCTATATTTAAAAAAAGATCATTTTTTTATTTATTATTATAGATGACGTTTCACGAATTTAACTAACCAATACTGAATAAAATTTGGCAGGGAGTGGGGGAGGAGGGGTTTACGCGGACGAAATCCTGGGCACAGCTAGTATGAAATAAATTCATAAATTCATGTGCCGACAGTTGGCAATAAAGGCCTCTCAATAAATATTAAACGCGTTTGAATGGATTATTAGGAACGTAAAGTATTTATGTTACTTATCTTTATGCAAATATTTTAATTATATATCTTCTTACACTAAATAAAAGTCCACATAACCGAATAATTTTAGTTTTATGAAAAACATAACGTTAGTGAGACGTCTCAAGTTGAAGACTGTCAACTAACTATGTGTGAAAATATATTGATAGAAGGTAATGATAAAGTTAGGTTTTGATTGTTTATTTAATTATACAATTCAGTTGTTATTTTCTATTATATATTTGTTATCTAAAAGATTATCATTTTAACGCTTAGTATGGATAGATCGTACGAAAAGCAATTTAATTCAAAAGTTAAAATTTGACAAACAGCTTCTTAATTTGATAAATGAAAAATTATCGCTATCTTAAATTAATGGTACCAATAAGCGTTATTATGTAGATTAAATTTTTTTTCTTTTTCAGAAACAGGAGAAGAAAATTGACTAACTGAAGAAAATGCATGGATTTGCCATACTGATAATGTAATAGTATGAAACTTATTGGGATGTAAACTTGACTTGTTGATAAGCAACTAGCTTTATTGAATGCCCTAAACTAACCACATATTTCTATTCAATTATGTTATTTTGTACTTGATTTATGTTTAGAGATTCCTCCCGTAGTGAAATAACGATCTAATTTCAATGTATTTAGCTCTTGAAAGTTTATAATTTTTGGTCTTTCAAATTTCAAAGTCTATTTTCCACAAGAGTAAATACAGATGCGTAGTAAATACATATATAAAGTGCTTGTGGGTGCTATAAAGATACATAGACTTGGCGTGGAAGTTAAAAAAATGTGATAAGATTTATTAATGTCCATATTTGAGTGAATCGGAGATTTGTTTGAGTTAGCATTGATACCAGTAGGTAATAAAACTTCCCAATTCGTGAGCCTAAACCAGTGCTACAATTGAGTTTGTTGATCGATAAATAAACTTCTTGTTAGTTATGAACCTCTCACTGTATTGCGACATGTTATAAATCCTAATAACCTAATCGAAGTATCGTAGTTTGTTAATTAGTTACTCATCGCGTCGAGTGGGCGGCTGGTTACTTGCACTCCCTCCAATGATCCTTACCACAGTTCACGCCTGGCGACGATGACTAACTCATAATAAATTAACAACCTGCATCCGTCGCCGCTCCATTTTGGGCGCGTAGCGGATGAAGATGGAGGACGCACGAATAAATATCGAATTATCTTCAATAGAATGCTGTAGATGTAACTTTGATTTTGCCTTCTTGGGTTGCTGTATGATCCGAAGTATGTGCTGTGTTTTACTCTACTTTACTTTAAAACTCACTTTAATTTAAAACTTAGTGTAACCACAGTAAATTTAGTACCGCGGGGACCAGGGTTTGATTCTGGATCGCTCGTCGAGCGGGGCGAGGCTAATTTTCTGGTTGGCTATAAAAGATTGCTCTCGTAGCATTAAGTTCGGCCTATGTATTTTTTTAAATGCATTGAAAGACTAGACTTTTCTTTATAGTTAGATAGTAAAAATACAAATAAGAAAATTTTTGTCAATTGGGTAGTGCGCGAATTAGTTATGAAAGTTTAGATAATAAAAAGAAACGAGGAAAACCTTCTTTTTATTATTTATTTTTTTAGGTTTGATTTTTTTATTTCTTTTCTAAATAATATATATCTTTATTATTTAATTCTAGAATACAGTTAAGCGAATCTAAACGATGTTCCACCAATCTAAAATAATAAAATTCTAAATGTCAACTTTTATACGAATATCCACAATAACAAACCACTGAAAGCAGTGATCGGTGATTCACAGCTTCATCAGGGGATTTAATTCATAGGTAATCTTTCACAGGTTTATTTTCTATACATTATTTATTAGAAGCTTTATTTAATTAAGGTATTGAGCAGGCTTGGATTTTAAATGTTTTGTGCATATTAAATTTTTTCCACACTCCACAACTAAAAGCAAAACCTGGTTAAAATAAATATTGAGACAAATGGTCTGATTTTAATATGTTAATATATTATTGGCAGGCTTAGTTGAAGTAAAAGCGACACGGCACTTGATTGTTAACTTTATCGGATAATAAATACATTTTCGCTTGATTTGCGTTTAAAGACTTTTTTGTATTGAAAAGACGACTCTCATTATTATTAATATGGTCGTCGAAAATTATAAAATTGCTAAATTGTACCCCAAAGATATTTGCTAAGTGCCCACCTGAAAATGTAGGTCGTGGTAAAGAATTTAAATAAAATAGAAATGATATCAAATCAAGTAGGTTCATTTGATTTTGAGTAATCAATTTCTACAAAATTAGCGCCAAATATTTCGATATTAGAAATCTTTGTGTTTTTTAATTACTAACTATCTGCTGACATGCCAATTATTAACGTATATTTTCGGTAAAAATTTACTTTCATTAATTTACATCGTTAAATAATTGTTTTGTAATCGACATGACTAACCAACACTTTCTATCTTTCCCGCAAAAATAAGTTAAATGAATGTTGAGTTTCACCCCTGTAGACTTATGTAATATGAAAACCTTTCATTGCTGACTTTGTTAAGCCTGCACGCAGTTAAATATATTTGAAAGACCTATACAATAATTAAAAATATTATTAAAACAAAGGAATCACCACTAAATTTATATTTAAATTTAATTATGACATATTTATAGATGAATATCGATAAATTCTTTTCTCATTTATTTTTTGTGGTCTGCAATTGTAAATATACCTCTAATGTAAATATAAATTTTGGAATAAATTTCGATACATGAAGTGCTTAACTTGAATTGTCAAGCTGTTTACGTGACTAATTTAATAAAGAACTTTTTGAAAACTGTTAAAACTTTTAAAATTAACTGTGCAATTTCAGTCAATTCAGTTAATGTTTCTGCGTCTGCATTTGCTATCCGCCCTATTTCTAAAATAATACTCATTAAATATATTATTTTTCTCGCAAAAATATTCTAACTTTATTAACACACAGATCATCTACCTAAAAGTTATTTATTAGGAATAGGCAAAAAAAACCTCTCGTTTGATATTTGAGGTAAGTATTTAAACGCTAAACCCATTTATCGCTCAACATAATTAGTTAATTTTGAATTTAGTAAACATAGTTTTCATTTTAAAATTTACCGTGATCAAGATTCTGTTTTCAGCAAACATGTCGCAAATATTTCGACAAAAGGCGATAATAACGTTATGTGTTTATTGTAACAATGTAAAAGTTTGAGTTCCATTGTCGATAGGTTTTACCAAGTTTTATAATTATCTCTTTATTAGGTTCGTGTCGTCGATGGGTCCTATGAAAGCAAATCAATTAGGAATAATTATTTTAGAGGCAAGCATAATTTTAATAAATTTATATAATTTAGAAAACCTTTTTTCCTTTTAAATTGCGTAATTATCGTTTCTATAGTGAGCCGTCTTTAATGATTAGTAATTGAATTATTCATACGCATTAATTTTTTTACGTAAGTGGGGGAGTTTTTTTCGTAACAAGTATCAATCAATCAATATACATATCTTATATATGTACATATTATGTGTGTGTGACGTGTGCGTATGCGTGTGCGTGTGCGTATGCGCGCGTGTGTGTTTAAAACTTGGCTTACATAATCATCGCGTTCTTAGGTTTGTGTCAACGGTGGGTCCAGTGGAAGCAATTTAATTAGGAATAAATATTTTAGAGGCAAGCATAATTTTTAAAATTAAATATTTCAAACAAATTGGGATTTAGAAAATCGTTTTAATATCCTCAATTGGTCTAAATTTTGTAATTAAATATTTTAGACCAATTGGGCATATCGAAAATCCCTCCTCATTTTAAAGTGCATATATATCTTTTCTAGAATGGGTTGTTATTACGGATTATTAATTTAATTACACGTACATATTTATATCTTTCCACACTGCGGAGAAGAAGTCTTTCAAACACCCAGTTCATTTTTACTATCAGCATCACTTCTATCATAACGAATACCAAGTTAATTCATCTCATTGTCACATTAATTTAAAACTTAGTTATCTGCATCTAAAATGTATGTAAATTTATCTGAATTAATTAATTTGATATCTGAATGAATTTATCTGGTTGAAACATTTATAAAATTATTTATTAATGACAATCAAGATACTTTCTACAGATTTTAAAGGTGATTTGAATCTGCCATATTCAAAATATTTAAAAGACCCGCGATTTACACAGGATATAACTGGGAAAAACACCGTAAGTAATTATATAGTGTATTCATTTCACTAACCAGCAAACAAACGACAAACTTAGTAGAAGTGAAATTTGTTATGATAGAGATAAAATAATTATTTTCCACCTGAGGGAAGTTAATGAAAACGTTAACTTTTGATCATTTGAAGTTCTAAACATGTAATTCGCTTATTGATGTTTTGATTATAATTCGTTGACAGAATTTGATATCAAAGAGTTGAAATTTATTTTAGCTTTTTTGTTAAACTTGGGCCGTTGATCGACCACATTGAAGGCAATTTAATTCATAATTCAATAAAACACGGATGTTTTCTTCATTTGCTTATTATGAATTTCTCCCTCGTTTAGATTAATATGGTGAGCCAAGATTAATTACAGTTAATTTAGATATTTGCTACTTTTCTTTTTTTGCATGTATTATGAGAAAGAAATTGCAGATGGCGATATACGTAATTTTGTTGTAATTTTAAGTGTTAACAAAAGTATATTGACAATAAAACAGACAGTATTTAGTTTGAAAAACAAAACAGACAGTGCTATTATTGTTTACTGTATAAAACTGAATGAAGTTATCGGTAGAAAACACCATGTAATGTTATTTGGTTCATATTCATAACGTTATTTGGTTCGTATCAACAATTTTTAATGCTAGTATTTTTGTTATATATATATATATATATATATATATATATATATATATATATATATATATATTACATGCAGTTATAATAGGTTTAAAATTGTTGACATAATTATATAATTGTGTTTCCGCATAAATGTTTAATTGTTGATTCTATGTATGCAGGTAATTTGCAAGAATTTAGTAATGTTTGACTAAATGTATAAACATTTTATGTTGAGTTTATGTGTCCAAAATCGAAATAATTATGTGTAAAATATTCTGTTTAGAAAACACAGTGCACACTTTTCAGTTTTGTATCAAATATCTTTCTTACAATAATAGCAGATAACAGTGCTATTATTGTAAGAAAACTATTTGATACAAAAAATACGTTTTTGAGTATTTTATATATAAATTACTTTATTTATACAAAGGAATATAATTATAGTTGTAGTAAAATGTATATAGTCTGATAGAACCTTTGTTTTGCTAAAATGGTAGATATGAAAGTGAATTCATTTGTCCATTTATTACATCCTTTTCTTCATGCTAAAATACTAAGTGGATTTCAATGAAAAACACGGAAGTAAGATGAAACCAGACAAAGACATGGATTATAATAGAAAGTCGTCATAAACTTAACTAAATCTCGCAAATTATTCCCTCCTTGATATGGATATTAAATGAAGGGGATTGTCGAGTAGAATACAAAAATAGATACAATTAAATGAAACTACTAGATGTAATATTATTTCTACTTTATTTATTTTTTTAGCAAATTAGCGAAGATTGACATCTGCAGTGGGCAATTAGCAAAAATGTGGTCAATCTTTGCTAATTCTCCACTTGAAGATGTTGTTACACAACGAAACCTATGTCATGGTAAAGAATTCATGTAAAGTATAAATAATGCTACATCACGTAGTTTCATTTAATTGTGAATAATTAATTTCTACAAGATTAACGCCAAATATATTCAATGTAAAAATTGATTATTTGTAGACATAACGAAACTTACTATTATGAATTATTTAACAAATATCAATACAAAAAGCCATATTACTAATTTTTTAATATCGCATTAAAAGCAGAGTTTATCTCCTAACAGTGCGATTACACTCACGCGCTAATATACTTTTAAAGGTTATCAGCAGAATGCAGGAAAGCGAGAGGCAGAAAGGTGGAGGGGGTTGTGGACATCACCTCCTCGAACAGGTATACGCATAAAGACGTCATCATTGGAAGACGTCTGCCCTTACTGAGAATAAAGGCTGCGCCAAATTTCAGATGGTTAATATTATAATAACGAATGGTTACACTAATTACTGCAATAATACTTTTGCGGGGACTGAACCCTGGGAACAGCTAATCGGTAATTTTAAATACACTCGGTATTTGTCATTACAAGTTAAATCATTTGTCAGTATTTTTCTCTTATTACTATATTTCTTTATCACTATATGTCGTATTATTTGATCACATGGCCTATAATGGCGCGGCGCACTGCAGAGACCCGGGTTCCATCCCCGGTTGCTCGTCGTGATTGGTGTTCTGGTTGGCTGCAAGATATTGCTCTCGTAGTAATAAGTCTGCCATATGTATCAATTAGATACGTTAATGTACATAAATAAATACTCTTCAAATACATACCTATCCCATTAAAAATATAAATCTCAAAAAGGGAAGTTAAATTTACATCACTTACGTTAAATATCAAAGTTATGTTAAGAACTTACAAAATGTATAAGCGGATCTCTTAAATATATTTGTACTGTATTATGTTCTAATTTTATGTGAAGAAATTACTTGGAACTTGAATGTTATTTCGATTTTAACTTTTTTTCAACTAACATGATTATCTATAGAGAACTTGCCCTGTATTCACATTTATTTTTTGAAAGAATTTTATGACTTTTTTGAGAACTAATAATATTAAAGCGTAGAAAATTATAGTTTATGAAAAATCTTTCAGAATTCCAAGGCGCTAAGTGAAATCAATAATTTTTGTAATTTAATTAGGTAAAGCCCTCGAAATTGTTTATCATACATACATTCAGTGTCAAAATACCGTAACTACCCAAAATGACACCCGATGATCAAATTACGCTATATATATATATATGACTTTTTTAGAAAATAAAACATTACAGCACTATATAATAAAAGTAACGCCATTTAATGAACCATTTAGCGGTGATTCAAAATTATTAAGATTATTTTTGACAACTTGTCCTTGTTCCAGAACACAGTTCAAAAACACATTTTGGCAAAGAGTACAAAACGGAACTTACTGGAATTTTTTATATTGGAAGCTTTCATATTATCAGTGTCAATCGGTGATAAATAGAAATACTCTCCATATTTATCATAGTCAACTAAATATTTTGTCATTAGTGTTCTTTTACCGTTTTATTACAAGGTATGTTTCATTACTCCTTGGATTAAATCGCACCGGGATCCCAGTTTAGAAACCATCAGCAGTCGCTCTCCCGCAACAATCAGTTAAGGGCAACATTATTTTTACTGCCCTACAAATTTCCATGGAAGTCCATGAAAGGAAAATTATCAACAGTTTCTCAACGTGAATTTATATCATATTTTGTCAAAATTATTTCTCATCGGCAAGGCGTTGTGCATTTAATATTGCCACAAAACTATACATTTATTTAGAAAACAAACAGAAAATTAGCAATCGAAGGAGAGAACATGGTTTATAGGAACCCAAATTTAAAATTTGAATCATCGTATTATTTCACCACTAATAAGGGGTTCGCCACATTATCATTTGAATGATATATATTTTAGGTCTCTTTTTTTACGGTTTAAAGAAACGTCATAAAAACGAAAACATATACAAAGAAATTACATCCGACTCTCGGGGTTTTACATCGGATAAAAAACTTTTTTTCATTCTTCAATAGTCAGTATTGGATATCTTACGTTTATTTTAATCAAGAATTTAATGAATTTTATCAAGATTTAGAGCATACATTTGTTAGAATAGATGTATTAATTTATCTGTTTGAAATCAATATGGCGAGTGGCTATTAAATGTTAGTTAAATATAAGTAAATTTGCTTTCGGATGCACGCCAATATTTTTATCACAGTCTACGTACTTTAAAAACAGTCTTTAAATAAAAGGTATGTAAAATGTAAAATACTCTATTCTATATTTTACATACCTTATATTTATAGAATGTTTTCAAAGTATGTAGACTGTGATTTGGTTCAGAATTGATCAGTAAGAATATTTATAACTAGCTGCATTACCCGGCATTGCCTGGATATAATTTTTTATTACTATTTTTTCTATAATGGTTTCACGTTGTCCTTCAGTTTGATTTTCTATTATTCAACGCACTATTTTTCCAATTCTTGTAAGTCTCTTTTCTCGTTTTTCTTTCTCTTAGCTATTTTGCTAGATTTTATAAATAATTTTATATAAGACACAAAAAAATTTAAAATAATAAATAAAAAAGACTTTCGCTTGTTATTAATTTTTTTCAGGACAATGTGGAATCTTTAGAAAATTCTGTAACTTTCTAACAAAAACCTGGAAGATTTTTAGCGAACATACCGCTATGTCACATATACATTTTTCACTTATATAGACCCCTATAGATGATAGGGGGTTTTGAAAAAGGTCCAAATAATATATGAAAAAATTAATATCAACATTATTAGAACTTGGATATTTTGTTTTAAGAGATTTAGTATTAATGCAGTGTAAATTATGGCTTAAAAATCGAAACGAAACTATTCGCTACAGTTTACCACACGTCTGATAATTTTTAATAATCGATTGGATAGTTCTTATTAATTATATGGGGATAATTTATTTACTAATTATGCAATCAGAGCATCTTGCGCAGTAATAATTTGATTATCAAGGAATTTATTTCCAACAAGCGGACTATTTACAAACTCCATCCAAAACTCACACGCGCCGGTAGTGGCAAACTAATAATTAAAGGTTGGAATATAATGGTCCTTAAAAAGCCTCAGTAGCTGGCTTGCAATACAAAATGGCAAATTCCAGTAGCTAGCATACTGACGATGAGGCCAAAATACACATGTCGTCAAAATGAGTCAGTATAACCATGCAATAAAATGGCATATGCCAGTAACTGGCGCACTAAGCATACACTTGAAATGGCATGCAATATGGCGAGTTGCTTTGTGGCACGCCTATACTAATAAGTGATGATATATATGCCAGTATAACATTATCTGCAGTCTCTGTAGTAGACAATTTTACACCAAGTTTGAGTTAATTACGTAAATATTCGAAACGAATTAAATGTCATTATTCCATTACATGCAACGGAATGCATAGCTATATATACTAGATAAAAGAAAACATAGAAAATGAAACATTTGTGTAAAATTTGGATTAGCGGAATGGAAATATGGAGAAAAAGATTGTTTTGTAGCATGCTTGTAGCTATAAGATCCATTAGGACGTGCTTTTCGAAATACGAGGTACATTTGTATACCTAAGAAGCTTAATTAAAATTTTCAATAATATTCTATATAATACATATGTTCTATCATGGTTATTACTTGACACTACCTAATTAATTGACAGTCACCTGTATTTCCTTTATAATCAACCGTCATAAATAAGAAGTATTGTAATTTTTCAATATTAGCAGTAGCAGTTTCAGAAGTGCTTCAAAAATAGAGGTTCTCTGTTTCAAACGTATGTATATATATATATATATATATATATATATATATATATATATATATATATACACACACACATATATATATATATATATATATATATATATACACGTGTGTGTGTGTGTGTGTGTGGATGCATTATAAAATATTAAGGAATCACTCTTACTTTAAGTCTTATGATTGAAAAACTGGTGAAAGGTGCAATAATTTATCAAATTGTGATACGTGTTGTTGCCTTTTATACGAATATAGAATGAAACAACACTTATCACAATCGATCAATATAGCCTTATGATTATCGAATCACCTTCGCCTTATAATTAATATAAACGAGTAACAAGACAAGAGTATAATAAAATTTTTTTTAAAATTAAATTTTTTTCATTTTGCCTGTTTTGAGATTAAAAAAATTAATATGCTTTAGACCATTTTGTAAATAAACATTTAAAAATTAGTTTAGTTAGTTGAAATACGATAAATTATTTTTACAACATATTTCAGAACCATTAACATAAAAAAACTTGTTCCTTGGCCTCAACCTTGGCTTTATATTTCTAGTAAAATAGCATAGATTATA
This sequence comes from Druceiella hillmani, assembly GCA_039881145.1. NCBI lineage: Eukaryota > Metazoa > Arthropoda > Insecta > Lepidoptera > Hepialidae > Druceiella > Druceiella hillmani. The sequence goes on along the minus strand of JAYKKI010000018.1, from coordinate 16,519,054 downwards.
ATTATTTGGAGTCATTAACTTACTGGCATAAAACTGTTACTGATTAAATGGACTTGATTTACTAGTGATACAAACGGACAAGCTTTTCATTACGTGAAAAAGTAAATAACTATTAAATTTTATGCTTAATTGATAAACAAATGTTAAATATCATCACAGTTTTAATGGATCGATTCAATATTAAGTGTCATGATATAACAGGATTTACATAATTCGTATAGACGTCATAGTTTGCAGACAGTACTAACAAAATTCCTATTACACATATTTGCGTAAGCTTAAATTTAATTCTTGAACTCATTCTGAGACTACTACATAAATAATATGTAGAATTTTAAAGCTGTTGACGTTCCATTTTACTAATATTTACCTAAACAAACTATATCCTTCCCTATCTCCGTAATAGTTTGTTGCCTAATACATTCTGCTATTGATATAGCTCAATATTGATATAACACAGTAGGCGAGATCTGTTACTCTGCTGGAAATTTACGCTCCTTATTTTAATGAATGAAAATACCTTGTGACGTGTCAAGTGTGCGAGTATTCAAAAGCTCGCGCTCCAATAACTTCCACCTTGTGTAATTTATACTGTGTTAAATTGAATTCTGGAAATATTGATTGGACTTAATTATCTTTCGCACATTGATCGACGAAGGTGTTTGTAACACCGTTGAAAATAGTAGCCCGTACGTTTCCTTAGTGCTAATATGATTTTGTGTTCATTGAAAATTAGCCGGCTGGTGGCGAATAGACATTATAAAAATTTTCTTTTAAATCACAAAAGGTACTTCAAAATGTTGCTAGCTATAAAATAATGAAATTATGGCATTTATTGTTACCTATTATTTTGGCATTAAAATTAAATGTAGTTAATTTTTGATATACGCCTTTTATTTAAATTCGAAAATAAAGTAAAATCTCAAAATAATGTTATATGTTGAAATGCAATACAGTGAAATATCAAAAGATGATTGAAGAGAACGCGGCCATGGAAGTAAGCCCGGCAGTAATACATAGCTTTCTTCGTTTGCTTGTTTTGGTCATTATTCTCTTTAGTGAGGAGGTTCCGGAATTAGATCCTTTTAAACCAATTTTTTGATATATAAAAAGATACAGCTGCTTACTCTGACGTGCTTTTACCGACATCAGAGATATACCCGTAACGCTCTTAGTTTTCACGAGTAGCTCAGAACAGCTTATATTTGTTTTTATGACTTTCGGGGAAGTACACGTAGCTCTCAGGTTTTATAGTTAGCTCGGACAAGTTGCTTATTGTCACGTGTTTTTATGACAGTCAGGGATGTAGTCGTAGCTTTCACGTGTAATAATTAACTCATAAAATTTATATATTGTGACGCGTTCTTAATTTCTTTTAGCGACTTACTCGTAGGTCTTAGGTTTTACAATTAGCTCAAGGACAGTTGCTTACAGTGACGTGTTTTTGTGACTTTCGGGACTTATTCGTGGCTCTGAAAGTTTATAATTATCACAGAACAGTTACTTATTAGGATGTGTTTTACCACTTTCAGGGACGTACTCGTAACTCTCAGGTTATATAATTAATCCAGAAGAGTTACTTATTGTGACGCGTTTTTATTACTTTCTGGGATGCTGTGACTTCCTTTTTTATAATAACTCAAATTTTTAAAATAAGTTTTTGAGATAATATAAGTCATTGCTGAGGTGTAATCATTATTTATAAATAACTCTATATAATTTAGCACACTGCGTTTTATTTACGTATTCATTCCGTTTTTACGGTTTCGTACTAAAATAGCAAAAAAGCGACCCTTATGGTATAATTCCAATGTAAATCTACCTGTGCCTGCATTAAAGTAGTTTTTTTCTCGAACTACTCATATTATAAGTGGTATGTTTGCTTAGTTATATAATTTCATTGCAATTTTAACTTGAACAGTTATCATTAGCAAAAATATATGCAGGAAAGTATGTTACTTTTTCTTTATCACCGGAACTGAAGGACTAACAAAATTTAAACTATTTACATAAATAGGGAGCAGTTCAAAAATTAGGAGAAAATGGCCTAATATTTAGGGCTTCTGAATAAATTACTGAAAATGTGTAATATTAGCAACATTTTTAATCATTGTAAATGGTTATAGGCCATCGTGTGAATAGGACTTGCAATTAGTTGTTTGTTTTTTTTTTGGGATAGGCAGCGATTAACTAGCATCATTCAACTTTACCATTATGATATATTGTAAAAGTTACGTTGTACGTTTTATTATTTTATGTTATATTGCTATGAAGATTAATCTGCTGAGAGACAATTTTTTTATGGAGTTAGATAATTTGCTACTTTATAACATATCTAAATAGTAATTGTAATTTTTAGATTTTTTTGCATGATCGTTATTAAAGGGCTGGAATTGGACGAGAGTCTGAAAATATTTTAAAATTAGTATGAACATATTTTTGAATAAAATACGTTTCCATTTTTGTTAAGTAATGCTGCTGTTTAGAATTTCAAAGAAAGAGTCAACTTTTCCTAAGATTTTTATCTATTAACACATTTGTAAACTTTTAATACACTTAAACATAGCATTAGCATTCACAAGGTCATTCGTTGAACGATCTGAGCTTTTATTCTCCCATTTGTGCCTAATTAAAAATATCAACTAAAATATTGAGGATGAAAATAATTATACAAATTATAATATAGATGGTTTCGTGTCCTTATAGCATAATAATTAGGTATTTTACAAATGGACGTAAAATTTAAAATAGGGAAACAAAGAATATTTTTTTTGTCCCAGGGAATTAAATAAAATATCTTTTAAACAACTGATTTCAAAAAATTAGGTACTGAAAATTAAAAAATAATAAACTCAAACTAACTATCTACTTATTCGCAATAAATAACTAAGTTACTCCTTTTTAAAATTGGTGCCAGCACTATCGACTAACTTAAACAAATTCAGAATTTAATTTAGTTTACAACGCAAATTAAAAACCTTGCTTCTTATGTACCCACAATACGAAATAGGGCAAAGGACAAAGGGCATATTAAATAACATTTTACATTTATTAAATAACATTTTACATTTATTTAAATTGATCAATGGTTCTTGTACCGACTTCAAAAATAAGTATTTTAGTTATTTATTGCAAATAAAAATGTAGCTATTTTAAGTTATTTATTTTCTACTATTAGTACCTATTTTTTGAAGTCGGTTTTTTGAAGTTGGATTAACATTACACTAAAAATCATTATCACACTAAAAATAACATTCAATTATTTTCTTTACCAGAATATTGCATAAATATTATAAGTCACAGGCAAAAGCCAGTACATAGACTATTTCTTCTTGGTTTAGAATTGGTTACCAACAACACGTTGAAACAAAGTGATAGTAGCAGCCGCCAATAGCTAGCTCTTAACCGTTGAGGAGTTCGCGTCCTCCACATCCGAATTCTCATATAAGGTTTTGCAAAGTAACATCTACTAATTGGGGAGTTCTGTTTCCCATATCCCAAATCCAATATCAGATTTTGAAAAGTAAAAACTACCCGTAGCAAATATTTTGAATTACGGTCGATTTACTATCATCCAATAAGGACTTCCATTGTTTACAACTAGAATGTATCTTTGGACTTTTATATGGTCGATAGTGTAGTTATTCTGTAAAGAAACAACTACAAGTGGCAAATATCATGAATCACGTTTTATTTACTACCATCCGTTAAGGAGATTCCTAGTTTATTACCGAGCTTGATGGTTTTATGTGTAAAATACTAAAAAAAGCCTTTTTAAAAATTGTGCATATTTTTTCCTGCTGAAAATATTGTAATTTACCTTAAAGTTTCTTTTGCTATTTTTAATATTGTTTCCGGGACGTGACTACAAATAGCTGGCAGTTTTTGATTTAAAACCAAGCGAGTATACCAGGAGGTATCAGCTAATAAGAATGTTATTGCCCATTGAAATATATTAATCTACATTTACAACCATTAAAATTAATGCGTGCAAAGTATTTAGCCGGATAAGTATGATGAGTTGGCCCCCAAATCAGAACCTATATCGAAATTTATGTTTTAATATCGACTTGATGGACAAACACAATTTATATATATTTCGCAACTGTGTTCCGCTTTGACCTTTAAATATGGGAAAAAATAACCGTACGCATAACTATTATTTGAAGAGATATATCTCAAAAACTAATTAAGCTGAGAAGGTAAAATTGATGCTAGTCTTTAGGCAACTTTACAGAGCATGTTATATTTTTTTCAGATTTTCAGAATAATTTTTCATATAAAAGTAAATATTTTTTTTTCGTGTTTTCTGTGACTTACAATCACGGAAATAATATACGTTATGCGGAAATAATATATATTATAAAAGAGTAATAGTTAATGATAATTCTGTAATAAGTATTTTTATGAATATGGTTAATCACAACTACGCATTGTTTCTAATACCGGTATAATAAAAAAAACAGAATTGACACAATTTTTCAATAAGCTGTCAAATGAATAACAGTCATGAATATTCGATAGAATGAACGAATTCGATATATCTAAAGATCAAATAAAAGCTTTCATTGGACTTTCTGGGGAAAATATATGAAATCTTAGGTCATTACTAAGCAATTTGACACTTGTTACAGAGTATATTATTAACTATTACTGTTTTATACACACTTTAGATTCTTCTTCAGTTTTTATAACTTTTTTGTAACCATTAATCCTGTATCCATTAATCCTACACTTATCCGACATTATTAATAATAATTTTTTTTAACAGTTAGTAATACTAAAATCTTGAAAGAAAATACCACAAAATCCAAGGCACAAGCCACATCCGAGAGCAATAACAATGACAATGCGATGTTGGCAAAACATAAGATGTAATAAATAGCGTGATAACAAGTCCGAACATAACTTGTTTGTTTTCCATAACTTGTTTGTTTAAAATTTCTCGTATAAAGACGACTTTACCTCTGCCGCGTGCAAAGGTAAAGTCGTGTTTATACCCTGACACCACAAGATGCAAATGACATTTTATTTTTTTTTTCGAAATGTTGCATCAACTTTTTTCTCACGCAATTTTGTAATTATACGTAATAGTGCACATAAAGGAGCATATTATATATTATTCCCGTAATTTTAAGTCATAGAAAACATGAACAAAAATTATTTATTTATTTATTGATGAAAAATTATTCTAAAAATAAAAAAAAATATATATATAATATACTATGTAAAGTTACCTAAAGACTTGCATCAATTTACCTCTAACTTAATTAGTTTTTGAGATATATCTCTTTGAATGATAGGCATACGGTTATTTTTTCCCATATCTCAAGTCAAATCGGAACATGGCCGCGAAATATATATAAATCGTGTTTGTACATCAAGTCGATATTAAAACATAACTTTAAATATAGGTTCCCATTTGTGGGCCGACTCATCATACCAATGCGGTTAAACCCTCTGACCTGTTTTTTCGGTATCATCCTATTTATTAATATGCAAAAGTAAACATCTTAAAAAAAAAATTATATAAGGAACTTATTTTCTAACCAAAAAATTATTATCACGGTAAAAGAAACCCGAGTACTACCCTGAATTTCAGAGCGTCGTTGTTTTGATATGACTCCTGTGCAGTTGTTTCACTTACTTCTAAGCTTTATTCTGAGCTTTGTGAATTTTAACTTATGAGAGAGTTTTTTTTTCATACTTTATACGGATCCCGTTTGCATATTCCTAATTATTTTTATTCATAGTTTCCAAAATTTTTATTATTTAATAAATAACACTAAGACAATGCGTTCAATTTGATAAAATATATGGAAATAGCCATCATCTTGGACATCATGCTTCGCTCTGGTTGATCAATATGGAAGTGACGGAGTTTGACATATAACTGAAAATGGATGTACCAGAATGTTCTAAAAAAAATTTATTTGGTCCATATTTTTCTAGAGTCTCATGGTTATTAATAGAGTCATAAAAATTGAACTCATTTGCAAAAAAATCAATATAGTAAACACTTGTTTACATACTTGTTTACATAAGCAAAAAATTAATATAGTAAACATTTGTTTACATATGTCAATATATACACAAAATATGCATAAGATAAAAATAAGCTAAGATATTGATAAATATTAAATATGAAATGATATCAATAAGGTAGGACAAAGATATGAATAAGCTAAGATATTGATAGGTAGGTAGGTAAATAAGATATACAAGAATATATACATTCTTAGTAAGTAAAAACTTCATAAACAAAAAACAATAATATCACTTGGAAGTCAATTAACAGTAACTAAATTTGGATAAGCCGCGAATCTCAATAAAAGACCTCGCTTTGTATCGTTGCTTATATAACAGCTATTAAACACTTCAGTAGCATAAATTATAAAACAATAAGACCCATCTATCGGTGAGCTGAAATACAAGTAAAATTAATACAATATTTTTCCGCTACAATGGTGAAGCCGAAAAAGGGTAACGTATTTATGTATTCGCATGTATGAACGCAAATACCTGTTTCGACTGCACTCAATTAAGTATTATTAAGTTCTTTACGAGTTTAAAATATTATGAATAAAATAAAATATTATGAGCATATTGGAAATACGAAACTTTTGAATACAAAATTGATAAACAAATAACCATTCAAAAAGGAACGTGCGAAAATTTTTAAATTATAAAAATGCCACTCTTATTTATTACTTTTGCGGTAAAGTATTGTTTAAGAATATGAATAAATTTGGAAAATATTACAACTGATAAAGATGTCTGGAGTTGGCACCAAGTTGAAAGCGAAGCTTAGATGGTTGTTAAGTATCAAAGCATCTCTGTCTCATTCTCACATATATGCGCGCCAACACCTAAACACATCAGCGCCACATTCGACTTGGTACCGACTATAACCATTTCTAATAGTAGCAATATTACAAGTTCATTCAGATTATGAAACGATATTTTACCGCCAAGTTTCTAATCAATACTCGTATTATTATTAATTAAAAATCCCTGTAATAAAAATATTTTATCTCTTTTTCCATGTTTGAAAATGATATTTTACCACAAAAATTCCGAACAATGTCTCTATTTTTATTATTTTACACTTTTTAATGCATTTTTTAATAGTTATTTGAACGTTAGTCGGTACAATTTCATAAATATGTTAAAAAGTTTTATTTATTCGTCCGGTTAGCTGTCGGTATTCAACATAATGTACCCATATCAAATATCATATCCATTTGTACTTTACTATTTTTAATTTCAGAATTTTTCCATTTCATAACTTTTCTTTTCTAATACACAAAATTCAATCGTTTTGTGTGCCGAAAATTAGCTATAAAGTACTCTCATTTCATATTAAACATGTTAATTAGAGTATTAATAAAATAAATTATTCCTCTAAGTATTTGTACTCGTCTTTTGAAACTAACTAAATATAAATAGTAAAGATTGATTTAAATTTTATAAAAAATACATAATTCGTCACACTTAACTAACACTTGTTAAAAACTATGTTATCTACTCTATGTGAAATTATTTAAACGCTAATGAACAATAATGGCAAAGTTAGCTTTCCATTAATGGATTATTTAGTTACATAATTTATTTATTGCACTCTGATTTAATAACTTTTCATTAGAATTAAATAAGGGCAGACCATACTGAAAGCAATTTAATTCAAAAGATAATATTTTGCTAGCAGCTTCGTTTCTGTTTAAAATAAATTTATCCCTCTCTTAAATTAACTTCACGAACAAGCATTAAGGATCAGTTATTTAATTACGTTATAATTTTCTTTCCAGGGATAGAAGTAGGGAAGGGAGTAAACTGAAGAAAATCATTTTCCATATGATGGCATGAATTTGCCTTATTGTCAAGTGTTTAATGTGAAGTTTCTTGGATGCAAACATGTTTACAGGCGACTCATTTTTTGAATTTGGTAATAACACACTTCCATACAAGTCCTCACTTTGCACTTGATTTAAATTTCAAGACTACTTTCATAATGAAATATCGATATTTTTCAATATGCTTAATTTTTGAAGGTTTACAATTTTTATCGTTCACATTTTAAAGAACATTTTGTACAAGAGTAGATACATACACTTATTAGATGTGGTCACCATGTACATGCTTAGTGGTGACACAAACCCTTAAAAATATCTGAGTAGATTTATGAATTTCACATTTTTGCAATTTAGAAACTTTGTGTTTAATTTAACATTAATATCTAAATAATAAAACTTACCGGATTGTGATTTTTAAACTAATTTTGTATTCAAGTTTATTGATTGAAAAACAAACTTCTTCATTTGCAATGAACCTCTCATTGTTTTGCAATACATTCTAAATCCTAACTAACCAATCGGAGTATCGTTATATTATATATGTTAATTAGTCGCTCGTCGTCTTTAACGGCTACCGGTAACTTGCATACTTTTCGTCAGTGCCGACTACACCCATGCTCTTCTACAGTAACATATTTTAACGAATAACATGCGCCATAGCCGTTACTATTATATTTTACGTATATGTGTAATGACTCCTTTTTATATTGTTATCTAAATATTCACTAGTTAAATGAATGGAAAATATTTTATTATATTGATGAACGCAATTATATCCATGAATAATAGTTAGTATAACCATGAACAAAAGTTAGTATAACCATGAACAAAATTCCTTGACAATAGTCAGTTAAATATTGCATGTGTATACAATTTAATTATGGAAATGGTATATTTTCCAATCGTCTTTATTTCTTTTTATTGAATATTTCTTCTGACCTGACAAATTCTTACTTCTTAGTGTTGTAACTTCCGCTAATAGTAGGCGTATGAGGGAAATGGTTTTGTTCACGTGGCGTGACACTACAACGCGTGGCTAACTCACGCATCAACGTACATCTCACTCACGCATCAACAGCTTTAATGTGTGAAAGCATTCACCGATTTAAGACATGCTGGTATTTTTTGTCATAAAAAGGTAGTCTTCCTATATATTGGTGGAATAATAGGAAATATAAATAAAGTTTGTGAATAAGTGTAATTGAACTTCGAAACTTGCTTTGAATAGCAACAGGGATGATTTTCTACTAGTGTGCCTACTAGATTTCATTAAATTTATGAAATATCCTTAATTTAGATTGCGTATCTGATATACGCACTACAACTACACTAGATGGAATTTGTTTGGATCTTACATTCGGTCGTAATATCATCACAAAAATTTTCCATTGATTCTTATTTTCTTATATCACCACCCTGTACTATAATATGGGTTGAAATGATAAAAATTTAATTAAATTATTTAAAAACTATTTTCAAGTTTTCAATCAATTTCAATCCCTTCTAAAGTTAGTAAGGATTTAAAATTCTAAAAAAATAAACAATTTTACAAAAAAATATTTTTCCTTACTTTAAAAACCTTATCACGCTCAAGCACGTGGGCGTATCGATAATAAAGCCAAACTCTTTTTATATTATTCATTCTTTAGAACATAATTAACAACATCTAAATGAATTTTCCGCTAATATAAAATATTATATATTTATATATATATATATATATATATATATATATGTATATATATATATTTATATATAAATATATTTATATATATATATATATATATATATATATATATATATATATATACATAATGTTTATCCTATTGTGTACATTACTATACGTTTTACCATCTATTGTGAAGATTTAATAGTTTCTATATTTTACTTTTTTAAATTTATGAATAAATTTCATTTAGTTAACAGAAACTTAATTACGAACTTAATTCTATACAAAGTTATTTATTAGGACCTTCTTATTTAACAAAATCAGAAAGTTCCTTTGTTCCGGATAGAATTGTTTTGTAATATATTATGAATTTATCTTATTTATAATCTTCGTAGTATTTCCTTTATAAAAAAAAATTAGCATCGTTGCATTATTTGATCAATTGAAAAATAATAGTAAAGTAGTCCGAGTGTAGGCTTAGACATACGTTTTTTTGTCATTGCATAGCAGAAATGATAATCCATTTTGTTACTTATGTTTGATATTGCTATTTTCATCGTGAATCTTGATGGGAGTGCAACACAATTATAAGATTGCTATTAAATGAATGTTTTTGCAGTAGCCACATAACATTTTGATTTAATATAGAATTCTTTTAAATCTTAAAAACCTTTGAGTATAATCCCTAGAATTAATTTTGTATCATCGAGTAACTCCGATAAAGAAGTATTAGTTCAAATTTCGAATTAAACATTTTTGTCAAGAGAACCAAAAAAAATAGAATTTTGGTAAATTTGATGGAATTACTTATGTGTACAAAGAAATAAATTTTAAAGGCGTATAATTATTATCACTCTAATGATATTATTACCATTATACAAGGTTTGAAATTTCGATTTTAATGAGTTTTGAAGGATATTTTTTCTTGGGTTAGATTTATTTTTACTGCTTTTGTAACAAAGATCAAATTAACTAGTTTCCATTTTATCAGTTTAAACTAAAATTTAAACATCAACATTGAAACTTTTGTTGAACGCATGAATGAATGCATTAAAGCAGGAAACAATTTTACAATATAATTTATCGAGGATTACCTAAATACTGCGTTTTGCAAGACTGAATATCTAGATACGCAATTGTGTATAATATTCAATGTAAGATATGCAATAGTATACCATGATCTAGATATGAAAAAATATATGTATATATATATATATATATATATATATATATATATATATATATACATATATACACACACACATATATGTACATATATAGAAACTTATTCATATCCCGATGGAAACGATGGATAGATAATTTTTATCCTTTGATCATCCAAAACTTATTTATGTTTTGTCAATAATTCTTTATTAAATATGGGCGGTTGATGGGCCAATTTAAATTCAGAAATCTGTCTTCAAATTAACGTGGTGATTAGGTCTTTATTACAAGTTATTTAAATAATTATTAATTTTCTTTCTTGTATGTATGACAAGAAAGAAATAATACTTTTTAATAAAGATCTAGGAGATAGTGTAAAATTTAACGTGTTAATAAAAGTTTATTACAATTCACCTTGAAATATATAACCACAGAGTTTATATATAACGGTTTGTTTTGGTTTAGAAATTCAAAATAATTGGTTATATTTTAACACTTTATACATTACTATAACATTGTTTTTCATTTCATTTATATTTTGTCGTTGATCATGGTAGGATGCTTCTTTTTAAATACATGTCGTTCTTTTAAGTTTAATATTGTGACATACTTATTTCATTCAGCAACTTCTTTAATAGTCGATTCAATGTTTGGATTTATGAAAATCGATTCCATTTATTAAAATTTTACAAGACGTTAAGGCCATACTGGATATTTTATCAGTGGGATTATTTAGGGGGTCGTGCACATGTAGCCGATATCAGCGATGATACGCGGTAAAGAGAGCAAGGATGTGGGGTAGTGCGGTGTATGTTACAAATGATGCCTACCCCACTGGGCACACATATGAAGATACACATCATTGATGGCCGCCTGCGCTTACTTATTATTTTCACTGAGTTAATTTCTAATTGATAATAACGTTTTAATAATATATGATTTTCCTATTTTCTTTGCACAGTTCTAATTATTCCTAAATACCACTAACGAAATATGTCAAGTTAAAATTCTCTCTGACGAACTAGCGGGTAAAAGCTGATCGGCAAATTACGATACACTCCATAATTTCCCTCAGCAACTAAACAATTTGTCAATAGTTTCCTCGTATTGTCATATTTCATTTTCAACAATAGTGTGAAAAACAGGAAAACAATATTAACATTATGATATTAGCTGATTTGAAATGTAAAATTTAAGTAAGTAAAAAATATCTTTGCGTACCTTACAAAATTCTATATTTTGATTTCAACTCTTTTTTAGCGAACACAGCGATCCAAAGAAAACTTGGCCCATTTTCAATTTTATTTTGAAAGGATTTTGATCTTTATTTTGATCAGGTTAAAATAAATAGAGAAACGTATCTTAAATTATACCAGAACATAGTAAGTTTTAGTTTATGAAAAATCTTCAGAACGTCAAAATACTAAGTGAAATTCTAATTTATGCACTGAGTATCAAAATTTCCTAAGTTTTAAATAAAATAGAATGATCCGCATTGACAGATTTATGACTTGTATAGTTTTTTTTTTATAAAATAGGAAAATATCACGATTTAAAATATATTTATTGGCAAAGAAGGACGGATTTCTTTTACATGTCCAGTACATTAAATATTAGCATTAATTAGTTGCAATTATTCCAAGTGCAAAATGAAAATAAACAAAAGCAATATATGTAAGTTCAGATGAATACAATCTAAAAGTTGACTAAATATGTGTTACATTTATCTTCACTGCTAATGTTATGATAAAACCTAAATACCTTATAAAGTCACACCATAATCTTAAACAATTTCTGACATTTTTATTTCGTGTAAAAGCAACCTCTGGAAGAAGGTCAGAGGTTAGGCTAGTGATTATGATAATTAGTCTCAAAATAAAAAAAAATAGGGGTCCGTACGTCATGAACTACAAAAGCATACTACTTTGCCAATAAATGCATTCGTGAATGGCAAATGAAACAATGTTTATGTCTGGTGAAAATACATTTGAAAATAATCTTAAAAACTCATAGATAATTATCATCGACTTATTAATAACTTACTATGTTCATATCTTAGACTTAATTTGGGTGTAAGTAATAAAATAAAACACATTGCATTCTATAACGAGTTTCATTTCATCACCACAGGCAGACTTCATTACGCCCAAAACACCTAACGAGGAGGATTAAGGCAAGCACATATTAAAAATCACTAATAATTTATATATTTCATCAGTTGAGCTCAGTATAAAGCACACTTTTCAGATAAAATAAACATTAATAGTAAGTATAAAAGTTTAGTAACAAATAAAGATTGAATAAACAAATGCTATGTACGTAGTCTGAGCGTGTATTCAATAATTTCATACAGGTGGGTGAAATGGGCTGCGGCAAACTGGCCGTTGTATGATAGTCTCTTCGACGCCTGATACAATTCACATTTGTCAAGATAAGAAAATTATGTAACTTCTATTTATCTTTGTATAATTGTTATGAGGTAGCACTCCTTGCATAAATTCATAAATGTGAACTTGGCGGAAGTTTATTAAATCATATGCCCAAAAATTCATTCGAGCAAAGAGTTATGAAGAGTACTAATAATGCGATAGGAACCATAGATCCTTAGGCACCTCTTACAAGTATAGATTTAATACAAATAGAATGAAATGTAATTACATTCAATATTTACTATAATAAAGTAAATATTATGTTGTTATTTTTTTAAATTAAACGATATGTTTTATTACTCACTTGATTAAATTGCACCGAGTTTCAGCTTATTTAGAACTCCTCTGCAACAATCGCAGTAAGGGAACAATGTTTTCATTCCACATGAACGTCATATTTATAATAACTTCAGATATAGAGTTTAATCCAAATATCATTTGAATCAGAAATCCATAATAAATAATTGTTAACACACATGACGTATTAACGATTATTTATTATGGATTTCTGATTCACTCTAATGTTTAAGAAATTATGCAGTTTGAAAATATTTTCTAAAGCCAAATTTAATTAAAAATAAGATACTATATTTTCTCTTCATTTGAGTTCAAGAATAGTTCAAAAAAAATGTTGTTTCTAATATCTTCTTTTAGATTTATTTACCAGTGAATATTGTCTAAGTAATATTTAAGTTCCATAACTAATAAAAGATTAGGAAGGATCAGGACAGTACTTAGTAAGGGCTTACAAATTGGATGAATGTCGAGATTTCGATTACTTATAAACTTTGTAGCATTAATGCAAATTAACAGTGTAACTCAGACGTCAGCAAATAGTTTATACTACTTAATCGGATATTATATCTTAATCATTTGTTGATATTTTTTATTTCCCTTACTCAATCGCGGCATTTTGTTTATTAATAAGTTGCTTATAGAGTGGAGTTAATTCCAGTAAATGGACATTATCTAGCTCTACTATCACATTTTACACGTGCCAGTGGTGATCGGATGTTATCCAACTTTGCTCACGCCAAGAGTTTTTGTAGTAAGCGTAAAGTTAGAGTTTGAATTTGACGTCGGTACTTTATTTTTGAGTTTAAATGACCGATGAAAGAAGGCACTGTATGTCAATAAATAAATGTGTGTAATTTTGAGGAATTAAAAATATATATGGGTGTAAATGCTATAATTTCCTATTTTTAAAGTTAGAAGAATTTAACTACATTACAAATGCTTTCTTTGATCAATCTACGGACCATAATATAGTTCAATGTGTTCCTCTAGAATTTTATTCAACTGAAGATAAATTATACGCTGTAGAAGGTTATTGAAGCGCGAGCGTTTGAATATTCACACACTTGACTCGTCAGAAGGCTTTTACGTCCATCAAAATAAGGAGCATAAATTACCTGTAGAGTAACAAATCTCAGTTGCTATATTACTTATATCATTTTTTTATTGATTACTTGTAACGTTGAAAAGTTAGTAACTGTTTCAATTAACATAACGCTTGTCTGTTTGTTTCACAATTAAATGGAGATCCAGTTAACTAATTGCATTTTTTGGTAATAACTAGTTGAGTTTAAATAAATATAATCTATGATATCTTAAAGATAAATATAAAACGAAGGTTGATAAATCTAATGTTTCTTTTACTTTGAAAAGAAACTGAAATTTATTTTTAAAATAATTGATAATGAATTTCAACTAGCTGCATATATATTTATTTTAAAAAATGCTCAATCAATACGGGTTACAAAATTTGGATCATTATATTCATTAATAAGGATCTTTAATAATCAACAATTTTGTCGATTGTTTATAAAGAAAAAGTTAAAAGTTAAATAGATTTTGAGAAGAACATGAAGATACACACATATATAAATGTAGGGAGGAAATGCAAGTTTGGCGATTGTAAAAATGTAAATAAAGTTCCTCCAGTTTTTATTTTTGGAACTTATTGTTGCCTATCATGAGATGATATGGGTATACTCGCGTAAAAGGCATCAAAACCTATCACAATTTGATAGATTTGTGCACCCTCCATTAGTTTTTGAAATCATAAATATAAGTTATCTGCTTTCCTTCCAATATGGAGATTCTAGGAGTGCAAAAACTATTGTAGTCTATTCACTTATTTTCAAGAAAATAGTGTACATACTCACAAATATGCACACTTACAGGTGAAATAAAGGACCTGTTTTTTTAAGTCAGTTAGAAATATAATAAATACCGTAATCTACTAAAGAATTGCTATGCTAAGTACTTAATTATGATGATTGCTTGTAAATGAAACTGATGTCACTATCAATTAATTGGGTATGAGAATCTTGAAACGAGCCACATAATTTTGTTGGAGATAGTAGTTAGTCTCTAATGTATAATAATATAAATTTTCACTTAAAATCCTATATGGGTTTTAGTGTGATATGTGTACACATATGCCTATGTTACCATTTAAATATACCTTTAAATACCATATATATATATATATATATATATATATACATACATATGTATATAAAGTAAAAAAATAAGTCAATATATTATATTCCTGATATGACAATTTATTAAAATATGACCTTAAAATCTCTCAGGAATATATAAAAAAATCTTTAAAGTCAGTAAATTTCCATTTGCTTTAAGAAGTAAAGAAAAAATTCTAAGAATAATTTGTTCCTGTAATCGGTGAAATCTAAGTGCACAACATGATCAAGGTAATAAAACATAATCTTGAACATGATCAAGGTAAGCCAAAGCTTATGTTCGATGTTCTCAATAGAGAAAACAAAAATGAAATCCTGACATGTCGCAATAGTTGATATTTTTTTAAAACTATATCTTGCCTTACCTTCATCACTAAAAATGAATGTAACTACAGAAGAAAGCAATCACCTTACATATACAAAAATTTCCATGTATCATAAATATGTGGTAAAAAAACAAAACTGCAGTAAAACGTATAGAAGCAACTGCGCACCGTTCTAGAAGAAATCCGTAATTAATACTCAAATTCAAACTCCTAACATTATCACTACCATAATATTTAGTGCCAGTAAACTTGGTCAACGTTAGACACATATTTTTATTAATTATAAGTTCGCCTTTATCGGCGCATGTAACTTGTGATAAGAGTTCGCAGATAGTTGTCCGGAACTAACTTAATTTGATTAGTGACTTATTAGCAAGCAAGTTGTTCTGATTGAATAAAAACTATCTATGTATAGTAAAAAAAATTAACAATCCTCTAATTATTAGATACATTTTGTAAGCTTTTTGAAATCTTAATGGTATTATTTAAATTATGTTCCGCATGTATTATGCATGTAAATATTACTATTGGAAAATAATATTCATATTCAAAGAAATTTAAAAGTCAAACAAACAATATAAGGGTTAAGTGTAAAAATAACCTTTAAATAAAAAAAAAGTGAAAGTAGTTTATTCCATATTACATTAAACTTGCGTTTAGACTATTTTCAGAACAATAAAATGTATAAACAAAAAAAATAATCAGAAATTAAACTAACACTTATGTGAATGCAAATTAAATTATAGTCAACATGTCAAAACATCACATCGACATTCATTCCCACAAGCCACTCCAACTTATTTATGTCTGGGAAGGATATTATTAGACATTTAAACTCTTAATTCCTCACACCTACCCGCAATATTAACCTAAGAAAGATGTGAACTAATATATTTATTTCCGTCTGTAAAATATTTATTAAATAAGATATAATGCGAGCGTTACAATTACTCAAAGGTTCTGAAAGCAAATTCTCCCTTGTGTATAGTGTATTAATGAAACAAATCAATAAATATAATGATATACACATAAGATAGCTGACACTAACAATTGAGGAATATGACATTCTCTTTCCCAGGACACAATGCAGCCTTTGTCATTTGACCGTATCAAAATCTATTACATTGCGGAAGTTCAAGGTACTGGCTATTGAATCTACAAGTACATATGTAAAAAAATTTCGTATATGTATATATATATATATATATATATATATATATATATATATATATATGTAACTTGACCACTGATAAATTCAAAGTAAGTAGACATAACTAAAACTCACAACTACAGATTTATAATTGCAATAGAAAATCAAACTTAAATGAAACTACATGATATAGTATTATTTCTACTTTATTTAAATTCTTTACCACGAACTAGGAATCGTTGTATTACGATATCTTCAGGTGGGCAATTAGCAAAAAAATAAATTAGAAAAAAGACACATAATTTAATTTAATATTGAATAATGAATTTCTACAAAATTAACGCCAAGTAAATTCAAGAATAGAAATTTAATTAATTTGCACAAAATGAAAGATAATGAAGCGCTAACGCAGTCACGTGACTGGAGTGTTTTATCATCAACAATGGTTTTTTACTTAGATTTCACGTAATTGCGATTTAGTAACGAAATTAATTTTATTTTTGAACAACTGAGTTGGTTTTTCAGTAAATTAATTGTACTGTTTAGTATTATAATGCCTTTGACTAATATGATTTGATGTTTCATTATATTATAGCAATACTATTGCACTCTTATAGATGTATTGTAATATAAATATAGAGATTATAGATTATGACATTATATCCATTTTTAGCAAGCTCGTTCGAAAGAATGGATACTAGACAAAAATTTTATGTTCGTGTAATTTTTTTTGAGTTGATATACTTAATAAATCTTTTGTAGAGGAAAAACAAAGTAGTCATGTGCAGGTATACCTGGTGATTTCGAAATGTCAAAATCATCGGAAGCCCTACAACGAGCGCTTTATATCTCACGTTTTCCTCATTGACAATTTTTATATAGGCCATTCAATATATATATTACGAACAATGCTTGCTACGCGAATAATTTCGTTTTATTTTATAGGCAAACATAAAGTTCCAATGTTTAGTACGCCTTTAAGCGTACCGTGTATCACATACGTTTATAAAATAATAATCACAAAAGTGCTTTCTTTTTCGGAAGACAAGGTACACAACGGAACGACGGAACGTCAATAGATACACAGAACGTCAATTGTAGTCCTCATTGCTGAGCTTTCTGAACCAAATATTTGCCATCGCGTAAAACACCGTACACACGCCCATCGCATGATATATACTGTTTGCGGCAGTCTTTGCATCGCGACCCAGACGAAAATCGTAAACTAATAGACTCCGTAGGTAATTTACTTAAAGTTTCTGGATGTTTCGAGAATATTTATAGAAAAGTCCCGAATTTGTCGCTAAATACTTACTAGCCAACTTAATATAAACACTTGTGAGTTCAAACACAGACCAGAAATTAGCAGTTGTCTCTTTTGTGTGGTAATCAATTTCTTGTAAATATATATATAAATATATATATATATATATATATATATATATATACATATATATATATATATATATATATATATATATATATATATATATAAATGGTATTTTGAGGCATAATAAAATGGTAACATAGCCGTATGTGTACACATATGATGCTAAAATTAATAAAGGAATTTTACTTTTTTTTTACCCAATGTATTGACAATGACATGAGTTTCATTTACAAAAATCATAATTAAATAACTAGTACATGACTGTATTTATTACATTTTTAATAGAATTCAAAAACAGAGATAATTTGTTTAATCTGTAAGTGTGCATATTTGTGAGTTTGTACACGATTTTCTCGAAAACCAATGTACCAAGTCCAACGTTTTTTGCTCCTAGAATCTTCATTTTTGGATGAAGTTTCTAATGTGTAAAATATTAGGGTTTATAAATTATAATTGATGACTTATATTTATCATTTCATCTAATTAATCAAATTGTGATGCGTGTTGAGTCTTTTTAGACGAATATATCCATATCACCTTTCAAAAGTTACCTACAAGATACCAAAAATCAGAGTATGAAAAATTTTAGACATTTACATATGTACATACATATGTAAATGTCTAAAATTTTTCTTCGTGTCTTTTTGACAAAATCGACTTTCCCTTTAACTTTTCTTCTATAAATAATTGACAAAATTGTCGGTTTCCAATGATATATGTACATATTTTCAATTAAAATCTTGATCCAGCTTTATCAAAATCATTACCAAAATCTTGAAACCCGTATTGAATTTGTAAACGAAGATAAGTTTACATTTGAGCATTTTATAAATAAATAGTCCAAAAATATTGCATTTAGTCAAAATAAAATAAATTATTTTAAAAATATATTTCATTCAGCTTCTTTTAAATATCAAAAGGAATATTCGACTTGTCAACCCATCGTTTTACACTTAAGTTTATATTATAATTATTTGAAGTCACTAACTTGCTTACAAAAAAAGACTATTAGTCAACTGGATCTTGATTTAATTATGATAAAAATGAAAAGGCGTGGTATTATCTAAAAAAGTTAATAATGTTTCAACCTTACGTTTAATCATTAAACAATTCTTAGTGTTAGCGTAGTTTTAATATATCGACGTTCCATTTTACAATATAACAGGATTTGTGTAGTTGCTATCGACGTCACGGATTGGACACAATTTCAATATCATTTCTACTAGTTAAAATAATGAGATAATATTCGACATACGCACTTGTCCTGATGACACAACGCAAATAATATGTACGGCAATTGTAAAGCTGTTGACATTACACATTGCTAATATTTAACCAAACAAATTATTCCCTTCCTTTATCCATATTGGCTTGTTGCCACGCATAAATTCTAATAGTGATGAAGTCAAATACTGATGTAAGTAATATAGTAGCCGAGATTTGTTATTCTGCTGGTAATTTATGCTCCTTATTTCGATGGACGTAAAAGCCTTCTGACGAGTCAAGGGCTCAAGGCTCGGGCTCAAATAAATTTCTACTTTGTATAATTTATGTTCTTTTAAATTTAATGTATAATTTATGTTCTGTTAAATGGAAGTACTCATTGGACTATATTATTGTCCGCATATTGATGAAAGAAAGCATTTGTAATGCTGTTGAAAATAGTAGCTCTTACATCTTTACAGCGTTAATAAAAATTTATTTTTACTTGAAAATTAAGTCTAATACTCGACTGTTTATATCAAATAAAGATAACAATAATTTTCTTCTAGATTACAAAATTTACAAAATTAAAATGTTTTCTATCTGTAAGAATAGGAAATTACATCATTTATTCGTACGTATTTTTCATGCATCAAAATTAAATAGAGTTACTTCTTGACAAACGCCTTCTTTCACCGTTCATTTAAACTCAAAGATAAAGTACAGACGTCAAATTACCCTTATATTTTGGAATGCAATGATCGAAATATAAAAGACGATTGAAGAGAAGGCGATGGCGGAAGTAAGCTCGCGATTCGGCTCGCTTGTGAGCTTATCCTCACAAATCTTTCTTCGATTTGTTTGCTTGTTACGGAAATACCCTTCGGAATGAAGCTTTTGAGATTAAATTCAAATCATAACAAAACTTGAAACGTTTTTACCTTTTACGCCATATTTTTTCGTATGCTCAGCTAATCATATATTTAATAAAAAAGTGCAGCTGTTTATTGTGACGTTTTTTTACGAATTTTAGTGACCTAACCGTCGCTTTCAGGTTACTAACTAGTTTAAATTTTTAAAACAACCTTGTAAATGTCTTAGTTGTTGCTTAGGTATTATTAATATGTATATGTATTTCTATCTAATTTTCTATTTTCACGCTATTTTCACCGTTTCTTGTGAATATGATGTAAAAGAAACGCTTATGGTAAGATTTCTATATACATACTTCTGTATGCCTAATAGTTTCATCTTTATATGTGTCTTTTCTCTAAACTATTCGTGTTATCAATTTGCAAATTGTATAGTCATGTAACATCTTTGACTGTACCTATCGCGAGATGTAGAAAAATTAAAATTATGTTTTCATTTTCTCTGGGTTGAAAATGCGAGAATGATGCGTGCTCATTTTTAGCACTTTCTAAACTATTTTAATTTTTAGCTATGTAGTTCTTTATACATTAGCAAAACTCTTCCAAAGGAGTTTGCCCTCACGGTATTATCGAAATTGCAGAAGGAAATAAATAGATGATTGAAAATGGCGGAGAGAAAAATATTTGCCTGATATTCATATTTATATAAAAAAATAACGGTCTAAATATGTTGACCAAATGTTTAGCCATGATAAATTACTGTAGATTTTTGTTGGTGAGCCGTAAAACAAAGCGCCTTATTAATTATTTATAGCGCAGTATCTTTGGTGTGTAAATTCGACTTTTACTTGGCCGCTTGCTTTTATTTTGAGTAGGCAGCGATAAATTGGTGTCATACATCACTATATATATATCAATATTTTGTTTTATCGTAAACCGAATATTGTATTATCTTCCTTCTGTTGCTTTGAAGATTATAGTTTGCTGAAGGAAAATTCTTTTTTTTAGAGTTTATATATATTTACATATATACTAATTATCAGTTGAGATGTACAGTAGGAATGCTTTCGAAGTGTGTTTGGAGATTTCTTTTTATTTATTTTTGAAAAAAGGACGTTCTACATTTTTGTTAATTAATGACACCGTTTAGTACTGGATCCCCTGTTTCCATCGGGATGTAGTTCATTGGAAATAGTGAATAAAATACATAAATTTATAAGTTGTATAATTTTTTTTATTCTCTAAAATTATTAAATATATTTTTTATACTTGGCGATATCGAAATCTAAAAATCGAGCACTCGCAACCCTGGTAACCCCACATGGATCACTTCATGTCCTACTCTTCCGTATTTACAATTTGTATATAACTCATTCAGCATATATTTTATTACTAGAATAATTTCAATTCATTTTCTTGGCAAAATAAACTTATCAATATTCAATATGTCTTTACTCGCTATAAATACAGAGTATCAATTCTGTTCCTAAAATAACAATCTTTGACTATTTTTCCATAGTAATTTGCTTTTTCGTTAAACACCTTATAATTTTTATTTTTATACCATTAAACTTTAGTACTTAAATTGAATTTAATTCAAGTATTTTAATTAAATTTAATTACTCAAATTTAATTAAAATACTTTTTTTATTGTCAGTCTGTGATTTTGCACTTTAGCCATCCCTTTTTAATTTGAGCTTATTGGCAGTGAAGTTATAATGAAAAATAATAAATTACTTTATATAAATGATTCGACTCTAGCGCATTGATCACAAAACTTGTATTTAAATTTTCATATCTCCAACAATATGACGTCATATGCTTACCATATTAATTTTTAATATTAAAGCCAATGACCTTCAATTGTTCAACTAATCCATAAATAGTTTATTTATTGAAATGGGTCAGGTTATTTAGTTGCTCGGATGGAACTAACTTACATAAATAAAACATAAAACGCCGCATACGTGCATACGCGCCTACATTCTTACAATATACATGTATGGATGTATATTGTTATAGGTATGTAAGAATTACAATTTAAGCAGGATGTGAGTATCGTGAACTCGCATCCTTCTTAAATTGTAATTCTTCCTTTTGAGTTGACGTAGTTGGGTAATCATAGATGATATTAACGACAAATTGATAACATAATCCAGTAGCACGGAATTATTGAAGGCCATATCGAATATCTAATCGAACAGCATTGCAACTTGACATAGTCTAGAATGGAATTTCTTAACTATAAAATAAATAAAAAAGACGTAGCGAATTGGATAATTTCTTTACACGTAATAAATAAAAATTTATATCATTCGTTATTATTGTTAGAAGGTAGGTTTTGGGAAAAATAAATTCAAGGTTTATAAAAAAGATAGACTTGCGATAAAAATATATCATAATTTATTTATCGAGTAGTAATAAGCATTAGAGTAAAAAGCGTAACGAACGTTTTTAAGGGTGTCTAACTGAATTGTGTGAAACGGAACGGTTATAATTTCATCACGTTTGTTTGTATGTCCATTTATTTGCCCGTATATCACAGCATCATAAGTATTTTAATTTATGTCCGATTGTAATTAAATTTCAGAAGAATACGTTTAATTAACTAATTAAAAAAAATTTAATTTTTATTATTTTGTTAATGGACCTTCACATTCATAAAACTCGGTGATAACAATTATTTGTTTCTGACTTCATCGACAGATATTCCATTGAAGGGGGTTATTAAGGTTTAATAGAAAACATTACGTACATTTTTATTTATAGTATTCGTGAGAAAATGAAGATTCGATATGAACAAATATTTTATAAGCAAACGCTACTTTCGGTCTTTCAAAAACTTCATTTTTAGTGACAATATTGCTCATTCAAATGTCGATATACTCCCTGACCACAGCTAGTTTAATTATTAATATAACATTACTATATTTCGAACTGAAGTAACTCTCTTATAAAAGAAAACCTAGCACAAAATATCGTACAAATAAAAAGCAATTAAATAGGTATTGTAAAATGGGAAGAAAAATGATTTCTTTAGGTACTTAATCTCTATTTTAAATCATTATGAATTTGCATTGCAGCAGAAATCTGCAATTTATGTATGTATATATATATATATATATATATATATATATATATATATATATATATGTATATATATATATATATATATATATATATATATATATATATATATGTAGCTCATATTGGTTCTTTTAATCTATGTATCAATATATATGTGCATATATGCAATGTTCAGTGTTCTAACACGAATCTTATTTCGTGCATATGACTTTAAAATATGTTGGTAGAAGGGTCATATTTTTAATAATTAATTGCTTAGTCACTATTAATTAATAATGACTAATTAATTTACTTACGCAATGCACTAATAAAACAAAATAATGGCAGATAAAACATTCGGAAAAATTCTCTTCTACAATATTTATATATTTTAATACTTAGGCCCATTAGTTATATAAATAGGTGGAATAAATTCCATCAGCACAGTAATGGATAAGCATTTAAGTAGGAAGGCAATTAGGTAAACTCCGACAAACGGCGCTGGCATCGTGCCAGCCTAATCCTCCTTGGCCTGATGAAGGATATCCATCTGCTGTAATAGCCACGCGCAGTTGTCTTGTTCGAATTTATGATGAACCGTCCAACTGAAATCTTTAGATAAGGCGGCCAGTTCATAATAATTGATTACGATGACTGCTATCGACCAAGTGAAAATTTACATGTAAAGCAATATTCGAGACCAGGATAATAGTTTACGATTTCATCTACGCTTTAAATTCACGTATTACACATTGTAATTATGGTTCAGCGTAGCGACGTAACAGTTAGATTGGGTTGTAATGAATTTAATCAAAGTTCTTACATGCTTTATTCTCCTTTTAATATATAAAAAAGAAATAATGATAAAATTGTAACTGCTTTTAGTATGTAAAAGTGCATTTATTAAATAGTTTATTTGGGAAAAAGTGTATTAATCAATGTTAATAGGAACAGTTTTCTTTCATATTTAAATTTTTTTTCAACTAGATTTTTATTTTTAATCTCTCAGTTACGAGGAGCTGATGAGTCTTCCATGAATTTATTGCAAAATAAAGAGCAATCATATCGTAGACAGAAGCAAAATATTCCAATTTTCCTAACTAAAATGGAACATCTTAACAATTTATGGTCTCTTCACGCATTTCTTTATTTAAACTTGTACACTTGAGTTTATATATATAAATATATATATATATATATATATATATATATATATATATATATGTGTGTGTGTGTGTGTATATATATATATATATATATATATATATAAATAAGTAAAAACTGCTTTAATATGTTTTAGTAACCGTGATATTATTATCATAAAAACAACAGCATTACTGTCAGTGTCCATATTGCAAGTAATTTTATTTATGATAGACGGCAATCTGGCAAATATTTCACAACCCAGCTTATTCATTTGCTTGTGCATACTAATTTAACTGTTTCTCAGATTAATGTATCTGATAATCTTTAGGAATTAAAAGTTAAATGCGTAATGATTTTATTCTTTGACATAGATGAAGTGGTTATGGTTGGCGGGAATAAATGTTGGCATGAAGTTTTGACATGTTAACAATGTATATATTTTATATATATAAATATATATATATATATATATATATATATATATACATATATATATATATATATATATATATATATATATATATACACATACATAACACGAGGGAACAAAAAAAAATAAAATAAAAGTGTAGATATAAATATTTTTAAATATTAATTACACCTAAGCAACAACCAACTCATTTACAAAATTACTTTAATAACCTGAGACAAATTACAAAATCTGAAGCCGACGAGTACGTCATTGAAATTCAGAAAAACACGTCACATTGAGCAGCTTCATCTTTTGATTAGATAAATAGATTAACTGGACATACGAAAAAATATGGCGTTAAATGGTAAAAACAATTTAAGTTTTATTACTACTGGAATTCAATCTCGGAAGCTTCTTTCTGAAGGGAATTTCCGAAACAAGAAAACAGATCGAAGAAAAATTTGTGAGGATAAACTCACGAGAGGACCAAGTCGCGAGCTGACTTACGCCATTGTTTTCTATTCAATATTCCTTTATATTTGGCTCATTGCATTTCAAAATATAACGGTAATTTATCGTCTGTATCTTATCTTTGAGTTTAACTAAACGGTTAAAGAAGGTACTGTATGTCAATAAATAAATGTGGGTAATTGTAAGGTATACAAAATATATAAGTGTAAATGCTATAATTTCATATTTATACATATAGAAAATTTTCTAATGACTTTTAGAATCTAAAAGAACATTCTTTGTTTTTATTTGATAAAAGCAATCGATTATTTAGATTTAATTTTCAATTAATACCAATTTACATTAATGCTTAAAAGACGTGGGAGCTTCTATTTTTAACGACATTACAAATGTTTTCTTTGATCAGTGTACGGAAGATCATATATTTCAATGAGTACCTTCATAATAAAATTTAACAGAAGATAAATTATACAAAGTTGAAGGTTATTGGAGCGCGAGCGTTTGAATATTCACGCACTTGACTCGTCAGAAGGATTTTACGTCCATCAAAATAAGGAGCATAAATTACCTGCAGAGTAACAAATCTCAGCTGCTATATTACTTATGTCAATATTACGCTTCATCAACATTAGAATATATGCGTGGCAACAAGCCATTACGGAAATGGGGAAGGGAACAATTTGTTTCATAAAATATTAGCAATGTGCTACGTCAACAACTTCACAAATATTGTACTTATTATTTGGGTAGTCTCCTCAGGACAAGTGCTTGTGTCAAATATTTGCTTTTACAAATATATATATAACAGAAATGTTATTGAAATTATCTACAAATGATGACGTCTATACGAACTACGCCGATCCTGTGACATTACAAAATGAAACTGTGCCTTGGTATACTAAAACTAGGGTAACAATGCGAATTGTTTTAATGATTATTTGTAAGATTGAAAAGTGATTAACTTTTCCAGATAGCATGACGCTTGTTTGTTTGTATCACGATTAAATCAAGATCCAGTTAACTAATTGAATTTTTTTTTGGTAGTAACTAATTGACTTTAAATAAATATAATCTATAATATCGTAAACATAAATATAAAACAAGGTTTGATAAGTGTCACATTTCTTTTACTTTTTTTTTTGAGAAGCTGAAATATATTTTAAAATTATTGATTTAAGTTTAATTAACAGCCATATACTTTGAAACCATTTACAAAATGCTGAATCAATACGAGTTTTAAAATTTGGATCTTTATATTGATTAATAAGGATCTTTGACAACCAGCAATTTTGTCGATTCTTTTTGGAAAACTTAACTTTAAATTTAACTTGATTTTAAGAAAAACATGAAGATACACACAATTATATAAATGTAGGGAGGAAATGCAAGTTTCGAGATTGTAAAAATCTATATAAAGTATCTATATAAACTCAATTTTTGATTTATGGAACTTGTTGGTGTCGTTCATAAGCTGATATGGGTACATTCGTGCAAAAGGCATCGAAACCTATAAAAATTTGATCAATTAGTACACTCTCCATCAGTTCTTGTAATCATAAAAATAAGTCATCAACTTTCCTTCAAATATGTAGATTCTGGGAGTGGAAAAACCATTGTAATCGATTCACTTGTATTAAAAAAAATTGAGTATCTACTCACAAATATGCAAACTTACAGGTGAAACA
Organism: Druceiella hillmani; assembly: GCA_039881145.1. Classification (NCBI taxonomy): domain Eukaryota; kingdom Metazoa; phylum Arthropoda; class Insecta; order Lepidoptera; family Hepialidae; genus Druceiella; species Druceiella hillmani. The sequence continues at coordinate 16,491,729 of JAYKKI010000018.1, read as the reverse complement.
AAGGACCGCTTTTTTGAAGTAGGTTAGAAATATAATCATCATCATCATCCTCATCATCATCATCATCATCATCATCATATATATTAATACGCTAAGGTTAAGATGTTACTCTCCCTTTTTAGAAAAAACCTCACAACTAGTTCACATAAATTATATATCATTTTATAGATAATTGCTTGCTCTACCTCAGCATCCACAACTAAAAAATTCATTATTGCTATTGTTTTTGCAAATTAATTAATTATTAAAATTATATACACAAAACAGCAATGCTGCCATCTAACGGCTCAACGTCAATATGATTGACGGTCGGTAAAATTTTTGTTTAATTTCAAATCCACTCACGTATAAATATAGTGGCGCTTTAGCTCAATGCTTTTGATACTTGCGCCTCTATGTGTCAATTTTAGTAAAAATTTTGTTTGATCTGTCATCTGAGCTTCATAATGGAATAAAAACGTAATAAGCAGTGTGCAAAATTAGAAATGAATTGAATACCTGCAATCAATTTTGATTTATTAAATTGACTCTAAACATTCTGTTGTAACTAATATGACAGCTGTGAGTTCATTTTCTCATGTGAAAATATTTCTAATCTACCACGCAAATTGATATAATGCGAAGACTTCGCACGGGTCACGCTAGTAAATACCATAATCTACTAAAGAATTGCAATGCTAAGTACTTAATTAGTATGATTGCTTGTAAAAGAAAATGATGTCTCTATCAATCAATTGATTACAAGTAGTACGAGAGTCAGACCCATATTGTTTATTAATTATAAATTTACCTCCACCGACGCGCATAACTTGTGATAGGAGTTCGCAGATAATTGTCCGGAACTAACTTCGCTTGATAAGCGACTTATTAGGAAGCAAGTTGTTCTGATTAGGTTATTAGGATAAAAACTATCTACGGATAGTAAAAAATAAACATTCCTCTAATTACTAGGTACATTTTGTAAGCTTTTTTGAAATTTTAAATGTAGAATTCAAATTCTGTATGTTTCGTTATTGGAAAATAACTTTCACACGCAAAAATATTTAAAAGGTTAAACAAACGATATATAGACTAATTCCAAAAATCATTTCAAATAAAAATGAAATGAAAGTAGATTATCCTACATTGTATTTTACTAGCGTTTAAGCTATTATCAGAACACATCGAATGTATAAATAAAACAATGAATCAGAAAGTAAACTGACACATATGTCCTCCAGTTGACGCAAACTAAGTTGTTCTCAACATGTCAAAACATCGCATCGACATTCATTCCCATGAGTCACTGTCATCATTTATTTCTGGGAGGGAAATTAGACATTTAAACTGTTAATTCTTAACATCTATCCGCCATATTAATCCAACAAAGAGAGGAACTTATATTTATTTACGTGCAATGTCAACTCACAACGACATTCCTTTAATAATCATAATTACTGAAAGCAAATTCTCCCTTATGAAGCCTATATTCCCTTAAATTGAGACTAAGTAGACATAATTAAATAACTAAAACTCACAACTACACACTTATGAGAATAGAAATTCAAAATTAAATGAAAATACGTGGTGTAGTATTATTTCTACTTTATTTAAATACTTTACCACGACCTAAGTTTCGTTGCATGACATCTTCAAGTGGACAATTAGCTATGATTCTGTAGGTCGTGGTAAAGAAATTAATTAAAGTAGAAATAATAATATATCACATAGCTTCATTTAATTTTGAATAATTAATTTTTACAAAATTAACGCCAAGCATATTCAAGAGTAGAAATTTAATTAATTTTGCACAAAATTAAAAATAATAAAGTGCTAACGCAAATTCATGTGACCCTAATGTTTTACCATCAATCTTGCTTTTTCTACTTAGATTTAATGTAGTTACGATTTAACAACGAAATAAATTTTAGGTTATTGTTTCGTTCTCTCTATTCTCTTCAGAGAATCACTGCTTTTATATATTATTTAATTACGTTTTAATAGACATTTTTTGGTTATTAATTTGTCATTAAAATAACTTTTAATCGACCGCGAGATCCACTTTTATAATTGTTCCGTTGTGTAGTTATCAGCGTAAATATATTTTAACATCTTCTGAATATATAGTTAACAAAGAAAAATGTACTCCATCGTTGATCGAGAAATAATTTCAGGAGACTAATTTTTCTTGGAGACCTGAAATAAATATTTAAATATTACGATTTATTTTAAATTATTTATACTTTACCTTGGAAGCAAGAAAAATATTTTAATTTACATTTTATATTAAATCAGTCGCGTAACAAAGAAAAATATAAAAATTCAATGTTAGCACTGTTCTTCAATCGTGTCTATTTACGTTCCTTCGCTTCCTTTGTGTACCTTGTCTTCCGAAAAAAATACTTCTCTGATTGTTATATTATGAACGTACGTGATACTCTGTATGCTGGGTGCGTAAATACATACCAAACATTAGAAATTTACTTTTGAATGAATTTCTGGTAGCAAGTATTGTGTGTAAAATGTACGGGTTGTATAATAATTGTAAACGCGGAACACGTAAGACACGAAGTGCTCGTTGTAGGCCTTCCCGTAATTAAAAATTAGAAATTATAGAAGTACATATGATTATAGATAATCAAACTATATCTATTCTTAATAAGTTCTTTCGAAACGGTGGATATCAGACACAAATTAAAAAATTTTAAGTTAATACTTGGTTTAACTGGCGATTTAAAAAGTCCGAATTGCATTTAGCCGTTTGTTTGGGTTTAGTGCAGCAGGCGGCGATGAATTAGCGTGACTTAGCACATATCTTCACATTGTAAATTTATATATTGTAAATTGTATTATCTTGGTATTATTACCATCAAAGAAATAGTATTCTGAAGGAAATTTTTTTGTGTTAATTAAATATTTCACAAAATATCTCTGAATGTTTGTCAACAAATGACTAATGTTGGATGCGTTTCGGAGTGTATTTGGAAATAAGAATGAATATATTTTTGAACAACTGAGTTTATTATTAAGTTAATTAATTGCACAGTTTAGTATTATATTGCTTTTGACCAATACGAGTTGATGTTTCATTATCTTATAGAAATACTGCTGCACTCTTATAGATGAATGGGAGTATAAGTATAGACATTGTATCCATTCTTAGTAAAAGATTATGTATTATGACATTGTATCCATTCTTAGTAAGCTCATTCGAAAGAATGGATACTAGATAAACATTTTAAATTCGTCTAATTTTTTTTTCATTTAATAAACTCAATAAAACTTTCTAAAGGAAAAGCAAAGTGAGTCATGGGCTGGTGTACCTGGCGATTTCGAAATCTCAAAATTATTGGAAGCCCTACAACGAGCGCTTTATATCTCATGTTCTCCGCATTGACAATTTTTATATACGCCATTCAATATATATTTTAGGTACAAAGCTCGCTACATGAATAATTTCGTTTTATTTTATAGGCAAACATTGAGTTCCAATATTTAGTACGCTTTTTAGCGCTCTGCGTACAGAGTATCACATACGTTTATGAAATAATAATCACTAAAGTATTTTTTTCGGAAGACAAGGAACATAATGGAAACGAAGGAACGTCAATAGATATGATTGACTAACAGTGTTAATATTGAATGTTTATGATTTTTTCTATTGCACGACTGATTAAATATAAAAGAAAATTTTAAAATATTTTTCTTCCTTCCAGGGTGAAATAAAAATAATTAAAATAAAAATCTTATATTTAAATAAGTATTTCTGGTCTGTAAAAAAATTGATCTCCTGAAATTATTTTGCGATCAACGACCGGGTCCTTTTTTTTGTTACTTATGTATTTATCAGATTTTAAAATATGTAAATTTACATTTATAAGTGGACAAGGTAAAAATTATAAAAGTTGATTTCCTGGTAGACTAAAAGTAAATATCGATGACGAATTAGAGACTAAAAATGTCAGTGAAAATGTAGTTAAATAATGTAGAATAGTAGTGGCTCTCTGGAGAGAACAGAGAAAATAAAAAAAATAATATAAAATTAATTGTGTTACTGAATCGCAACTACATTTAATATAAGTAAAAAGTAAGTTTGATGATAAAAAACCCGTCATATCATATTTCGTTAGCGTTTTTATTTATTTTTATCATTTTGTACATATTAAGCAAGTTTTTATTCACAATTAAATGAAACTACGTGATGTAGTATTATTTCTACTTTATTTAAGTTCTTTCCTACGACCTAGGTTTCGTTGTATCACGACACTTTCAGGTGGGCTGGCAAATGGGTAGTGAGATATCAAAAAATAGATAAACACAAAAAGAGCGGTATCTATAAACTTAAATGTAACGACTGTGATAGTGTATACATTGGTCAAACAGGGAGAAATTTTACTACAAGATACTATAAACACATTGCCAGCTGGCGAAATAACAAACCAGACACATCTCACTTTGCTAAACACCTCATTGAAAATAACCATTTTATTTTACGTTCCTTCGCTTCCATTGTGTACCTTGTATTCCATATTATATATATATATTCCATGTTATATTATGTAAAATAACCATGTTATTTTCAATGAGGTGTTTAGCAAAGTGAGATGTGTCTGGTTTGTTACCATCAACCTCATTGAAAATAACCCCCTGTATATTACAAAAAAATAAAAAAGGCAACAAACTTAATATCCTAGAAACATTAGAAATAAACAGACATTAAAAAGACACCAAGGTTATTATGTTAAAGGAACAACTAAATATAATATCATCACCCATACTTAATATCTTCTAGACAAAATATAGTTAGACAACATTGATACTACAGTACTCTTCAAATTGTGTCAGCCGAACTACACATCTAAATATAAATTAATAAAAATAAATAAATAAATAAATAAAAACAATAAAAATAAATAAATAAATAAAACGGGTGATATGTAGAATTAATGGTACAACCTTGTTCTGACTTTCAAATACCCTTGCTATTGTATATTACTGAGAATAACTTCCATTTAATTTTATACATACACCGGAACATTCGCATTGTATAACCTCATAGAATAACATCAATTTAATTTATTATCCTCACTTAAAAATTTGTATATCGTATAACTCTTGGAAATATAATAAAACCAAACCGTTCCCTACAATATACTCACTAATATAATCAGTGTGAAAACCCACACCAACCCGGCTTTCGCTATTGTTTTTGGAACATATAAATACTATTAGATGTCCCTAAATGTTAATCTTTACTAATAGCCCATCTGAATATGTTGTAATACAACGAAATCTAGGTCGTGGTAAAGAAGTTAAAGCAAGTAGAAAATAATAATAGTAATATTACATCAAGTAGTTTCATATAATTGTGAATATGAATTTCTACAAAATTAGTTCAATAAGTTTCTATTCATATTATAAGTCTGCTATTGTGCGTTTTAGCTGTATCTACTTAGTTTGAATTTATCGATGGTGAAGCTCTCCCACAACAACCGCTTTAAGGGAATATTATTTTCATTGCCACACAAATTTATATTAGTATCAATGAAAGAAAAGTTAGCAATAGCACTGTGTAATTGTATTGGAATTAGTTCACCTCACTGTTATTCAATATCACATTCAAAATGCCACATTAATTTCTCTCGGAAAAGTGTTTATATGTAATAATAATGAAAAAAATTATGATTTTAATTTCCAAAAAAATTAAAATTATATTTTTTCGTATATATATAGTTGTTTCACGTACGTGCGAGTAGTTCCAATTTCCAGCATCTTAAACTTCACAATTTTAATAGATTTTGATGGAATCAAATGGCAAAAGTTGTGTTGGGTCCTGAGAAAGAGATTTTCTCAATGTTCAATTGTTAGTGTCAGCTATCTTGTGTTTATATCAACAAAGTTATTGATTTGTTTCATTAACACTTACAGACTAAAAAAGTGAGGATTTTCTTTTAGAATCTTTAAGTAATTGTGATGCTTTTATTTTCAAAGGAACGTTGTTGTGAGTTAATATCGCACGCAATTGAATTTAAAAAAGGCTTTAATTTAATAATTTGTTTACAGATGGAAATAAATATATTAATTCATCTCTTTCTTAGACTAATGTGGTGGGAAGACATTAAGAATGAACAGTTTAACTGTGTAATAATTTCCATACCAAACATAAATGAAGACGGCTTAGCTCGTGGGAATGAACATCGATGATATTTTGGCATATTGATAACAATTTAGTTTGCATTCACTTGAGGATATAAGTTTTAGTTTACTATCTGATTCATTATTTTATTCATACATTCGATGTGTTCTGAAAATAGTCAAAAGTAGTTAAGCAGGTTTATTAAAATGTGGAATACTGCACTTTCACTTCATTTGTATTTAAAGATTAATTTAGCGATTAAACCTTAGATGGTGTATTTAACTTATTAAATTTCTATACGTGTGAATATTATTTTTCAGTAGTGATGTTTACATGCGTAATATAATGAGGCAAATAGAATTAATTAAATACATAAAATTAATAATTACATATTTATGACTTCGAAAAAGCTTTCAAAATTTATCTAATAAGTAGAGGATTGTTTATTTTTAACTACCCGTAGACAGTTTTTATCCTAATAATCCAATCAGAACAACTTGCTTACTAATAAGTTGCTTGTCAAGCGATGTTAGTTCTGTAAACTTACAACTATCTGCGAACTCCAATCACAAGTTAGATACGCCGGTAGAGGCGAACTTATAATTAATAACCAATATGTGTCAGATGTTGACCAAGTTTGTTGGCACTATATATTGTAGAAGTGATAATGTTAAGGGTTTGAATTTGAATATTAATTATAAATTTCCTCTGGAACGGTGTGCGAATGCTTCGATACATCTGACTGCAATTTTGGTTTATTACCACAAATCTATGATAAATAGAATTTTTTTGTAAATATAAATGGTTTCTTCCTTTTGTACTTATACGCAGGCCTTTAGTGATGAAAGTAATGAGAAAGGTAGTTTCAAATTAATATCAACTAGTCGAACACGTCAGGATTTTACTTTTGTTGTCTCTGTTGAAGAACATCGAACATAAACTTCGGTTTACCGTGGACGTGTTGAAGAAAGTTGAGGATTTAGCTATTGATGATCACAATAATAAATTGTTATTAGAATTTTTTCTTTCTTTCTTGAAGCAAATGGAAATTTACCGACTTTTTTAAAGATTTCTATCCGTTCCTGAGAGACGTTACAGTTTCATTTGAATAAATTGCCACATAAGCAATATTTGATTAATTTGAATAAATTGCCACATCAGCATTGACATTTTTTTTAACATTACATATATTTCTATTGCTAAGGAAAAATATTTATAATTTGTGCCCTAGGCCATTAATATATAAATACATTTAATTTCAAACACTGACCAGAAATCAGCACTCATCTCTTTTGTATGGTAATCAATTTCGTCATATATATATATATATATATATATATATATATATATATATATATATATATATATATAAACGTGGGGTATTTAGAGGCATAATAAAATGATAATATATCTTCAACTGTGCATATTTCTGAGTTTATGTGCGCTTTTCTCGAAAACCAATGTGTCAGTTTCTATAGTTTTTCCACTCCTAGAATCTTTAAATTGGATGGAAGTTTCAAATGAGTAACAAATTAGCGTTTAGGAATTATAATTGATGACTTATATTTATGATTTCAAGAACTGATGAAGGGTGCACTAAGTGATCAAATTGTGATAGGTGTTAATTTGTTTAAAACGTTATCATCAAAATATCAAAAATCAGAATATGGAAAATTTTATACATTTTTATAAGTCCCAAACTGGCATTCCCACCCACATATGTATGTACCTTCGGTTTTCCTTTTGTTTTTCTCAAAATCTACTTAACCTTTAACTTTTGTTCTATAAATAATCGACAAAATTACCGGTTTTCAATGATATATGAACATATTTTCAATTAAAATCTTGATACTTCTTTAACAAAATTATTATCAAAGTCTTGAAGCCCGTATTGAATTTCTAAACGAAAATTAGTTTACGTTTGAACATTTTGTAAATACATGGTCCAAGATATATTGCAGTTAAAATAAAGTCAATTACCTTAAAAATATATCTCAGCTTCTTTTACAGTAAAAGGAATATTCGACTTGTCAACCCTAGTTTTATACTTGTGTTTACGATATTATAGATTACAATTATTTGACGTCAGTTACTTGCTGACAAAAAATACTATTAGTCAACTGGATCTGGATTTAATTTTGATAAAAATAAAAAGACGCCGTATTATCTGAAAAAGTTAATAACATTTCAACCTGTTGTATATTTGTATATTCAATAAACAATTCTTAGTGTTAGCGTAGTTTTAATATATCAACGTCTCATTTTACAATATTAGAGGATTTGTATAGTTCCTATTAACGTTATGGTTTGAACATCATTTCAATAATATTTCTATTAGTTAAATCGATGAAATTAAATTTAACATACGCACTTGTCCTGATGTCACTACGCAAATAATATGTACAGTAATTGTAAAGCTGTTGACGTTACACGTTGCTAATATTTAACGATACAAATTATTCCCTTTCCTATCTCCGTATTGGCTTGTTCCCACGCATACATTCTAATATTGATGAAGCCTAATATTGATATAAGTAGATTTGTTACTCCGTTGGTAATTTATACTCCTTATTTTGACAGACGTAAAAGCCTTCTGACGAGTCAAGTGTGTGAGGTTTCAAACGTTCGCGCTCCAATAAACTTCTACTTTGTATAATTTAAGTTCTGTCAAATTTAATCTGGAGGTACTCATTGAACTATTTTATCTCCCGTATATTTATCAAAGAAAGCATTTGTTATGCTTTTGAAAGTAATAGCTCCTATGACTTTTCAGTTTTAATATAAATTGGTTTTTATTGAAAATTAAGTTTATGAATCAACTGCTTTTATCAAATAAAAATAATAATAATTTTATTCTAGATTATAAAAATTGATTAAATTTGTTTCTATCTGTAAAAATAGGAAATTGTAATATTCACTCTCATGTGTTTTTATGTATCAAAATTAAATAGACTTGACTTCACATACGCCTTCTTTTACCGTTCATTTAAACTTAAAGAAAAAGTACGGACGTCAAATTACCCTTATATATTGGAATGCAATGAGCGCAATATAAAGGAAGATTAAAGAGAAGGCGATGGCGGAAGTAAGCTCGCGCCTCAGCTCTCTTGTGAACTTAAACTCACAAATCTTTCTTCGATTTATTTGCTTGTTTCGGAAATTCCCTTCAGAATGAAGCTTTTGAGATTCATATTTTTTCGTATGCTCAGCTTATCATATGTTTTATCAAAAGGTGCAGTTGTTTATTGTGATGTGTTTTTACGAATTTTAGTGACCTAACCCTCGCTTTCAGGTCACTAATCAGTTTAAATTTTTAAGACCACATGGTAAATGTCTTAGTTGTTGCTTAGGTATTATTAATATGTATACGTATTTCTATCTAACTTTATATTTTCACGTTATTTTCGGTGTTTCTTGTGAAAATAATGTAAAAGAGACACTTATGGTAAGATTTCTATATACATACTTCTGTATGCATAATAGTTTAATCTTTATATGTTTTTTTTTCTCTACTCTATTTGTGTTATCATTTTGCAAATTTTATAGTTACGTAACATCCTTGACTGTCGCGCGATGAAAATTAAAATTATGTTTTCATTTTCTCTGGGTTTAAATTGCGAGAATACTCATTTTTAGCCCTTTCTAAACTACTTTGATTTTTGGTTCTGTAGTTCTTTATATATAAGCAAAACGCTTGCAAAGGAGTTTGCCCTCACGGTATTATCGAAATTGCAGAAGGAAATAAATAGATGATTGAAAATGGCGGAGAGAAAAATATTTGCCTGATATTCATAGTTATATTAAAAAATGACTGTGTAAAAATGTTTACCAAATGTTTAGCCATGATAAATTACTGTAGATTTTTGTTGGCGAGCCGTAAAACAAAGCGTCTAATTAATTATTTAGAGCGCAGTATCTTCGGTGTGTAAAATCGACTGTTTTTGGCCTTTTGCTTTTATTTTGTGGAGTAGGCAGCGATAAATTGGTGTCATACATCAGTATGTCGTATTAATATTTTGTTTTATCGTAAATCGAATATTGTATTATCTTCGTCCTATTGCTTTGAAGATTATAGTTTGCTGAAGGAAAACCCTTTTTTTTTTGGATTTTCTATATATTTACATATATACTAATTATCAGTTGAGATGTGCAGTAGGAATGCTTTCGAAGTGTGTTTGGAGATTTATCGTTATTTATTTTTGAAAAAAGGATGTTCTATATTTTTCTTAATTAATGACACCGTTTAGTACTGGATCGCCCGTTTCTATCGGGATGTAGATATATCGGGATATATAATTTTTTTTTATTCTCTAAAATTATTAAAAATATTTTTTATATATCGCGATATCAAAATTTAAACATCGAGCACTCGCAATCGTGACAACCTCACATGGAACACTTCATGTCCTACTCTTCCGTATTTACCATTTGTGTATACCTCATTCAGAATACATTTTACGTACAATTCTTTCTACGAGAATAATTTCAATTCATTTTGATTGCGAAATTAACTTATCAATATTTAATACGTTTTTACTCGCCATAAATTCAGAGTATCAATTCTGTTCATAAAGTAATAATCTTCTGACTGTTTTTTCATAGTCATTTGCTTTATCGTTAAACGCCTTATCATATTTCTTTTTATACCATTAAACTAAATTACTTAAATTTAATTAAAATACTTTTTTTTATTGTCAGTTTGTGATTTTGCACTTTAGCTGTTCCTTTTTAATTTGAGCTTATTGTAGTGAAGTGATAATGAAAAATAATAAATTACTTAATAAAAAATAATTGGAATCTAGTGCATTGATCACTAAACTTGTTTTCTAATTGTCATATCTCCAACAATATGACGTATTATGCTTACCATATTAATTTTTAATATTAAAGCCAATGACCTTCTATTTTTCAACTAATCCATAAATAGTTTATTTATTGAATTGGGTCAGGTTATTTAGCTGCTCGGATGGAACAATCTTACATAAATAAAATATAAAACACTGCATACAAGCATACGCACCTACATTCTTACAATATAAATGTATGGATTTATATTGTTATATGTATGTAAAAATTACAATTTGAGCAGGATGTCGGTATGGTAAACTCACATCCTGCTTAAATTGTAATTCTTCCGTTTAAGTTGGCGTAGTTGGGTAAACATAGATGATATTAAAGACAAATTGATAACATAATCCAGTAGCACGGAATTATTGAGGGCCATATCGACTATCAAATCGAACAGCATTGCAACTCGACCTAGTCTAAAATAAAATTGGTTAAGTCTAAAGTAAATAAAAAAGATGTAGCGAATTGGATAATTTCTTTACATGTAATAAATACAAATTTACATCATTCGTTATTATTTTTTGAAGTGGAAAAATTGAATTCAACGATTATAAAAAAGACAGACTCCGGATTTGCGATAAAAATATATATTAAATATTTTATCGAGTAGTAATAAACATTAGAGTAAAAGCCGTAACGAACGTTATAAGGTTCTCTAACTGAATTGTGTAAAACGGAACGGTTATAATTTCATCACGTGTGTTTGTATGTCCATTTATTTGCCCGTATATTACAGCATCATTTAAGTTATATCCGATCGTAGTAAAATTTTAGAAAAATACGTGCATTAACGAATTTTATTCAAATATTTACAATTTTTATTACTTGTTTTGGTGGACCTTTGCATTTATAAAACTTGCTTATAAAAATGATTTGTTTCTGATTTCATCGACAGATGTTTCGTTGAAAGGGTTCATTAAAGTTCAATAGAAAACATTACATACATTTTTATTTATATTATTCTTGAGATAGGAGTATTGAAAGTGCAAAAATAAATCCCTCTCACAGTGTCTACCTTTTTGAATATTCATATGAAAAATCTTAAAATAATTACGGTAGCGATATTTACTAAATACTACAATGAAGTATTATAGGTAATCAATTTATGTCCTTTACGCCTGTGAAATATTTTCTAGGCAATATATGTTTGAATAATTTAAAATATATTAATATTTATAATTGTAAAAAAGTACTATGTACCGTTAATTGTTTAATTTTAATGCGTAATGAATCCTAGTTGTGTGTGTTTTATTTGCACTAAACAGATTTATTTTTAATGAATATCGGATCCATTTTTCTATTGCAATTAAATTACTATATTGCGATATGCTTTATAAATGCGATTACAATATTTGTGGAGTGTTAAAATATTGAGAAAAATGCTTTAAACTCAGTTAAATAATTTTTCTTTACATATTTGTAAAACTTTACATATTTGTAAAATTATTTTCAAAATGTGAGATAATTTACAGAACCTGAGTCCGACAAGCACGTTACTGAAATTCGAAAACACGTCACAATAAGCAGCTGAATCTTTTGATTAAATAAACAGATTAACTGACTATACGAAAATATGTGGCGTAAAGGGGTAAAAACAATTCAAGTTTTGTTACGACTGAAATTTAATCTCGGAAGTTTCTTTCTGAAGGAAGTTTCCGAAACAAGCAGTTTCCGAAACAAGCAAACAGATCGAAGAAAGATTTGTGAGGATAAACTCACGAGAGAACCGAGTCGCGAGCTTACTTCCGCCATCGTCATCTCTTCAATCAACCTTTATATTTCGCTCATTGCATCTCAAAACATAAGGGTTATTTGATGTCTGTACTTTATCTTTGAGTTTAAATGAACGGTGAAAGAAGGCACTGTATGTCAATTAATAAATGTGTGTAATTTTGAGGAATAAAAAATATACAAGTGTAAATGCCATAATCCTATTTTTACAGTTAGAAGAATTTTCTAATAACTTTCGTGATCTAAAAGAACATTTTTTTATATTTATTTGTTTAAAGGCAGTTGATTATTAGATTTAATTTTCAATTAATACCAATTTACATTAACGCTTAAAAGACGTAGGAGCTCCCATTTTCAACGACATTACAATTGCTTTCTTTGATCAATATACCAAAAATAATATAGTTCAATGAGTACCTCCATAATTCAAATTAACCGAAGAAAAATTATACTAAGTAGAAGGTTATTGAAGCGGGAGCGTTTGAATATTCAGACACTTGACTCGTCAGAAGGCTTTTCCGTCCATCAAAACAAGGGCATAAATTGCCTGTAGAGTAACAAATCTCCGCTGGTATATTACTTATATCAATATTAGACTTCATCAACAGTAGAATATATGCGTGGCAACAAGCCTTTACGGAGATAGGGAAGGGAATGATTTGTTTCGTTAAATATTAGCAATGTGTAACGTCAACAGCTTCACAAATATTGTGTCCATTATTTGGGTAGAGTCCTCAGGACAAGTTCGTGTGTCAAATATTAACTTCTACAAATATATATATATATATATATATATATATATATATATATATATATATATATACATCTATATATATATATATATATATATATATATATATATATATATGAGGAATGTTGATGAAATTATCTACAAACAATGACCTCGTGAAATGAATTGGTTTTTTTACAAACTACACGGATCCTGTGATATTTTAAAATGAAAAGGTGTCTTGGTAATTGACTTTATATAAATATAATCTATGATATCTTAAAGATAAATTTAAAACGAGGGTTGATAAGTCTTATCTTTCGTTTACTTTAAAAAGAAACTGATATACATTTTTAAAAGAATTGATTTTATTTCAACTAGCTCCCATAAATGTTTATTTACAAAATGCTCAATCAATATGGGTTTCAAAATATGGATCATTACATTCATTAAAAAGGATCTTTTACAACCAGCAATGTTGTCGATTGTTCATAAAGGAAAAGTCAGAAGTTAAGTAGATTTTGAGAAAAACACGAAGATACATACCCACATATAAATGAAGGGAGGAAATGCAAGTTTGGCGATTGTAAAAATGTAAATAAAGTTTCTATATTTTTCATTTTTCGAAATTATTGTTGTCTCTTATATGGTGATATGAGTATAATTGTAAGAAAGGCATCAAAATCTATCACAATTTAATCAGTTAGTGCACTCTCCATCAGTTCTTGAAATCATAAATATAAGTCATCACCTTTCCTTCCAATATGGATATTATAGGAGTGGAAAAACGATCGTAATCGATACACTTGTTTTCAAGAAAATCGCGTACATACTCACAAATGTGTGCACTTACAGGTGAAATAAAGAACCTCCCTTTTTGAAGTCATATAGAAATGTAATCCATACCACCATCTACTAAAGAATTGCAACACTAGGTACGTAATTAAGATAATTACTTGTAAAAGAAACAGTTATCACGATCAGTTAACTGGATATGCGTATCTCGAGTCGTGCGACATAATTTGGTTACAGATAGCAGTTAGCCTTTAACGTATAATAATATAGATTTTCAGTTAAATTCCAATAGGAGTGTTAGAGTGATATGTATACACATATAACTATGTTATTGTGCCTTTAAAAACCACATACATATAAAAAGAAATCGATTGTTACAAAAAAGGTATGACAGCTGATTTCTGGTTAATGTTTGAACTTATAAATGTTTATATATCAATGGTTTAGGATACAAATTAAAAATATTTTCCTTTTACCATAATAATACTTATAACGTTAAAAAATACGTAAATATAGTATCAGAAATGATGTGACAATTTATTCAAATAAAATCTGAATATATCTCAGGGATATATAGAAATTTTAAAAGTATATTTTCATTTCCTTTCAGAAAGAAGGAAAAAATTCTAATAACAATTTGTTCTTGTAATTGTCAATAGCTAAGCCCACAACTATCTTGAACATAGCCAAGGTAAGCCAAGGTTTACATTCGATGTTCTCAACAGAGAAAATAAAAATGAAATTCTGACATATCAGACGAGTTGGTATTTGTTTTAAATTATCTCTTGACTTGCCTTCATCTCTAAAAATCTTCATTTACCTACAAAAGAAAGCAATCATCTTACATACACAAAAAAATTCCATGTATCATAGGTATGTGGTAATAAACCAAAATTGCAGTCTAACGTATCGAAGCCATCGCACATCGATCCAGAAGAAATTTATAAATAATACTCAAATTCAAACACTTAATATAATCACCACTACAATATTTAGTGCCAACAAATTTGATCAACGTCAGACACATATTGTTTATTAATTATAAGTTCGCCTCTACCGGCGCATTTAACTTGTGATAGGAGTTCGCAGATAGTTGTCCGGAACTAACTTCGCTTGATAAGCGACTTATTAAAATGTCAATTGTTCTGATTGGATTATCAGGATTAAAACTATCTATGGAGAGTAAAAAAAAATCCTCTAATTATTAGATACGTTTTTAAGCTGTAGTTTAACTACACGATTAAAATTCTGACGTCCCGTTATATTACGTTATATTGTCACGTAAATATTACTACAGGAAAATAATATTCACACGCAAAAAATTTAAAAGATAAAATACACGATATAAGGTTTAAATGCAAAAATAATTTTTAAACGCAATCATTTTTAAGTAGAGTCTTCCACATCGTATTAAATTAGTGTTTAGACTATTTTCAGAACACATCGAATGTATAAATAAAACAATGAATCAGAAAGTAAACATGCCCTCCAGTGAATGCAAACTAAATTGTTGTCAAAGTGTCAAAACATCATATCGACATTCATTCCCACGAGCCACTCCGTCTTCATTTATGTCTGGGATGGAAATTATTAGACATTTAAACTGTTAATTATTTACGTCTACCCACCATATTAAACCAAGACAGAGATGAACATATATTTATTTCCGCCTGTAAAATATTTATGAAATTGACGCCTTTCATAAATTAAATTTCGTGCAATATCAACTCACAACAACATTATTTTTATAATAATAGCATCATAATTACTGACAGCAAATTCTCCCTTATGTAAAGTGTATTAATGAAACACGTCAATAAATTTATTGATACAAACATAAGAAGAGGTAATAGAGGAATAAGAAAATCTCTTTCCCGGTACACAATGCAGTCTTTGCCATTTGACTGCATAAAAATCTATTAAAATTTTGAAACTGTACGTGCGTGAGTAAAACAAAAATATATGTGTGTGTGTGTGTGTACAATGTCGTAAAATTATTATTAAATAAAATCACATTGTGCCGAGACAAAATTAATGTAGGATTTTGAATGTGATATTGACTCACAATGACACGGACTAGTCCCAAAACCATACTAATGAGCTATTGTTTATTGTTCTTTCATTAATATTCATAAAATTTTGCATGACAATGAAAGCTATGTTCCCTTAAAGCTATTGTTTCGGGGGAACTGCACTACCGTTAAATTGAGAATACGTAGACATAACTAAATAACTAAGACTCACAGATATAGACTTATAATAAGAATAGAAATTCAAAATAAAACGAAACTACGCGATGTAGTATTACTTCGACTTTATTTAAATTCTTTACCACGACCTAAGTTTCGTTGTATGACAACATCTTCAGGTGGACAATTAGCTAAGATTCCCTAGGTCGTGGTAAAAATTTTGAATATATTCGAAATAATACTACATCACATAGCTTAATTTAAATTTGAATAATAAATGTTTACAAAATTAACGCCAAGCATATTCAAAAATAGAAATTTAATTAATTTGCACAAGATGAAAAATAATAAAGCGCTAATGCCAAGTTACGTGACTGTAATGTTTTATCATCAATCTTGCTTTTTTTTACTTAGATTTAATGTAGTTGCAATTTAATAACGACATTAATTTTATCTTATTATTTTGTTTTCTCTATTCTCTTCAGAGAATCACTACTTTTATATATTATTTAAAGACATTTTCTAGTTATTAATTTGTCATCAAAATAACTTTTAATCGACCGCGAAATCCACTTTTATAATTATTCCGCTGTGTGTTATCAGCGTATATTTATTTTAACATCCTGTGAATATATAGGTAACAAGAAATATGTACACCATCGTTGATCGAGAAATAATTTAAATAGACTGACTTTTCTTGGAGACAGAAATAATTATTTAAATATTACGATTTATTTTCAATTACGTTTTTCTTCGTTGCACGACTGAATAAATGTGAAATGTATTTTAAAACAATTTTCTTCTTTTCAAGGTGAATTGTAAGTACTTAAAAAATAATCGTAATATTTAAGTAAGTATTTCTGGCCTATAAAAAAGTTGATCTCCTGAAATTATTTCGTGATCAACGATGGGGCGTTTGTTTTTTTTGTTGCTTATGTATTTACTAGGTGTTAAAATATGTAGGCTACACTGATAACTGCAATAACGCAATAATTATAAAAGTTGATCTCGTGGTAGAATAAAACTTATTAATATCTGTGAAAATGAATTTATCGATGGCGAAGCTCTCCCGCAACAACCGCTTTGAGGGAATATTATTTTCATTGCCATACAAAATTATATGAATATCAATGAAAGAAAAGTTGGCAATAGCACCGTGTAATTGTATTGGAATTATTTCTTCTTACTGTAATTCAATGTCACATTCAAATTTCCACATTAATTTCTTTCGGAAAAGTGTATTTATATGTAATAATAATGAAAAAATTTATGAAATTACATTTTTTCATATATATATATATATATATATATATATACATATATATATATATATATATATATATATATATATAGTTGTTTTACATACGTACGAGTAGGTTTAATAGATATTGATGCAATCAAATGGCAAAGGCTGTGTCAGCTATCTTATGTTTATATCAATAAAGGTGTTTATTGGTTTCATTAACACTTACAGTACAGAAAAGTGAGGATTTGCTATCAGAATCTTCCAGTAAGTGTGACGCTTATATTATAAAAGGAACCTTGTTGTGAGTTGATATCGCACAAAATTTAATTTATAAACGGAGTCAATTTAATAAATATTTTACAGATGGAAATAAATATATTAATTCATCTCTCTCTTAGATTAATGCGGCGGATAGATGTAAAGAAATAACAGTTTAACTGTGTAATAATTTCCATCCCAGACATAAATGAAAACTGAGTGACTCGTGGGAATGAATGTCGATGTGATGTTTTGACATATTGATAACAATTTGAATTCACTTTAATCTATTAGTGTTAGTTTACTTTCTGATTCATTCTTTTATTCATACATTCCACGTGTTCTGAAAATAGTCTAAAGGCAAGTTTAATACAATGTGAAATACTGTACTTTCAATTCATTTGTATTTCAAGATTATTTTTGCGATTAAACCTCACATCGTATATTTAAGCTATTAAATTTGTATGTGTGTGGATAATATTTTTCAATAGTGATGTTTATACACGTAATATAATGGGGTAAATATAATTAATTAAATATATAAAATTATTAATTATATATTCGAAAAAGCTAACAAAATTGATCTAATAAGTAGAGGATTGTTTATTTTTTCATTATTCGTAGATAGTTTTTAGCCTAATAACCCAACCGGAGCATCTTGCTTGCCAATAACTTGATGGTCGAGCGAAGTTAGTTCTGTAAACAGACAACTATCTGCAAACTCCAATCACAAGTTACACGCACCGGTAGAGGCGAACTTATAATTAATAACCAATATGTGTCAGATGTTGACCAAGTTTGTTGCCACTATATATTGTAGAAGTGATAATGTTAAGGGTTTGAATTTGAATATTAATTATACATTTCTTCTGGAACGGTGCGCGGATGCTTCGATATGTCTGACAGCAATTTCAGTTTATTACAGCAAATCGAAGATAAATGGTATTTTTTAGTAAATGTAATATATTTTTTTCCGTCTGTACTTATGTGCAGATTTTTAGTGATGAAAATAAGGAAAAAGGTAGTTTCAAATGAATATCAACTAGTCCCACATTTTCTTTTACAGTAAAATGTTTATTCGAATTGTCAACCCTCGTTTTACATTTATGTTTATGATATTATAGATTATAATTATTTGAAGTTGTAACTTGCTAACAAAAAAATATTATTATTCAACGGGATCTGGATTTAATTGTGATAAAAATAAAAAATCTTGTTGCTGTTGACGTTACACATTTCTAATATTTAATGAAACAAATTATTTCCTTCCCTATCTCCGTATTGGCTTGTTCCCACGCATACATTCTAATATTGATGAAGCCAAATATTGATATAAGTAATATTGAAGCCGAGATTTATTACTCTGATGATAATTTATGCTCCTTATTTTGATGGACATAAAAGCCTTCTGACGAGTCAAGTATGTGAGGTTTCAAACGCTCGCGCTCCAGTAAACTTCTACTTTATATAATTTATGTGATGTTAAATTGAATCTGGAGGTACTCATTGGACTATATTATCTTCCGTATATTGATCAAAGGAAGCATTTGTAACGCTGTTGAAAGTAGTAGCTCCTACGTCTGTTCAGCGTTAATATAACTTGGTTTTAATTAAAAATTAAGTCTGATATTTGTAGCATTTACACTTATGTATTTTTAAAGCATCAAAATTAAATAGAGTTACTTCTTGACGTACGTCTTCTTTCACCGTTCATTTAAACTCAAAGATCAGAACACATGTCAAATTACCGTTATATTTTGAAATGCAATGAGCGAAATATAAAGGCTGATTGAAGAGAAGGCGATGGCGGAAGTACGTGTAAGCTCGCGATTCAGCTCTCTTGTGAGCTTATCCTCACAAATCTTTCTTCGATTTGTTTGCTTGTTTCGGAAATTCCCTTCAGAAAGAAGCTTCCGAGATTAAATTCAAGTCACAAGTAAACTTAAAATGTTTTTACCCTTTTACGCGATATATTTTCATATGCTCAGCTAATCATATATTTTATCGAAAGGTGCAGTTTCTTATTGTGACGTGTTTTTACAAATTTTATTAACGCAACCCTCGTTCTCAGCTTCCTAATCATTGTGAATATGTTGACCAAATGTCAACATAGCTTTTTGTTGGTCACTTATCACTATATCGTATTATTATTTTGTTTTATCGTAAATCAAATATCGTATTATAATCTTTCAAATGCTTTGAAGATTATAGTTTGCTTATAGTTTGAAGGAAAATCCTTTTTTATGTAGTTTTAATTATAATACGAAAATTATGGACAATAATTGGCATTGATATATATTTACACATATACTAATCGTCAGTTGAGATATCCAGTAGGAATGGTTTTGAACTGTGTTTGGAGATGTATCTTTATTAATTTAAAAAAAAAAGACGTTCCATATTTTACTTAATTAATGGCACCGTTTAGTACTGGATCGCCCGTGACTGACACGATGTGTAGTCTTATAGCAGTCCTACAAATACGGGTGTAGTTCATTGGAAAGAATTAATACAATACATAAATTTATAGTGGTATCAATTTTTTTTAATTGGCTAAGATTATTAAGCATATTTTTTTTAAAATCGCAAATTTCGCAATCTAGGTAAACCCACATGGAACACTTCATATCCTATTCTTCCGTATTTGCAATTTGTATATACCTCATTCAATATATATTTTACTTACAATGCTTTCTACGAGAATAATTTCAATTCATTTAAGTGGTAAACTTAACTTATCATATATTTTTACTCGCGCTAAATACAGAGTATTAATTCTGTTCCTAAAATAACAATCTTTTTACTATTTTTTCATAGCTATTTGCTTCATCGTTTAACGCATTATATTTTTTTATTTATACCATTAAACTAAATTAATTCAATTTTATTTAAATATTTTAAATAAATTTCATTACTTAAATTTACTAAAAATATTTTTTTTATTGTAAGTCTGTGATTTTGCAGTTTGAGCTTATTGTAGTGAAGTGATAATTACAAATAATATCACCAAACTTGTTTTTGCCTTTTCATACCTCCAACAATATGACGTCTTGTACCTACCATATCCATTTTTAATATTAAAGCCAACGACCTATTTATTCATCTAATCCATAGCAATAGCTTATTTATTGAAATCGGTCATACTATTTAGCTGGAATAACATATTTAGCCGGACGGAACTAACTTAAATAAATAAAATATAAAACGCTGCATACCCTCATACGCACCTACATTCTTATAATATACATGTATGGATATATATTGTTCTAGGTATGTAAGAATTACTATATTATACTATAATTACTTATCATGCTTAAGTGGTAATTCTTCCTTTTGGGTCGGCGTAGTTGTAAGCTAACATAAATAAACATATTAAAGACAAATTAATAATATAATCAAGGAGCATGGAATTTTTGAAGGCCATATCGGCTATCGAAACGAACAGCTTTGCAACTCGGTAGAGCTTAAAACGGAATTTGTTAATCCTAAAATAAATAAAAAGGAGGTAGAGAATTGGGTATTTTTTTTATATATCGTAATAAATAAAAACTTACATCATTTATTATTATCGTTCGAAGGTAGGTTTTATTATTCTAGTATCTATTCTAGTAGTAATAAACATTAGAGTAAAACTTGAATTAACGTTTTTAAGGTTCCCTAACCGAATTGTGAAAAACGGAATTGTTAAATTTCATCATGATTGTTTGTATGTCCATTTATTTTCCCGTATATCACAGCACCACGACTCTTTTAATTTATGTCCGATCGTAATAAAATTTTAGAAGAATGCTTATATTAACTAACTTTATTCGAGAAATTACAATTTTTGATATTTTTTAATGGACTTTTGCACACATCAAATTTGGCGATAAAAATTATTTGTTTTTGACTTCATCAACAGATGTGTCATTGAAAGGGTTTATTAAAGTTCAATAGAAAATATTACGTACATTTTTATTTATGTTATTGGTACGATAGCGTTATTGAAAGTACAAGAAAAAATACTTCTCACCGTCTCTACCTTTTTGAGTATTCATGTGATAAATTCTTTAAAAATTACGGTAGCGACATTTATTAAATACTACATTGGAAAAGTATTATTACTGGTTTACATTAATATTTTAGAAAAAATATAGGTAATAAGTTATATCCCTTACGCCTGTGAAATATTTGCTAGGCAATATATATGAATAGTTTAAAACATTCATATTTATAATGGTAAAAAAGTACTATGTACAGTTAATTATTTAATTTTAATGGGTATTGAATCCTAGGAGCGTGTGTTTTATTTGCACTTAACAGGTTTATTTTTAATAAATGTCGGATTCATTTTTCTATTGCAATTAAATTACTACATTGCGAAATGCTTTATAAATTCGATTTCAATGTATGTGGAGTGTTAAAATATGGAGAAAATGCTTCAGACTCAGATAAATAATTTTTATTAACATATTTGTAAAACATTTATGTACTGAAATCTGTTATTTGTAAGTACGTTTTTAAATAGACGAGTACAATTATATAAATGTGTAGATAATAAAAAAAATATAAAAAACAACATGGTAAAATAGGATGTAAAATATGGCTAACGCAAAAAAAAAACTAATATGAAATAGAAATGATAATGAAAATAGAAAAAGAAAAACAATATGAATTGTCACTTGGTAATTTCATATAAATTAAAAATTAATAATTTTCGAAACTCGAGAAAAAGGGTCTCGACAGACAGAAAGACGGGCAAGAAATAAAACTAAAGAAATAACAATGTTTGTTTTTTTTTCCTTCTGTGGTACGGAATATTATTCTGTGATACGGAAAATTATATCACGTCATAATTATATCACATATTTATTTAAAGTTTTGAAAATGAAAGAGGACTATGAATCATAATCACCAGTAGCTCGACAGTCAATGGTGGACCATGGCCTTCTCATGCAGATCAATATCATGACTATATCAAACGAAAATTCAATATTAAACGAAAAATTAAATATCAAACGAATATTCAATATCAAAAAACGTTTCATAAGCAAACGGTACTTTCGATCTTTCAAAAACTTAATTTTAGTTATAATATTGCTCATTCAAACGTCGGTACACTCCCTGACTACAGCTGGTTTAATTATTAATAAAACATTTGGATCGAAGTATCTCTGTCATAAATGAAAACATATCACATAATATCGTAAACGTATAAAGCAACGAATTGCATGACAAATTATTTCCTTAGTTACCAAATTTCTATTTTACATCATAATGAATTTCCATTGTAGCAGAAATCTGCATTTCATGATTAAATATATACACACACACACACACATATATATATATATATATATATGTATATATATATATATATATGTATATATATATATATATATATATATGTATATATATATATATATATATATATATATATGTATATACGTATATAGCTTGTATTGGTTCTTTTAACCTATGTATTAAAATATGTACATATATACAATGTACATTGTTCTAATACGAGTATATTTTCCTGCATAGAACTTTAAAATATATTAGTAGAAGCGTCATATCTTTATCGGATCGGTCGCAACCGACCATGTAACTTAATTCACAATGCACTCATAAAACAAAATGATAGCAGATAAGAACATTCGCCAAAGTTCTCTTCTAAAATATATATATTTCAATATTTACGCCCATTAGTTATACAAATCGGTGGAATAAATTCCATCAGCACAGTAATGGATAAGCATTTAAGTAGGAAGGCAATTAGGTAAACTCCGACAAACGGCGCTGGCATCGTGCCAGCCTAATCCTCCTTGACCTGACGGATGATATACATCTGCTGTAATAGTCACGCGCAGTTGTCTTGTTCGAATTTATGATGAACCGTCCAACTGAAATCTTTATGTAAGGCGGCCAGTTCCTAATAATTGATTACGATGACTGCTATCGAACGAGTGAAAATTTACATGTAAAGCGATATACGAGTAGTTTACCGGGATAATAGTTTACGATTTCGTCAGCCGTGTAAGTCTACGTATTAGAGATTGTAATTACGGTTAGGTGTAGCGACGTAACAGTTATGCATTTGATTATGCATGAATTTAACCACAGTTCTTACACGCTTCATGCTCTTTTTAATATATAATAAAGAATAATGGCAGGAGTCTGATTATTTTGAAAGTGTATTTATTAAACATTTTATTTATCAATGTTAATAGAAACAGATTTCTTTCCCACTTATAATTTTTTTTCAAATAGAATTTTATTTTTTTATCTCTCAGTTACAAGGAGCTGATGAGTGTTTAATAAATTTATTGAAAAATAAAGGGTAATCATTATACCGTAATCAAAGGAAAAGGATTCCATTTTTCTGCACGTAAATGGAAAATCTGTAATATTTATGGTCCCTTCACGCATTTATTTATTTAAACTTGTACCGGTGATTAACTTCGTCCAGAATGATATTAACAGTTTTGATTTTCTTGTTAATGTAGCTTGATAAAGTATATATGAGGAAGATAAAATCGGTGAACTTTCTGGAATGAATAATGCCAGAGATACTCGTATAGCATAAGACATTTTTTTTCAAAATGTACTGTATATAAAGTACCTACTTATTTGCAAAATAAAATGACACCAGGAAGCCAAACAGAATTAGTTTGACACATATACTAGTTAACAGTCGATTGGAAATTGGATTTCTTCTTTAAGCTTAAATATAGAGTTTTTTTGTGCCTCTGGTAAAAACATTCTTCCGATCCTTCAGCATAGAAGAGCAAAGATTTAAGAGACTCGAATTAAGCGCTGGAAAGTTTTCTT
The DNA here is from genome assembly GCA_039881145.1 of Druceiella hillmani. Lineage (NCBI taxonomy): Eukaryota > Metazoa > Arthropoda > Insecta > Lepidoptera > Hepialidae > Druceiella > Druceiella hillmani. The sequence continues at coordinate 16,467,007 of JAYKKI010000018.1, read as the reverse complement.
TTAATTTCTTTTTATTTTAATTTTCTTTAATTAAGATTTTTATCTAGAACTAGATTTTTTTAGGTAATAGACCGGCTTAACTTTCAGACTACGATACAACAAAAATGCATTACAATTTGAGTCGCTCATATCTCCAAAATTATTAAAAAGGAAATAATCATAAATATGAAATTACGTAGATTCTATAGTTTAATTTAGTTCAAAATTTTACTTTTGATTTGTCGTATAGAGCGATATTAAGGCTTATTTATTTTCAATGTCTAATTAACTTTTGCAGTAAGAGCGTCGTAGTTTTACGTCGTGATTGCGGTAGAGTTTCTATTGTGTCATTTTGATTTTTTTACGTTTTTTACGATTTTTTTAAGAATTAACAGTTTAAATGTGTAATAATTTCCATTCCAGACATAAATGAAGACGGAGTGGTTCGTGGGAATGAATGTCGATGTGATGTTTTGACATGTTGACATGTTGTTGCATTCTCTTGAGGCTATAAGTGTTAATTTACTTTCCGATTCATTCTTTTATTCTTACATTCGATGTGTTCTGAAAATAGTCTAAACGCAAGTTTATACAATGTGGAATCCTCTACTTTCACTTTATTTGTATTTCAAGATAATTTTAGCGATTAAACCTTAGATCGTGTATTTAACCCATTACATTTCTACGCGTATGTATATTATTTTTCAATACTGATATTTATACACGTAATATAATGGGGCGAATAGAATTAATCAAATATACAAAATTAATAATTATACATTTATAATTTCGAAAAAGCTTATAAAATCTATCTTAGAAGTAGAGGATTGTTTATTTTTTATTATTCGTAGATAGTTTTTATCCCAATCTCGGAGCATCTTGCCTGCCAATAAGTTGCTTATCAAGCGAAGTTGGTTCCGGACTACTATCTGCGAACTCCTATCACAAGTAACACGTGCCGGTAGAGGCGAACTCATAATTAATAATCAGTATGTGTCAGACGTTGACCAAGTTTGAAGGCACTAAATATTATAGAAGTGAAAATGTTAAGGGTTTTAATTTGAATATTAATTATAAATTTCCTCTGGAACGGTGCGCTGAATCTTCGGTACGTCCGACTGCAATTTTGGTTTATTACCGTAAATCTATGATAAATGGATTTTTTTTGTAAATATAAATGGTTTCTTACTTCTGCACTTATGTGCAGATTTTTATCGATGATAGTAAGGAGAAAGTAGTTTCAAATGAATATCAACTAGTCCGACATGTCAGGATTTTATTTTTGTTGTCTCTGTTGAAGAACTTCGAACATAAACCTTGGTTTATCTTGGACATGTTGAAGATAGTTGTGGATTTAGCTATTGATGATTACAAGAATAAATTTTTTTTTAGAATTTTTTTTTTCTTGAAGCAAATGGAAATTCACTGACTTAAAATTTTTTATATATTCTTGAGAGCTATTACGATTTCATTTGAATAAAATGAAATACAATTTCCAATATATATATATATGTGTGTGTGTATGTATATATAATATAGCCGTATGTGCACACACATCAGACTGAAACCACAATAGGAATTTTACTTTTTTTCAATATTTATATTATTATATAACATAGCCTTAATTGTCATATCTTACAAAATCATGCGGTTCGACTCGAGATACTAGTACTCAATCAATTCATTGACAGTGACATATGTTTCTTTTACATGCAACAGTTGTAATTAAATACCTAGTAGATGGCGGTATTTATTACATTTTTAACCGACTTCAAAAATAGAGGTTCTTTATTTCATCTGTAAGTGTGCATATTTGTGAGTTTGTATGCGATTTTCACAAAAATCAGTGTATCAACTTCTATGGTTTTTTCACTCTTAGAATCTTTATATTGTAAGGAAGTTTCAAATGTATAACAAATTAGCGTTTAGAAATTATAAATGATGACCTATATTTATGATTTAAAGAACTGATGAAGGGTGTATCAATTGATCAAATTATGATAGGTGTTGATGCCTTTTAGACAAGTAAATCTATATCACCTTTTAAAAGTTATCAACGAAATACCAAAAATTAGAATATGGAAAATTTTATACATTTTTACAATCCCGAAACTGGCATTCCCACCCACATATGTATATCTTCGTGTCTTTCTCAAAATCTACTTAACCTTTAATTTTTTCTCTGTAAACAATCGACAAAATTGCCGGTTTGATATAATATAGGTACATATTTTCAATTAAAATCTTGATCCTTCTTTATCAAAATTATTATCGAAATCTTGAAACTAGTATTGAATTTCTAAACGAAAATAAATTTATGTTTGAGCATTTTATAAATAAATAGTCTAAGATGTATTGCAGTTAGTTAAAATAAAATCAATTATTTTAAAAATATGTCTCAACTTCTTTTACAGCGAAAGTAATATTCGACTAGTCAACCCTCGTTTTACTTTTATGTTAATCATATTATGGATTATAATTATTTGAAGTCAGTAACATGCGGACAAAAAAATTCTATCAGTCAATTGGATCTTGATCTAATTGTGATAAAAATAAAAGTGCGTCGTATTATCTAAAAAAATTAACAACCTTTCAACCTTACTTATAATCAACAAACAATTCTTAATGTTAGCGTAGTTTTAATACACCAAAGCTTTATTTTACAATATTACAGGATTTGTATAGTTCCTGTGGACGTTATGGTTTATACATAACTTCAATAATATTTCTACTGGTTAAAATAATGTAATAAAATTTGACATACGCACTTCTCCTGATGACACCACGTAAATAATATGTACGGTAATTGTAAAGCTGTTGACGTTACACATTGGTAATATTTAACGATACAAATTATACCCTCCCCTATCTTTGTATTGGGTGTTGCCACGCATCATTATAATATTGATGAAGCCAAATATTGATATAACTAATATAGAAGCCGAGATTTGTTACTCTGCTGGTCATTTATGCTTCTTGTAAAAGCCTTCTGACGAGTCAAGTGTGTGAGGTTTCAAACGCTCTCGTTCCAATAAACTTCAACTTTGTACATATAATTTATATTCTATTTAAAAGAAGCTGGAGGTACTCATTGAACTATATTATCTTCCGTATATTGTTCAAAGAAAACATTTGTAATTCTGTTACGTATTTTCAGCTTTAGTAGGAGCTCCTACGTGTTTTCAGCGTTAATACAAATTGCGTTTTAATTGAAGATTAATTCTTATAATCGACTGGTTTTACAAATAAAAATAATAAAAATTTTCTTCTACATTACAAAAGTTGATTAAACTTTTTCTATGTATAACAATAGGAAATTGTAGCATTAACTCTGATGTATTTTTTATACATCAAAATAAATAGAGTTACTTCTTGACGTACGCCTTTCACCGTTCATTTAAACTCAAAGATAAAGTACAGACGTCAAATTACCCTTACATATTGGAATGCAACGAGCGAAATATAAAGATGATTGAAGAGAAGGCGATGGCGGAAGTAAGCTCACGACTCGACTCTCTCGTGAGCTTATCCTCACAAATCTTTGTTTGGTTTATTTGCTTGTTTCGGAAATTCCCTTCAGACTGAAGCTTTTGAGATTAAATTCAATTCATAACAAAACTTGAAATGTTTTTACTCTTTTACGCGATATTTTCTCATATGCTCAGCAAATCGTATATTTTACCAAAAGATGCAGTTCCTTATTGTTATGTGTTTTTACGAATTTCTGTAACCTAACCCTCGCCTCAGTTTCCTAATGAGCTTAGGTTTTTAAAACAACTTTTTAAATGTCTTTGTTGTTGTTTAGGTATTATTAATATTTATATTGATTTCTATCTAATTTTCTATTTTCGCGCTATATATATCACGCAAACGCTTATTGTAAAATTTCTACGTAACTATTTCTGTATGCAAAACAATTTCGTATTTATTTGTGTCTTTTCTCTAACTATTTGTGTTATCAATTTGAATATTTTATATTTATGTAGCATCCTTGACTATACTTACCGCGGGAAATCTAAATATTGAAATTATTTTTTCTTTTCTCTTGGTTAAAAATGCGAGAATTATGATAATTTTTGGCACTTTCTAAACTATTTTAATTTTTGGTTATGAAGTTTTTATACATTAGCAAAACGCTCGCGAAAGAGTGTGCTCTCTTCACGTTATTATTGAAAATGGGGAAGGAATTGTGTGATATTCATAGTTATATTAAAAAATGACTGTGTAAATATGTTGACCAAATATTTAGCCATGATAAATTACTATAAATTTTTGTTGGCGGTCCGTAAAACAAAGCACCTAATTAATTATTTCTAGCATAGAATCCTCGGTGTGTAAATTCGACTTTTACTTGGCCGTTTACTTTTTTTTGTGGAGTAGGCAGCGATGAAATGGTGTCACTTATCATTATATCTTATTAATATTTTGTTTTATCGTAAATCAAATGTTGTGTTATCTTTGTTCTATTGCTTTGAATATTATAGTTTTCTGAAGGCAAACCCTTTTTAAGTATTTTTTTTTTGGAGTTTTAATTATATTACAAAATTTCTGAACAGTAATTGGCTTTGCTATATTTTTATATATACACTAATTGTCAGTTGAGATATCCTGTAGGAATGATTTTAGAGTGTGTTTGGAGATATATTTTAATTTATTTTTAAAAAGAGGAAGTTTTTTTTAATTAATGGCACAGTTTAGTATTGGATCGCCCGTGACTAATATGATTTGTCGTCACCTTATAACAGTCCTACAAATATGGGTATAGTTCATTGGAAGGAATAAATACAATGAATACAATACGTAAATTTACAAGTTGTATAATTTTTTTTATTCTTTAAAATTACTAAATATATTTTTTATACATGGCGATCGAACGAAACACTCGCAGTCGTGGTAACCCTACATGGAGCACTTCATGTCCTACTCTTCCGTATTTACAATTTGTATATACCTCATTCAGTATATATTTTACATACAATTATTTCTGCGACAATAATTTCTATCCATTTTAGTGACAAACATAACTTACCAATATTTAATACGTCTGTACTCGCCCTAATTAAAAAGTATAGTTTTTGTTCATAAAATAACCATCTTATGAATGCTTTTTCATAGTCATTAGCTTCATCGTTAAACGCCTTATCTTTTTTCTTTTTATCCCATTAAACAAAATTACTTATATTTAATTTAATTTAAGAATATTAATTAAATTTGATACCTTAAATTTAATTAAAATATTTTTTTTATTGTAAGTCCGTGATTTTGCACTTTAGCTGTCCCTATTTAGTTTGAGCTTATCGGTAGTGAAGTAAAAATGAAAAAAATGGAGTGTGGCTGTATCATGGATACGACCGTGTGAATACGTCTATGTAACGCATTCATTCTTTTACGTTCCCGGCATTGCTTGACTCGGTCATATGGTGTTTTATTATTACCATTCGATTGTTCTTGAGAAGCCTTTTCCAGCCGTATACGACCTCTGTATTTGGTTTTGGCTTTTCGACGCGTATATGTCGACAGTATATATTTTTGAGAATATTTGTTTATTCTAACACCTTCACTACTTTAAACTAATTTTCACTGTCACTACTTTAAACTAATTTTTTATATACAATCGTTAGATTTTGACGACATCTGACTATTAAAACTTAAACGAACCTCGTAGTTTTCCGAATCAAAAGTTATACTAATTGCAGATCTCGATACGCAGCAAAATAACCTCAAAATGGCGGCGCTTCCCCCTCCACCGCGCGTGATGCGTAACTGTTCTCGCTTATCGTAATGAATTCTTTAATCCTTTAGCTATCCAGTGATATAATTTAATTTTTTTATGTAGAGAATAGATTCGAAACTGCAACGCCAAACTTTATCCCCCAATTTTGATACCATTACGTTTTTTGCATTGCCCCCGTATGGTAGCAAATTTAAATTCGTATTCACATCTACATAATATCACTAAACTTATTTTTGGATTTACAAACCTCCAACGATATGACGCTTTATACCTGTTATATTAGTTTTTAATATTAAAGCCAACGACTTATTTATTGAACTATATATAAATAGCGTATTTATTGAAATAGATCAGGCTATTTAGCCGTTCGGATAAAACTAACTTATATAAATAACATAATAATAACTTACATATAAACATAAAACGCTGTACACCTGCATTCGCACTTACATTGTTACAATATACATGTATGACTGTATATTTTTGTAGTTATGTAAGAATTACTATTTAAACAGGATGTGAGTATCGTAAACTCGCATCCTTCCTAAATTGTAATTCTTCCTTTTGGGTCGGCGTAGTTGTAAGCCGACATGAATAAATATAGACGATATTAAAGACAAATTTATAACATAATCCAGTAGCGCGAATTTATTGAAGGCCATATCGACTATTGAAACGAATAGCTTTGCGACTCGATATAATTTAAAATGGAGTTAACCCTAAAATAAAGGAAAAAGATGTAGAGAATTGGATAATTTTTTTTATTACTTATTTTTCCAAGGTAGGTTTTGGGAAAAATTAAATTCAACGTTTATAAACAAGAAGGACTACGGATTTGCGATAATGATACTTATGGAATATTTCCTCTATTCGAGTAGTAGTAAACATTAGAGTAAAAGACGGCTGAACATTTTTAAGGTTCCATAATCGAATTGTGAAAACGGAATCGTAAAATTGCATTACGTCTGTTTTTATGTCCGTTTATTTGCCCGTATATCATAGCATTATAACTCTTTTAATTTATGTCCGATCGTAATGAAATTTTAGAAGAATATGTACATTAAATAACCTTATTCGTGAAATTATACTAGAATAAAAAAAAATGTATTACTAGTTTACATTAATAATTTAGAAAAATATATGTAATGAAATTATATCTCGTACGCCTGTGAAATATATAAGCAATACATCTAAATATATTAAAACAATATTAATATTTATAATGGTAGAGAAAAGTACTATGTACGATTAATTATTTAAATTTAATGGGTATTGAATCCTAGGAGCGTGTCTTTTAATTGCACTTAACAGGTTTATTTTTAATAAATATCGGATTCACTTTTCTATTGCAATTAAATTACTACATTGCGAAATGCTTTATAAATGCGATTACAATGTATGTGGAGTGTTAAAATATGGAGAAAAATGCTTCAGACTCAGTTAAATAATTTTTATTAACATATTTGGAAAACATTTATGTACTGAAATCTGTTATTTGTAAGTACGTTTTTATATAGACAAGTACAATTATATAAATGTGTAGATAATAAAAAAATATAAAAAACAACATGGTCAAATAGGATGTAAAAGATGGCTAATGCAAACAAAACTAATATGAAATAGAAATGATAATGAAAATAGAAAAAGAAAAACAATTTGAATTGTTACTTAGTAATTTCACATAGAATAAAAATTAATAATTTTTGAAACTTGAGAAAAAAGGTCTCGACAGACAAAATGACGGGCAAGAAATAAAACTTAAAAATGTTTGTTTTTTTTGCTTCTGTGGTACGGAATATTATTCTGTGATACGGAATATTATATTACGTCATAATTATATCACATATTTATTTAAAGTTTTGAAAATGAAAGAGGACTATTAATCATCATCATCAGTAGCTCGACAGTCAATGGTGGACCCTGGTCTTCTCAAGCAGATCAATATCATGACTATATCAAACGAAAATTCAATATTAAACGAAAAATTAAATATCAAACGAATATTCAATATCAAAAAACGTTTCATAAGCAAACGGTACTTTCAATCTTTCAAAAACTTCATTTTAGTGACAATATTGCTCATTCAAACGTCGGTATACTTCCTGACTACAGCTGGTTTAATTATTAATAAAACATTACTATATTTGGGATCAAAGTATCTCTGTCATAAATGAAAACATATCACATAATATCGTAAACGTAAAAAGCAACCAAGTAGATATTGTAAAATTGCATGACAAATTATTTCCTTAGTTACTAAATTTCTATTTTACATCATAATAAATTTCCATTGTAGCAGAAATCTGCATTTCAGGTTTAAATATATCCACACACACACACACACACACATATATATATATATATATATATATATATAACTTGTATTGGTTCTTTTAACCTATGTATTAAAATAAGTACATATGTACAATGTACAATGTACATTGTTCTAATACGAGTATATTTTCCTGTATAGAACTTTAAAATATATTAATATATAGAAATTATATAAGAGAATTTAAAGAAATTATAAATATATATTATGAGAATTTAAAGAAACTATAAATATATATGACGCTTCTATATAATTTCTTATATATTATAAGAAATTATATAGAAGCGTCATATCTTTATCCGATCGGTCGCAACCGACCATGTAACTTAATTCACAATGCACTCATAAAACAAAATAATAGCAGATAAGAACATTCGGCAAAGTTCTCTTCTTTAATATATATATTTCAATATTTACGCCCATTAGTTATACAAATCGGTGGAATAAATTCCATCGGCACAGTAATGGATAAGCATTTAAGTAGGAAGGCAATTAGGTAAACTCCGACAAACGGCGCTGGCATCGTGCCAGCCTAATCCTCCTTGACCTGACGGATGATATCCATCTGCTGTAATAGTCACGCGCAGTTGTCTTGTTCGAATTTATGATGAACCGTCCAACTGAAATCTTTATGTAAGGCGGCCAGTTCTTAATAATTGATTACGATGACTGCTATCGAATGAGTGAAAATTTACATGTAAAGCGATATACGAGTAGTTTACCGGGATAATTGTTTACGATTTCGTCTGCCGTATAAGTCTACGTATTAGAGATTGTAATTACGGTTAGGTGTAGCGACGTAACAGTTAAATTTGGTTATGCATGAATTTAAGCCCAGTTCTTGCATGCTTCATGCTCTTTTTAATATATAATAAAGAATAATGGCAGGATTTTGATTGTTTTTAATATTTGAAAGTGTATTTATTAAACAGTTTATTTATGGAAACAAGTGGATTTATCCATGTTAATAGAAACAGATTTCTTTCTCACTTATAACTTTTTTTCAATTAGACTTTTATTTTTTTATATCTCAGTTACAAGGAGCTGATGAGTATTTAATAAATTTATTGAACAATAAAGAGTAATCGTTATACCGTAATCAGAGGAAAAGGATTCCTTTTATCTGCACGTAAATGGAAAATCTGTAATATTTATGGTCCCTTCACGCATTTATTTATTTAAACTTGTACCGGTGGTTAACTTCATCCAGAATGATATTAACAGTTTTGATTTTCTTGTTAATGAAACAGTAGTTTGATAAAATATATATGAGGAAGATAAAATCTCTGCACTTTCTGGAATTAATAATGCCTGACATACTCGTACAGCATAAGACATTTTTTTTCAAAATGTACTACAAATAAAGTACCTACTTATTTGCAAAATAAAATGACACCAGGAAGCCAAAAAGAATTAGTTTGACACATATATTAGTTAACCGTCGATTGGAAATAGTATATCCTCTTTAAACTGAAATATAGGGTTTTTTTTGTGCCTCCGGTAAAAACATTCCTCTTATCTTTCGGCATTGAAGAGCAAAGAGTTTAGACTCGAATTAAGCGCTGAAAAGTTTTTTTTTATTTCGTTTTATTTTAATTTGCTTTATTTAAGATTCTTATCTAGAACTAGATCTTTTTTAGGTAATAGACGGGCGTTACTTTCAGACTACGATGCAACAAATATGCATTAAAATTTGAGTCGCTCATGTCTTTGAAATTAATAAAAAGGGAATAATCATAAATATGACATTACGTAGATTCTATAGTTTAATTTAGTTCAAAATTTTACTTTTGCATTGTCTAATAGAGCGGTATTAAGGCTTATTTAATTTCAAGGTCTATTTAAGATTTGTATTAAGAGCATCGTAGTTCTATGTCGTAATTGCGGTACAGTTTATATTGTGTCATTTTGATATTTTAACATTTTTTAAGAATTAACAGTTTAAATGTGTAATCATTTCCATCCCAGATATAAATAAAAACGAAGATCGTGTCAGTGAATGTCCATAACAATTTAGTTTGCATTCACTTGAGCCTATAAGTGTTACAAAACTTTCTGATTCATTCTTTTATTCTTACATTCGATGTGTTCTGAAAATAGTCTAAACACAAGTTTATACAATGTGGAATCCTCTACTTTCACTTAATTTGTATTTATAGATTATTTTAGCGATTAAACCTTAGATCGTATATTTAACCTATTAAATTTCTACACGTGTGTATGTTATTTTTCAATAGTAATGTTTACACGCGTAATATAATGAGCAAATAGAATTAATCAAATATATAAAATTAATTATTATACATTTATGATTTAGAAAAAGCTTATAAAATTTATCTAATATGTAGAGGATTTGTTATTTTTTATTATTCGTAGATAAATTTAATCCTAATCTCGGAACATCTTGCTTGCCAATAAGTTGCTTATCAAGCAAAGTTAGTTCCGGACAACTGTCTGCGAACTCTTATCATAAGTAACACGCACCGGTAGAGGCGAACTTATAATTAATAAACAATATGTGTCAGACGTTGACCAAGTTTGTTGGCACTACATAGTGTAAAAGTAATAATGTTAAGGGTTTGAATTTGAATATTAATTTTAAATTTCTTCTGGAACGGTGCGCGGATGCTTCGATTCGTCTGACTGCAATTTTGGTTTATTGCCGCAAATCTATGGTAAATGGAATTTTTTTGTAAATGTAAATGATTTCCATCCTTCTGTACTTATATGCAGATTTTTAGTGATGAAAATAAGGAGAAAGGTAGGTTCTCTATTGAAGAACATTGAACATAAACCTTGGTTTATCTTGGACATGTTGTTTATCTTGATAGGACATGTTATTAACCTTGGTTTACCTTGATATTTGTGGATTTAGCTACTGATGATTACAAGAATAAATTGTTTTTAGAATTGTATCTTTCTTTCTTGAAGCAAATGGACACTGTAATAAACACTGACCAGAAATCAGCAGTCATTTCTTTTGTACGGTAATCAATTTGGTTTTGTATATATATATATATATATATATATATATATATATATATATATATATATATAAATGTGTGGTATATAGAAGCATAATCAAATGGTAATATAGCCGGATGTGTATACACATAACAACGAAACCACAATAAGAATTTTACTTTTTTTATATTTCTATTATTATATAACAGCCTTAATTGTAAAATCATGTGGTTCGACTCGAGATACTAGTGCCGAATGAATTGACAGTAATATCTGTTTCTTTTATATAAAACAATTGTAATTAAACACGAATAATGATTTTCTCGAAAACCAGTGTATCAATTTCTAAGGTTTTTCCCCTCCTAGAATCTTTATATTATAGTAATCAATTATTAAGAAATGGCCACCATACATAAAGATTTCAGTTGGACGTTTCATCATAAATTCTGATTCTAAACTCCTAGAATTTTCTATCGGGTGATCAATTATTAAGAACTGGCCGCCTTACATAAATATTTCATTTGGATAGTTCATGGTTACGTCACTGACATTCGTTAAACACGTCACAATTAGCAACTGCATCTTTTGGTATAATGATTAGTTAGAAATATATGATTAGTTCAGCAGTTTTGTTATGACTTGAATTTAATCCCAAAAGCTTCATTCTGAAGGGAATTTCCGAAACAAGCAAACAAATCGAAAAAAGATTTGTGAGGATAAGCTCACGAGAGAGCCGAGTCACGAGCTTACTTCCGCCATCGCCTTCTCTTCAATCATCTTTTATATTTCGCTTGTTGCATTCCAAAATATAAGGGTAATTTGACGTCCTTACTTTATCTTTGAGTTTAAATGAACGTTGAAATAAGGCGTACGTCAAAAAGTAACTATGTTTAATTTTGATGCAGTAAATGCTATAATTTCCTATTTTTAAACCTTATAATCTATATAATATAGTCCAATATATATAGATATAATACAGTCCAATGAGTTCCTCCGTATTCAATTTAACAGAACATAAATACTGGAGCGCGAGCGTTTGAAACCTCACACACTTGACTCGTCAGAAGGCTTTTACGTTCGTCAAAATAAGGAGCATAAATTACCCGCAGAATAACAAATCTCGGCTTCTAAATTACTTATATCAATATTTGACTTCATCAATATTAGAATGTATGCGTGGCAACAAGCCAATACGGAGATAGGGAAGGGAATAACTTGTATCGTTAAATGTTAGCAATGTGTAACGTCAATAGCTTTGCAATTACCGTACATATTATTTGCGTAATGTCGTCAGGAGAAGTGCGTATGTTAAATTTTATTTCATTATTTTAACTAGAAGGAATATTATTGATATTGTGGACAAACCATAACGTTGATAGGAACTACCCAAATCCTCTAATATTGTAAAACGGTACGTTGATATATTAAAACTACGGTAACATTAAGAATTTTTATTGATAATACGTAAGGTTGAAATGTTATGAACTTTTTCAAATAATACGGCGGACTAATAGTATTTTTTGTACAGTTGACTAACAGTATTTTTTGTCAGCAATGAACTGACTTCAAATGATTATAATCTATACTATCATAAACATAAATATAAAATGAGGGTTGACAAGTCGAATATTCCTTTTCTTGTAAAAGAAGCTGAGATCTATTTTTAAAATAATTTATTTTATTTTAACTAACCGCAATACATTGCTCAAGCGTAAATGCTCAAGCGTAAACTTAATTTCGTTTAGAAATTCAATACGGGTTTCAAGATTTTGATAATAATTTTGATAAAGAAGGATCAAGATTTTAATTATATATATCATTGGAAACCGGTAATTTTGTCGATTATTTATAGAGGAACAGTTAAAAGTTAAGTAGATTTTGAGAAAGACACGAAGTAAATACGGATTGTAAAAATGTGTATAATTTTCCATATTCTGATTTTTCGATATTTTGTTGATAACTTTTAAAAGGTGATGTAGATATACTCGTCTAAAAGGCATCAACACCCATCACAATTTGATCACTAATTGTATCCTTCATCAGTTCTTGAAATCATAAATATAAGTCAACAGTTATAAATTCTAAACGCTAATTTGTTACATATTTCAAATTTCCCTCCCAAATGAAGAATTCTAGGAGTGGAAAAACCATAGAAATTGATACACTGGTTTTCGAGAAAATTATTATTCCTATTTAATTACAATTGTTGCATATAAAAGAAACTGACGTCACTGTCAATTCATTGGGTACTAGTATCTTGAGTCGAACCACATGATTTTGTAAGAGATGGCAATTAAGGCTCTGCTATATAATAATATAAATATTAAAAAAAAGTAAAATTCCTATTGTGGTTTCAGTGTGATATGGATACACATACGGCTATATTACCCTTTAATTATGCTTCTATATACCATACATTTATATATATATATATATATATATATATATATATATATATATATATATATACATATATATATATATATACACACATATATATATATATATACATATATATATATATGCATATATATGTATATATATATACATACAGCTTATATTGGTTGTTTTAACCTATGTATTAAAATACGTACATATATGCAATGTACAGTGTTCTAATACGAGTCTTATTTCGCGCATAGAACTTTAAAATATATTAGTAGAAGCGTCATATCTTTATTCGATCGGTCGCAAAAATTAATAGCTGAGACTGCAGCTTAATTAATAAATAATGACTAATTAATTTAATTACACAATGCACTCATAAAATAAAATAATCACAAATAAGAACATTGGGCAAAGTTCTTTACTACAATATATATTTCAATATTTACGCCCATTAGTTATATAAATCGGTGGAATAAATTCCATCAGCACAGCAATGGATAAGTATTTAAGTATATCAGTATTTTAGTCTAATCCTCCTTGGCCTGATGGGGGATATCCATCTGCTGTAATAGCCACGCGTAGTTTTCTTGTTCGAATTTATGATGAACCGTCCAACTAAAATCTTGATGTAAGGCGGCCAGTTCTTAATAATTTACATGCGAAACAATGTACGAGTAGTTTACCAGGATAATAGTTTACGATTTCGTCTACCGTATAAGTCTACGGATTAGAGATTGTAGCTATGGTTAGGCGTAATGACGTATCAGTTAAGTTAGATTATACATGAATTTAATTGGATGCTTCATGCTCTTTTTAATATATAACCAACAAATAATGACAGAATTCTGATTTTTTTAATATGTGAAAGTTCATTTATTTAGTTAAGGAAACAAGTGAATTGATTACTGTTGATAGAAACAGGTTTCTTTCTTGTTTAAATTTTTTTTTCATTTAGAATTTTATTTTTTATCTTTTAGTTACGAGGATCTGATGAGTGTTCCATGAATTTATTGAAAAATAGAGAGAAATCATACCATAGACAGGGGAAAATATTTCATTTTTCAGAACGTAAATAGAAAATCTATAAAATTTATGGTCTCTTCACCAATTTCTTTATTTAAACTTGTACCGTTGAATAACTTCATCAAGAAATATATTGACAAAGTTTTGATTCTCTAGTCAATGAAACAGTAGCTTGATCAGATCAGATATATATGACGAATTTAAAAACCTTGCATTTTCTGGAATTGATGATGCCTGGTATATTGACATAATGTACATTTTTTTTTTTCAAAATGTACTATAAATAAAGTACTTACTTATTTGCAAAACAAAATGACACCAGGAACGCAAAAAGAATTAGTTTGCTACATATATTAGTTAACCATCGATTGGAAATAGTATTTTTCCTTTAAGCTTAAATATAGAGTTGATTTTGTGTCTTCGGGAAAAACATTCTTCTGGTCCTTCAGTATAGAAGCGCAGAGACTTTAGACTCGAAACAAGCGTTTGAAAGTTTTTTTTTATTTCTTTTATTTTTAATTTGCTATATCTAAGATTTTTGTTTAGAACTTAATCTTTTTAGGTAGTGGACGGGATTTATTTTCATAGTACGATGCAACAAAAATGTGTTACAATTTGAGCCGCTCATGTCTTCAAAGTTAATAAAAAGGAAATAACTATAAATATGTCATTACCTAACTTGTATAGTTTAATTTAGTTCAAAATGTTGCTTTTTAATTTTCAAATAGAACGGTATTAAGGCTTATTTAATTTCAAGGTTTATTTAAAGTTTGCAGTAACAGCGTAGTACTAGGTTGTGAGCTGCGATACAGTTTATATTGTGTCATTTTGATTTTTCTTCGTTTGTATATCTTATAACGTAGATTAGGGCACAATTTACGTTTAAAAAAATTTCTCATCATTTAATCTCAATCCCTATACTTAGTTCTTTATATCAATAGTGAAAGTTTATAAATATTCTATGAGACCGAATTTAATAGAAAAATTTATTTCCCAAAATGATTGCGACTACTATAATATTACATGATTTTATTAATGTAAACCTGGTTCTACAATCCTTCAATGAAAAATAACCCAAAAATACGTAAAAATAATGTTTATCATGAAAGAAACATAAAAATATTTTTATGCGTAATTCTTCAAACATCAAAAAAAGAATGAACCTTGACTACAAACTAGTTTGGTACAAATTGTTTGCATAAGAAATACAAACTATGTTCGACAGCATGTTGACTAGATATTCGCCCAACAGTTGATCAATTTGTGTTTAAAGTGAAATTGGAAATGTTTTTTCCACAACAGAGACAACATATTTTACTCATCAGACGTGTAGTTCTAATATGGACGTTAGGATAAATTTAACTGATATATAAATTATTTATACATATAATACTAGATTATTGAAAGAATTGTTAAGTGAAAAAGGGATTTAGTAAAATTATGTTTATTAAATAATTACGTTGGTCTAGAATTTGAGGCCAATAAGAAATGTCTTAAATATAATCATTCAATTTCATAAAAACCATATAAAAGTCGCTTTATTACAGATGACATAAAATATATTCCTGGTTACTGATGTTTTGATGCCACCTTAATTTTAATTTTAAGGATTTTTTCTGCAAATTTAACATAAAAAAAAACATTAACTGGAATAAAGCAAATTAGAAATATAATGGTATTAAATTATTTAAAACTATATCAGACCAACCTTAAATACATATATTGACGATGCGTTATACAAGTCATAGTTTAATTTATTCCACAATTTCGTCATATACGGGGGTATTGTGTTTAGGTATAAAGAGTTTGTCCCTTTATCGAAAACCCGGACTTCTATTAGAACACAAAATAACAAAATTCTATTTAGTTATAATGACATGTTAAAAAGGCAATAAAAATATATATACTTTCTATTACGCCCATCACGTATCTTCTATCATTTGATATGTAATTAAACATATTATACTAATACCGAAATATTAATTTTGGAGGTGTTTCAATTTATATCAGCTCTCTTCAACAAGATCTAAATTCCGTGTAACATTATTATTAAACAAATATAATAAGGGTGTATGACACATATGACTTTAGCTGTAAATAACGTAAATTATTGATGAGTACGTTCGAGAGCATATTATGTTAAATACTTTGAGACAAATATCGTTTATTTGATGTTGCTAACTAAAATTTTTATCAATTAGTATACATAGGATTGTTAGAGGGTAATGACGCAGTGCGGTTTATTGCAAATTTTGAAAGATTAATATAAACTTTTTTGGAATAAGTAATAAAATAATAACACTTTTATTTTTGATCGTGACAATAACAATTTTTAAAAAACAATTAAGAATAGACAATTCTATATTTTCACTCATTGATTGGACAACGTCCTACATTAATATTATTGTAATTTCAAATATTAAGTGGCTCTGAAATGTAATCTTACAAGGCATTTTGGCAACAATATTGACATATGTTTATAAAAGCAGAAAAAATGGAAAAAATTTCACAATTTTGCTGGACAAGATTAAGCAGCACTGAATTTCTAATAATGCTCACTAATAAAGTATGAATACTCAAAGGCTTTTGAAATAAGATTTTTTGGCTGTGTAAAGGTTTTAATTATATAAGCTTAGGAATAATATACACGTTTTGACATTCAGTTGAGAAGGTTACTAAAATAATAAATATAAACCTCTGATACTTAAAATAATATTGCATATAACTGGAGTATTGGTAAATTAAATAATCTAAGTTTACTTAATATATATAATCATGGTTGCTAAATGTAGGTTCTCTGTATCAAAAGTATGTGTATTTAACACTTAAAATATTTTAAATCAATTTAAGTCAACGAGAGCTCTTCCCATTTAATAACATTTTTTAATTGGAAAAATTTAAGTTAACTGATATTTAATAATAAATTAACTGCGGTCCTCTATTTACCTGATTTACAACCAGTACATTGTTAGCATATATTATTAAGTTTGTTGAATATATTATCAAAAATTATTAGGATGTAATTATATCTTTTATTCATGAATTGTATTACAGCTTTTTTATTTGTATTGAAACTCAAGCTAGATTTATTAATTGCAATGAAAGCTGATTGACGTAATTCATCGATTAGATTTAATTCCGTATCACTTGACTATTTATTGTAAATATACAGCTAACTTTGATAAAAAAATATTAGATTCTATATTTAAAACAATGTCTTGCGATTTTAATTTTTTTTAAATCGATATGTCTTTGTAGTCGATCTCTACGCAGATATATAATGAATATTGTAAAATTACATTGAACTTAATTTCCTTTTGACATTTCTACATTTTCTGTATTTCTTATGAGTAACGTTTGAGCGTTAATAAGAACCAGTATGCTTGCACAAATGTGAAGATTTAATGTAATTTAAAATAATTTTTTCTATGAACCAATTGAAAATACAAAAAAAAAAATAAACATTTCGTTTCCTGCTATCAAGAGCACAGAATATTAAAACCATAGTACTTTTATTTAAATAATATTTAAAATATAAACGTGCTACTTTTTATGTCCCAATTACATTAATATATTAGCAAAATATATTCTCTCTTTATATTTCAATTTTACTTTCCGAAAGTGAAAGAACTAACAAAAGTATGTAACTAACAAAAGACAACAATAACATGGCTGTTACTAAAGTAAATACTGACATCACTTTTCAGTAACACATTTTCAACAGTAAACGGAGTAGGCCCTCTCTTTATTCGTTGTTATTTGAACCCTGTCTTCAGAAACATATTTTCTCGACAGCTGAAGCTTTTAATTAATTTCCTTAAACTAGCACATAATTAACAATTTACTTTTGTTAGGATCGTTTGTTATGTTAAACATAGGTAAACAGGAAAGTTAAGCAAAGTTAACATCACGAGGACGGAGAAATTTATAGGCGACTTGTTGACCTTAGTATTTTCCGCCCGCCCTGTCCGTCGTTGTTCGTTCGATTTTCCGGCTTTTTTCGTAAGTCTGTATATAATACACTAATTAGTTAATTTACAATAGAAAAGATTAAATACATGCAATTATTGAAAGATTTTCGAAATTTCACTCTTCATTTAGCAGTGTTTTAGAATAGACACATGAGGTAATGTAATTATCTAGCGTAAGATCGGCTCTGGACGGTGTTTAATGTTTTCGATGTGCAACTTAATTTGTATTTCAAAAATATGTAATACTAGAGTCGTCAATCTGTTAATTACTAGGTTACATTTACTAAGACAAAGTATAATAGAACACGTCAATTATACAGACTTAACAATGCAGCCTGCAGCAAGGTTAGCCGTTAGTCACAAGTTCTACAAATATTTCGACATATTGTAGGGTCAATATCCATCGTCAAACAATGTATATTTATATTACTTAAGTCCAACTATCATCCTTCATAATTATCTGCCATATCTTACTAGGAGTTTTTTTAAGTCGAAAAGTCGATAAAAAGAAATAAATCTTTACAAAAATTTCAAGGGAAAATTTTAATAAAAAAAACCAGGTAAACTAATATAACACTATTATCGTCTACAAGCAAATGTCGCATAGAAAATTGTACTTCGTTATATGAATTGGAGGGACAACAACAATGGTTAATTCTATGAAAAAATTAACAATAAACGATTTGTCCCGGATCGGAGAAAGTTATATCCGGCATTAATACGCTATTCATTTCTTGTATATTTACATCGACTGTACTTAACCGAGCTTTTCTCGCATGCGTCTCTACCGCCCTTGAGCTACTGACGATGATAGCCGACAATAAGTACCTATAATTTTATATTATGAAGACAGAGATAAAACGTCAAAGAGGTGAGACCCCGTATGTCGCGCGAACTGGGTCGTACGTCTCGAGACAGGTAATTAAAATTTCATATTTACTTGCGCGTCGCATAGAGATTACTCAAATAAAGTGCTACTTGGTAATACTTTTGTAAATTTAATTAAGCCGAAGGTACACATGGGTACAGTTGTCGCCGACAGCAGCTTAGCTTGCCTGCCAAAGCAGGAGTGCAGTTCTATATTATTGCGTTTCCGTACAGCCTCGAGCTCCTTTTATAAATCGCCGCATGGAATTTTAAAAAAGCTCTCCTTTGCTGCCTAGAATACATTTTGTAGAAGTTTGTATTTTTTAAAGTTTACAGATATAATTAACCGGCCAGTATAAACAGTGCATTTGAGTTTAATGTAAAATTCAGATGAACGCAGAATCTACTTATTGGTTTTATTAATTTGTAATTACTTTCCTTCTTTCTTTTACACTATTAGCGACCAAATTCTATGCACGTGAAATAATTTTCACTCTGAAAGTACGTGAATTTGAAAACAAAGAGACAGCGATTATCTTCCTTAGGAATATTTGATTTTTTTTTTAAGGTTTCCTATTTAGGAATATAGAAAACCGAATACTTATTAGATTATTAGATCACTCAGAAACGTTTCCCGTAAATTTAACATAGTGATTAACATGTTAACCCGCATATATCTAAGTAATTATCTCACAGTAGTTAGTTAAGTGTTTCTATTAAATTCAAGCATCATAGGAGATATCATGTGTAAGAATAATTTAGATGGATTAAAAAATTTATCCAAGTTATTTCTAAAGATAGTTCTGCAAAAATTCAAAATAAAATTTTGTTGAAAATCTTCGAAATCAAAACATTAAATTTGTAATATTGGAAAAGCAAATTTATTATATGTAAATTGTAGATAAGTTACGGTACAGTTAAATTTGTTAATCTCATAAGTCAGGTTAAATACCAAATGAAAGAACAAATTACGAAGATTCCAATTTTTTTCAGTTTCGTACACAAGATTAATTAATCTAAAAGCTGGTTTTTATATCAAAATCATAGACACATACTTAAATATTAATTACAGGTACAGAAAACATATCGGCAGCAAATATATTCCCTCTTTCTATCTTTGAAACTGCTGAAGTCAACATGTTGAAGAAAACGATGTTACTAGAAATTTACCTGAATTTTGCTCACACTCTTAAATCTTCGTTTTTGACAAATTTATAATATTTATGCCTATGAAGGACATACTAGGCAATATATTTACATACTAAAAAATTATTTGTATTATTTCACGTACCGGACTATTACACGTGAATACGAAGTTACAAACTATTTTATAATAAATCTTAGTTTTTGAAAAATTTGCAATATTTATACCTATTAAGGACATACTAAGCAATATATTTACATACTAAAAAATTATTTGTATTATTTCACGTACCGGACTATTACACGTGAATACGAAGTTACAAACTATTTTATAATAAATCTTAGTTTTTGAAAATTTATAATATTTATACCTATTAAGGACATACTAGGCAATATATTTACATACTAAAAAATTATTTGTATTATTTCACGTACCGGACTATTACACGTGAATACGAAGACACAAACTATTTTATTATAAATCTTAGTTTTTGAAAAATTTACCATATTTTTACCCATGAAGGACATACTAGGCAATATATTTACATACTATAAATTATTGGTATTATTTCACGTACCGGACTATTACACGTGGATACGAAGGCACAAACTATTTTATTATAAATCTTAGTTTTTGAAAAATTTACCATATTTATACCCATGAAGGACATACTAGGCAATATATTTACATACTAAAAATTATTGGTATTATTTCACGTACCGGACTATTACACGTGAATACGAAGACACAAACTATTTTATTATAAATCTTAGTTTTTGAAAAATTTACAATATTTATGCCTATGAAAGACATACTAGGCAATATATGTACATGCTAAAAAAATATTGGTATTATTTCACGTACCGGACTATAACACATGAATACGAAGACACAAACTATTTTATTACAAATCTTGGTTTTTGAAAAATTTACAATATTTACGCCTATGAAGGACATACTAGGCAATATATTTACATGCTAAAAAAATATTGGTATTATTTCACGTACCGGACTATAACACATGAATACGAAGACACAAACTATTTTATTATAAATCTTGGTTTTTGAAAAATTTACAATATTTATGCCTATGAAGGACATACTAGGCAATATATTTACATGCTAAAAAAATATTGGTATTATTTCACGTACCGGACTATAACACATGAATACGAAGAGACAAACTATTTTATTATAAATCTTGGTTTTTGAAAAATTTACAATATTTATGCCTATGAAGGACATACTAGGCAATATATTTACATGCTAAAAAAATATTGGTATTATTTCACGTACCGGACTATAACACATGAATACGAAGACACAAACTATTTTATTATAAATCTTAGTTTTTGAAAAATTTACAATATTTATGCCTATGAAGGACATACTAGGCAATATATTTACATGCTAAAAAAATATTGGTATTATTTTACGTACCGGACTATTATATGTGAATACGAAGACAGGAACTATTTTATATTCTGCATGAATGCACCACCATTTGCTTGTGATCTCTAAGAGTTAGCGTACTTAATTTGGTGTTAAATGTGTTAACCTATCTCGACTTGGTCGATTGGAGATTTTAAATTTAAAACGGTAGCGTATTTGGATGATTTATAGTCGCTTCATTATTTTCGCATTTTTTGGAAACCACTGCAACAGAAAATAGCAAAAAGCAAGTTTACTAAAATATGACTTATATGCTACAAGAAAACTATATCAGTTATCCTTGATCTTATAATTTTTTTAAATATTTTCCATTTTTACGCCTTTGAGAGATGTAATAGGCAATATATTAACATTAGGAAAAATTTATATTTGTGAATAGTTTAATAGAAATGCTATGTGATATTAAATGCCTAAATGTATACAGAATCCTCGTAATGCAAGTTGTAGTTATACTTCACATGTTTTTAGCGCAAATTCTGATAAGATTCGACTTTATATTTCAAGAAGGGATTTCACAATTTCACCATTTTTTAAATTCTAAGTATGATCTAGTGTTACATGGATTTGTTTCGCATAGTTTCAAGTAATATGTATTGATGTAAAAATTTGTAAGCTTTTGGAATATGATATAAAAATGTGTAAGCTTTTGGAATTTGGGCACAATACGAGACGAGAGAATTAGCACTCTGATAGTTTTACATGAAATAGAATTGACAATAATGTCTAAACTAAAAAGAAAAATGTAATGTTATATTTCTTGAATGGCAAATTACGTCAAAGTAAACTAAGAAATATAAAAGATAGACTCTATTGTATAAAGCTGTTTGCTGGATTTCATCGCCCGCTTAGATTAGTCTTAGGATGTAACTTTTTTGTCTGGCCCAGATATTATATATCTAACACTACTTTAAATGTTCGAAGCTTTTATATAAGTATATTTTAAGAATTCGTTACGTACGTCTAAGTAATAATAAATAAAAGTAATATCTAATAAAAATCTCGAATTGGTGGTAAAAAGTATTTCCTCATAAATATAGTTTTAACAGAAAGAGGGTTTTTAGAAAAACCAAGGAATTGTTTTTTTTTATTACTGCATATACGGATGGTTCAATTGTAATTTTATTCCTTTGGAAAAGTCATTATAATTTTCAAAAATGTTTTATTACCTAAATAAACATAGTAAATAAACCTAGATGTAAACTATTGTATTTATAATAATAATGCTTCGTATTATTAGACTGTGAAGAGATTTTAATTAAATGTTGCAAGTATACGCCACGAGTATTCGTAATATAAATACAAGTATTAACGATCAGAATGAAAGAATCTAACGTATAAAACAAAATTTAATATGAAATTCTAAAAATCAATATTGGAAAGCAAGTATATTCTCATAAATTTCGAATATGGTTGAACCAGCAACATTTCTGGTGATTTTCTCTCCAATGATGGTAATTGTGAAAAGTTATGTAGAAAATAATATTCTTTTATTAATTTCTTCAAAATAAAATGCAGAATTTGAGATTTTAGAGAAAAGAGCAATTTTTTACAGTAGTTTCAAAGAGTGAAAATTATATACCGAGGAAAATGAGCTGAGATTGGAAGTAAGAAGTACCCAAAATGCCTCACGTACAAGTATCGTAGAAATGCATTTTATACCTCTTCAATTATTTTGTTATATTTAGCTTTGTGTTGATACCAATTTACGAATTCATGTTTTAGCCTTCACCACTTTCTATTGAACACAATTAAAAGCAACTACATGATATAGGATTATTTCTACTTTATTGATGAAATTTCCCAATTAAATGAACTACGTGATGTAGTATTATTTCCACTTTCTTTAATTTCTTTACCACGACCTAGGTTTCATTGTATATCAATATCTTCAAGTGGGCAATTAGCAAAGATTTTGCAATAGAAGAAAACCTAGGTCGTGGTAAAGAATTTTTGTAAAGTAGACATCATACTACAACACGTACTTTCATTTACTTGTTACTAATTAATTTCTACACAATTAACACCAAATATATTCAATATTTGTACTGAACATTTACTCACATTAAATCACTCATTACATTGGACTTGTTGGTGTCATTGATACCATGTGGTTACAATCCACTACATCTCTAACAACAAAGTACAGCTACATTTTTACAAACAACAAACAACGCATAATCTTAACAGTGTCAACAGTAGCTTTTACGAAAATCGTGAATAATGAAACATGAGATTCGAGAATGGTCCAGTGTTGACCGTATAAAAAAGGGCTCCAAAAATTATCCCACTCTTAAGTATTGTTTTGTTATTCGCAAGATAGGCAGAAAATAAATATTGAAGTGAGACAGAGAGTCCCATCTTACCAGAGCCGTTCAGCAAAACATTGTTTACATGAGCAAAAGCTTTTTGTTCGTCAACATTTATATCATCGACTTACAGTTTAAGGTCAACGAAGCGTAGAAAAAAGCGAGGTTCATGACAATTGAATATTCGCCATAAAATTGGTACTGTTCATCACAAAATTGACCTTTGCAATTTGAATAAACTTAGTTTTACGATTAGGAAGATAATTTAAATTTATCCATCCTAATTTTAATCCTAACTTAGTAATAAAATGCAAAAGTGAATATATTTATTTATTTGCTTCCCAACTATTTAACCTATATTTGTAAGATTTTGGATACTTAAAGGGCGTTTGTTATGGGGATGAACATAGGGTATTTTTTATCTAGGAATTTATTTTGACAAAACTAATTAACCCGTTTAGGATAAGATTGCGAACATAAGTATGCATGTAAACATTACATGGTAAGAGGATAATATGGTCCTAATCTTACAAGCCGATAAGTCTTGATTTTGAAAACGTTTTCCAGGAAACATCATAATTTTTTCCCTTTTCCACGAAAGCAACTTTACATAATAAAACAAGAAATTAAGAGTATATAACAAAATAACTCGGGGCCAATATGGATAATACGGTAGTTGACTCATTCTAAATTTTATATTTTTCGTACAATATTGTGAAATGTAAGTTAATTAAAAACCAGTCTTGAAAAAAATTCAAAAATTTATTGAAAAATAAGCCATTTGTAGGCTTCTAAATTTTAAAATACGGATAGAGTTGGGTATATCCCTGTCTCTTTTTCTCTGGTATAATATAATGTGCAATATTAAAAATGACATCACAACACTGTATTGCCGTCCTTCTCTAAAGGTTAAATTTAAACTTTCATAACTCGGTCAATTTTTAGGATTATTACAAAATTTTTTTCGCTCTTCATCAGCTTGTACCTTGAAATTATGATTAATGAAATAAAAAAAATTTAGGCAAATACCCAATTGTGCAGAAACTTTGCTAATATCCCACCTGAAGATATTGTAATACAACGAAACCTAGGTCGTGGTAAATAAATTAAAGAAAGTAGAAATAATACTACATCACGTAGTTCATTTAATTGGGAAATTTCATCAGATTATGAGGGATGGCGTTCATTTCCTGTCAAACTTTCCCCCTTTTCGTATTATTTTTGTACAATTTTCTTTTTTTTTATCATAAATTAGACCAAACAAGAAATATTACCGTAATTTTATGTCGATCTACAATAATTACTTTCGCGTAATTTTATATTTCGTAAAAATATGAAATATCTCACGTATTCTACGTTACACCTGATTCTCGCTTAATCTACGTCATAAAAGCAGATCTACGTCATATAAAATATATTACGTGCGAATAAATATCACACTACATGGGTTCCGCGCAACCAATAACATTTAAACATTAAGGTTGTATGGTATTTCAAATAAACTATTTATAAATACAAACATTATTTTTTATTATCTAAATACATAAATTATAAACTTCTGTTAAATATTTTAAATGAATTAGAAACTAAAGCTTTAAAATCATTGCTACAATTTTCTTGTTTACTTTAAGTAATCTATTCGTCACTCTGTTTTTTTCATCATTTTATATTTAGTAGTCTCGGAGACAATTACGGCAATAAGATGTTTAATTGTAAAGTTAAGACAATTACGGCAATAAGATGTTTAATTGTAATTCCTTTAGAAATTGAGTTATTAAATTATGTTGTTTTAAGCTGTAAAATACTTTTTATTGATTTCACGTAATTTACACACGTATGCTGTCGCAGACTTTATACCGAATTTTTTATGGTAAGAATATTGCCATATATTTTTTCACGTATTTCTAACAATTTGACAATAATAATAATAATCATTTATTTGTGGACATCAAATGCAACAGGTAAAATAATAAGTGTTTATAAAATTTTCTTAGAGCTAATGACAAAATAAAAATTAAGTTACGCGCCTTAACTTTAATTTTAAATTAGTCAATATCTTATCCACAAAAAGGTAACCAGCTTGGCTTGTGCAGTTATACTATAAGCATCACCGGTACGGCTGGTTTACAGCTTGCATCTGTTGACATAAATGCATACATATACATACGCATGCAAATACACGCACACACACACACATATGTATACATATATATATATATATATACATACATATAACTACATACACGTTATTAGCTAAGGAGGAGACATAATACAAAAAAGAATTAAAAACCAAAATTCGAAAAAGAAGAGTAAAAAGGAAGATAATATTAATAAATATATTTTAAACCATATAATTTAGAAGGGCTCATATTTTTCGTTTATTCCGTTTGCATTTGCTGGGTCAAAAGTCACATACGAATTGACCTTTAAAAGTAGTCATGGATCCAGTGGTCTTCAGGAGCGGAGGGAGGTTATTCCAAATTTTAGTTGCAGTAAACATGAAACTATCCCGATAACCGATTGTACGACTAAGAGAAGTCGGTCTTTGGCCCGCGTCATGTGGCGATGAGCACTGCCGAACCTGTTTCACAAAAAAATATCTCTTGAACTTGGTAATATGAAAATCGGAAAATCATTTTGGAATTCTTGTGTCATATCCTTTCAACTAATATTCGCACGATATAAAAAAAGGAATATTTATAACGATTTAGTTTTTCTCGTTTGATATACGATACGTTAAAACGATTAAATCTCCGAATATAAATTAACAACATAAATAACTACTTGAATGATGAACTTATGTAGGTGAATGATGTTAAGGAGGCGGTCGTTATCGAATAATGTAGTGTTATGGTTTAAAAGAAGTGTTCACAGGTCATACTACTACATAATATTTTGGAGGCGGAATTTTCATAGGCGACCATATAGCGTAGATAAACGTCTTAATTTTTATGTACTAATTTCATGGTTATACAATTAGGGACTATGGTAAGTACTAACTAACCTCTCGGTATAAATAAGAGGCCGTAACATAGATTGAATATCTTATGGGAATTGGTATATTGTTTAGTCTGTGAAATAATTATCTGACTTTTCGATAGCTTGAAGGGTCACATTAAGTTAAGTAAATAATATGTGTATATATATATATGTGTGTGTGTGTGTGTGTATTTATGTATATATAATTTATTATATTCATCTTTATGTACGGGTGAAACTTGCACTATAAATGTACCGTACATATTTAAATTTATATGAAAGTTTTATGTTCAAAGATACGTAATACTGGAAGTACATTAAGCTAGTTACAAACCTTCAAATAATTTTTTCACCGTGTATATATATCAAAAAATTACACCAAATGGTTTCAGCGAAAACGCCTATCCCACACGGTCAGATACCTGAGTGATCAATAAGGGTTCCGGTTTTAACTCATTGGAACCTTAAAAAGAAATCGAATCTTGAGTCTGGGTGCAATTTTACGGAAAATCTGAATACAAATTATATTACATTGCTAGTTAAAGCTGACGTGAACAGACCTGGCTATGTTTTATAATTCCCTAAACTCATACTTTATGTTTTTAAATAATACACAGTAGCAAACACGTAATTACTCTAATGGGTAAGCTTATTGTAAATAAATTTAGTTTTAAAAATAAATCATAAAATCTTACGGCATTAATTACTCTCGTTGAGGGTGTTCACGCTGATTTCTGTACATTTTTCGATTATTTTCTTTTGCACTTGTTGCAATTTATACGTTGGATAATTCTCAAAAAGTTTTATTGTTTGTATCTTGGTTTTCTTTTTAATATACTGTACACATCTCCTTTGATTTATAGTCTATAAACTGGTTATACTTCCAAAACTTGAAATATACAAAAAAAAATTACAAATAGTATTTTTTTTATTTATAATTCGAACCCAAACGAATTGACAGCATCAAAATGCAACATGATCAATCAGTTTCCGCTCCCTAGAAACGAGCGATAATCAAACTCGCTTCAAATCTAATCAAACTCTAATCATAGCATTCGATAAATCAAATTACACGCCTTTTATTTTCTGCTGCTTTAGTATAAGTATCGATAAACGTATACGTATCTTTAGTAAACGTATCGATAAACAATATATGCTTTAGTATACGTATCGATAAAAAATAATAGTACATTATCTACTCCAACATATATAGTGATCGTAATTCATATCAATCGAGATCAAAGCTATTTGCAGTCTACCGTGTTGCCTCGGGCGTCGCCGTTTCAACGCTAATCGAATTGCGAGGAAGTAAACGAGAAGGCAGCGCGAGCGATTGAGTACGCCCGACGCACGCGCGCGACACGTAATCAAATTTGTATAAGCCATTGCCGCGACCCGCGACGCTGACCATTTGTTTCCTCCCGCCACCTTTTATTCTTTATTTGGCGCACCGCCGCGCCCACGTCTCCTGAATTTTCAAACACTCGAATCTATCCTCGTCTGCCTTAGTGCGGTAGACCGCCCAACTATCGGCTTGTATCTTTTGTTTTCTCCTTTGAGTTACGGGCGTTTTAGGATTGAAGAGGTAAGAATAAACGTTATCGAAAGACAAAGAGTGAAGAAACATTCGACAATCCGTCTCCGTTCGCATCGATTCGGTCCTTTGTACCTGACAGGTATTTGCAAACGCGAGTTCATGCGCCGCCTTCAGCCCCCCTGAAGTTCGTTTCCGTCTATGTTAGGGCGTATCGTGTTTGTGCGCTTCGCACTTTTTTCGTCTGTTATTTATTAGTTAATAAGTGCGGTGGCATTGTTACGAGTTATATTAGTGGTGTAAACATTGTTTACTAATATAGGTTAAGAATAAATTTTAGTCAAAGTTACTTGTCGTATATACATTTAAACTCATTGGCTGATATATTAATCGCTGTGCTATTCTCATGTGTGGGTTTTGCAAAAAAAAATTGAAACAATGCGAACAATGCAAATTGTATCAGGGCAATAAAATAATTTCAAAAATTTCTACTAATAATGATAAAAGAAAATTATTCCCTTTGGGTTCCGTAATCAAATGGAAAAAGGTACCTTCATATTTTATTTAGATTAACTGTTTGTCCGTAGATGATAGCGTTATAGCTCTTTTGGTTTAAGACTAATTTCCACAGAGAGACGTCTTTGAATTAAGCGGACAATTCAATGTGTTAAAGAAATATTTTCCCTGCAAACTGCAATAGGTGTTATGTTAAAATTTGTTTTAGTGGGAATGGGAAATTTTGATTTTATTTAATATAATTTTTAACGTTAATGATACTCCAATATGGTTTAAAAAAATTGTTGATGCCTTTTTTGAATCTAATTTATCAAACATTTTACTCGTTTGTCATTGACACTATTTCATGCTCTACTTTTTTTTTATTATAATCTTCCCCAAAAATTATGAAAATTAGATAATTATTATATTTGGGGTGGATAGATACAATAACAGATTAAAAACAGAGAACAGTATGTTTTCTAGTTTAAAATATTATTGCAAGTGCGGTAAAGAAATTAATTTACACAATATATTGTTTATGCGTTCATTTTGTTTAAGTTATTGTATTACTTAGGTTTTGTATTTGTAAACATTTTAATTTTCAGCAACAATATTTAAATATCAGCAGGCTTATGACACAATTCATTTGGGATTTGAGAAATGTATTCTACGGAATTGTTACTTTCGGCAGTTACGTAGATATATATTTTGTTATTATTTTGTGTTAATTTACTTAATATTGGTAATACTGATTGATTCGTAAATAATAATAATAAGTTAATATTAATGACAATAACAATGCCATTGAATGCAAGTGGCGCGAGGTAGGCCTTTGTGGTAATTTATGGAGAAGGCTTAGGTTTATCATTGGATACATTCCGGCTGATGCTAATGCAACTGATAATCTTGGGTTGTAAGTTTGGATATAAGTTAAGTTAAATCAAGCATTGTTTCCCTAACGGATACAAATAATATATTAGGCTAGGAATCATCGTGTGTATTAAGTCACTCAATCACTTTTTTAAAATGAATTCTAGAATTTTATGGAATTTTTTTCATCAACTCCGATAAGATCTAGAAAATACATGGCGTTAAATCTTTGACTCGTTTAAATGGGTTTTGAGGAATGAACTTGGAACCAAATATTTAAATATCATGAAGAGAACTTGATTCACGAATTTTGTTTAGGACGGAAAGAGCAAAATAACAGGCAATATTTGCAAAATGATGGGCAAAGATGTACTCTCCTATGACACAGCCAAGTGTCTAAAAGTTCAAACCTTGACCTTTCCCATAATCGATATCAAAAGCGAACTCGTAAATTAAATTTATAAAAATTAAAAGGGCTTTTTCAAACCGATCCAGTTTAAATTCACGTAATTTTACGGCAGAGTTATCGGCCTACACTGCAATAGAAGGAAAATTTTACATTTTGTGGAATAAATGGAAATATTCTATTTGGCTATAATATGAGATAACAATGATGACACTTGGGTGGCGAGTTTATTAAGTGTCAACCTATTATATATAAATTTTTACTGTACTCTGTTAGTCTTAAAAATAAACTATAACGAAAAGGATATACACAAGTGTTGCACATAATTGTCGCAGAAGACGAGTCAAAATTATAATGAACTTAAATATTTTCATTAGTTCAATTAAATGTGGATATTTTATGATGTAGATATAGGTGTATTCGATATATTACGTATAATGTAGATATATGTACGTGTGTATATCAAGTACTATAGAACATATTGTGGCATAAAATGTATTGTAATATTCTTTTTTCCAATAAAGTCCAAATGAAACTCGGGACAGCTTAGCTCTAAAATAACACAAAGTATATTTTTTATGCAAACGTCTATTGTTTCGTAATATCGTGACAGGGCAACTGAACAAATAGTAGGTGAATATAGTCTTGTTGTACGCCTACACATTTCGATACGAAAGCGAGGCAAACATCAAGGTCAAAGGCACGGTCAGACTTAGTTAACAACGTGGCAAGAAAACATTAATTCAGTGGATTGCTTCAAGAATAATAACTCGAATACACAATTTGTCGAGTTCTGCTTTTATAAAGTATTTAAGTTAACGTAAGTTACTTAAATAACAAAAGTTTGAAGCAATTCATGTACTCTCATATCGAGATATTTAGAGACCCTACCCAGATGCTGTATTAAGGACTCGTATAAATTAGCTTTAGATACAGAATAGTTAAGTGCTGAGAGAGAACGGAGAGAGGGAGAGAGCGAGAGGGAGCAACGAAGTCGCCGAGCGATGCATATTTAAAATGAGGAAGAGCCAACATGAAAATGCGGAACGAACTTTGGACGCGACATCTAGTTAAGATATGTATATGTTTCGCTGCAATTTTCTACTTGTATCAGTAGTAGGAGCGTATACATATATATATATATATATATATATATATATATATATATATGTATATATATATATACATAAAGTATATATATACGTAAGATAACGATTGAAACCAGAGAACGGTAAGTTCTCAAGATACAAATGCAATTGTGAAATGCAATAATATATAATGAAATAAATTTATAAAATGAAATAAAAAATAAATTATATAATGAAATAAAAAATGCTACTAGCCTGCTCCTTTTTTCCAGTATGCAAGTTAAATTTTATGCTGATAATTGTGATTGATTTGTATAAAATTTCCAAAAAAAAATATATGGCTGATGTATTCTAGCACAAATACTGAAATACAACATCATTTTCAGAACAGACGGTGGATGTACTTTTAGATTAAATGGTTGGCGCCTTTAAAGACAGTCATTCGGATAAGGCAAAATGAATGGTGTAATCCATTCGAATTCTATTAGTCGATCCAGTTGGAATTTGAGAGTTTAGATAGCACAATGTAATAATAGTGTGAAATTTTAAACATGGGTGTTAACAATATCCCAATTAAACAATTTGCATAGATAAAATGTCATAAATATCTCAGAAATGGTTTTATTACTCATGATTTTTTAGTACTCTAACACGCTTTTATTAGGTCGACCTGTGACTAAGTAATGAAATTTACGAAAATAAATTTCATGCACTTATAATTTTTGTACCATCATGAAACTTAAGAGTTGTGTGTAGTTATGATGAAAATAAAAAAAAATTCATGAAATTAGAAAAAAAATTATGTATTCCAAAAACAAAAAAAAAGCTGAACACAGATAATAGCATTTTAAATTCAACTTTCACGCACTTCCATACGTCCGAATATATTAAAATTTTACACACGTGTCAAGAACCAAGAACAATGCTATAACTTCTTAAAAAGGAATAAAAATCAGTAATAAAACAAGGATAAAAGACTAAAAGGAGGAAAAGTAAATTAAGAGTTTAAAAATCTAAAATAAAAACATGCTTTTAAAAATACTGAATTAAAAACAAAAAAAAAATTATCGAACCTGTCTCTCTTATTTATCTACTTAGTAAGGACTTTAGTGTCTTATTTATCTACTTAGTAAGGACTTTAGAGTATCCTATGTTTGTTATTGAGTATAATATTTGAGTGTAAAATCATGAGACGTTTTTCCTTTAAGATAAATGATTTTGCTTCTCAAATGAATATGCTCAACATGTCAGTTAAGATTGAAAGGCAAAGCGCCCCACGCTTTCACTCTCAAATATTATACTCAATAACAAACCTGGCTTGTACTATAGTCCTTACTAAGTAGACAGAAAAAAGAGGTTCGATGATTATTTTTTGCTTTTTAAAGTTCTGCACGTATTTTTAAAAGCATGTTATTTTTTCGTTTTTTAAATTATTCCTTTTTATTTTTAATTCTCATTAGTATTTGTTCTTTCTATCTAGTCATGAGGAATATAAGAGCCAAAATTACAGCTTCTATATAATATCATTTTTGATATAGACATATTTACTTAGGGTCAAAAGACGTAATAAACAATTTGGTGAACAATAAAATAATTTTAATGTTTCATTAACTAGTTGATTTTTGTTTGAAAATAGTTAAAGAGACACATATTTTTACTCCATTCTAAGAGCTCTTCTTAATAATATCTATATATTTATATAGAAAAAGAATTTTATTCACTATTGTGAAAAATTTAGTGGGGCAATGAAGTAATAGAATTTTTTGTTTTAATTTTATATATCTTGCGATGTATTAATTAAAATATAAAATTGTAATAATTTTATACTATTTCTTTAACAATTTTTTCTAATAAATTTCGGTAGATATTACTGAAAACGCCCAAGAAAATTTTCACAAAATTAATTTGACACAGAAATATCAAATTTCGAATAATTATATAAGTGGAACAAAAATATATTTCCAAAACTTCTAAAGTAAAATTAACGACGAAAACATAGCTCGGCAAACTTGTAGCAAGTTTACCGTAACTTTGCTGCTGAAAAATAGCGATAATTTAACATTTTAATTTTAATTTTTGCTAAAAATAAATTAACATTTATTTTTATATAATAAATTAACATAAATTAACATTTGTAATGAAAAATACTATATTTACATATGACAAACTAAGTACGGAAACCTCGTAGTGCGAGTTATACTCGTACATAATAAGTTTTTAATATCAACATTATAACTTATTCATAGTTTCTAGAAATACGTTAAGTCAATTGAGTGCATGTTTATATAACCAAGTTATTAAGGCGGCATGCCGGAAATTGTTTTGAAACGAATGTGATCGTTATGTATTAATTTACAAATATTTGCAGGTTTTTTTCTCAATTCAATATTTTTCTATGTAGTAATACTTAGCTCATTATCATTATGTAATCTTTTTACATATTAATAAAAATCCGAAACATTTGTAAAATGTTATGGTGAACTGTCTAAAATTTTAGAAACTTAGGGCTTTAACACTCAAATAGACCGATAGAGGTAATGATGGTTACATTATACGGGTCCTTAATTCAAATAACTTAATTTGAAATACGTAATCCTAACTATGAATAAAGTTTGATTGAAATGTTATTCATTTCACTGGGATTTACTAGTTTTTGGGTAGAAGGCTAAAACTCGAAAAGCAATTGTTCATCTATCACTGTTGTCTCTCGCTTTATAACATATCTCTCACTTATATTAATGTAAGTTGCAATATTAAATACTTTATCTTAACTATAAATAAAATTTGATTGAAATGTTATTAATATCACTGGAATTTACTAGCTTTTTGGTAAAAGGCTAAAACTGGAAAATCTGTTGTTCAAATATCACTTTTGTCTCTCGCCTTATAACATATATCTCCCTTATATTAAAGTAAGTTGTAATACTAAATACGTTAACGTAACCAAATATACATGTACTAAAAACTGTTTACCCATATAAACTCTACTGTTACTATATAACCATTGTGCCTGCAAATTGCTTTATATCAATACTTTATTTGTCAAGTAAGGAAACCATCATGTATAACGATTTGTGATATTAATTCGATATTGTCACAACTTAAACACCTATTTTTATTTCAATAATTACAATATAATAACAGAACAAAATATACAGTACATATACTAAAAATTGTATCCCCCTACAAACTCCACTGTTACTGTATAATCATTGTGCCTGCAAGTTGCTTTATATCATTACTTCATTTGTCAAGTAGGGAAATACGTCAAGTATAACGATTTGTGATATTTATTCGATATGGTCACAACTTAGATACTTATTTTTATTTCAATAATTACAATATAATAACAGAACAAAATATACAGTATTTGTACTAAAAATTGTATCCCCCTACAAACTCTACTCTTACTGTATAATCATTATGCTTGGAAGTTGCTTTATATCATTACTATATTTGTCAAGTAGGGAAACACGTCAAGTATAACGATTCGTGATATTTATTCGATGTGGTCACTACTTAGATACCTATTTTTATTTCAATAATTACAATATAATAACAGAACAAAATATACAGTACATACACTAAAAATTGTATCCCCCTACAAATTACACTGTTAATATATAATCATTGGGCCTGCAAGTTGCTTTATATCATTACTATATTTGTCAAGTAGGGAAACACGTCAAGTATAACGATTCGTGATATTTATTCGATATGGTCACTACTTAGATACCTATTTTTATTTCAATAATTACAATATAATAACAGAACAAAATATACAGTACATACACTAAAAATTGTATCCCCCTACAAATTACACTGTTAATATATAATCATTGGGCCTGCAAGTTGCTTTATATCATTACTATATTTGTCAAGTAGGGAAACACGTCAAGTATAACGATTTGTGATATTTATTCGATATTGTCATAACTTAGATACCTATTTTTATTTTAATAATTACAATATAATAACAGAACAAAATATACAGTATTTGTACTAAAAATTGTATCCCCTACAAACTCCACTCTTCCTGTATAATCATTATGCTTGCAAGTTGCTTTATATAATTACTATATTTGTCAAGTAGGGAAACACGTCAAGTATAACGATTCGTGATATATATTCGATATGGTCACTACTTAGATACCTATTTTTATTTCAATAATTACAATATAATAAGAGAACAAAATATACAGTACATACACTAAAAAATGTATCCCCCTACAAATTCCACTGTTACTGTATAGTCATTGTGCCTTCAAGTTGCTTTATATCATTACTATATTTGTCAAGTAGGGACACACCTCAAGTATAACGATTCGTGATATTTATTCGATATGGTCACTACTTAGATACCTATTTTTATTTTAATAATTACAATATAATAACAGAAGAAAATATACAGTACATACACTAAAAAATGTATCCCCCTGCAAATTCCACTGTTACTGTATAATCATTGTGCCTGCAAGTTGCTTTATATCATTACTATATTTGTCAAGTAGGGAAACACGTCAAGTATAACGATTTGTGATATTTATTCGATATTGTCATATATCAAAAATTGTTTCCCCCTATAAACTCCACTGTTTACTGTATACAAAATAAACCAGTCAGGTATAACAATTTGTCATATTTATTCGATATTATCACAGATAGACACCTACTTTTGGTCTCAGTAATTACAATCAATAGGGTCTCTGGCCATATTTTCATAATTTTTTATCACATGGCATTATGACTTGATAAAAACATATATATGTTAAATAATTTAAACTTTAAAGGAAATCAAAATATTTTATCTTTCTTGATAATCAAGAAGGTACCACGTCATCATCACCGCCATGATTGTGACCGTTTACTTTTTAATGGGAACACGCGAGTCCGTTACAACCAGTTGTTGCAAACGAGCCAATTAACGGTTGGAATTTATAGAACCGGTTAAAGTAAACCGAATGTGAAGCCTACGTATGATTACAGATTAGTAGGTGAATCGTGTTTAAATAAGATAATTGGATACGTAGTTACATTGAACGTAAAACTAACACATAAATTTGGATTATAAAATCTCACCAATTTCATTACTATATAAATCATAGATTATATGGGATACTTCCATATAATCTATGATGAGCCTGATTTGCAAGGCTTGACAAGCATCTTTATTCATATTTAATTTTAGAGACTTCATCAATATAATTATGTTCGCTTGTCACTTGTAGTCACTATAAATTAGCAGTATAAATACATTACGAAAAAGGTGTGAATTCAAGCAGTGAATATCAAATACCAATATACTGTCTGAAGATTCCATATAGAATAATAATATACAATATCTTTGTATCTTTAATGTCCAAGATAAATATGAACAGCAGAGATAACTAATGAAAATGGTTTGAAGACAGAACATAAAACCCTACTATAAGTTAATATTAATTGCAAAGGAGGATAACATATGCATAAATATTATATGCAATATATAAGTTCTAACTTTAAGTTTAAACACTAATTTAAAACTCCATGAATTGATCAAAAAATTTAATCACAAATATTAAATTGCCTAATGCCATTGACGAAAGTAGTTAACGTGTTGATTATTCACGTATACGTTATACGTTTTGAATACTACAGATTACGTTACGATCAAGTATCTTCCTCTTTCCGGTTTGCGAAAAGTTTAAGCAATTTTTATAACACTTCGGAAGCTAGTTTTTCTTGATAAATCATAAAATTTATTTATCAAGAAAAATTTACTTCAATTTAATCTAGCTCTTAGTTCAAATTCACAAAAAAATATAACATCAGGCAGTCATCGGCATACGGGAAAACTACTTCGTTTACTATTTAATAAACGGGTTTAGGAGTTTTCTGTATGGTTTAGATTATATAGCTATCAGAAATAACTATTTATTTATTTTGAATTGAGCAGGATGGGCTCATTGTAATAAAAATAATTTCTTGCAGCCAACTTAAATTTGCAGATATACGTTCGCTCTCGCCGACATCCGTTGCGAGAATGACACTAAATATACAAATACTAATAATAAAAAAATAGATAAAGTTTAATTAGATCTAAAACAAAAATTAATACATTTAGAAATTACAGTTATTTTAATAGAGAACTAGTTCCAATTTTTAGGTTATTTTGAGTGATATGGTTTCAAACAACACTAAACAAATACTATGGACATACTTTTTCATAGTTAAATTTAAATAATTCCCTAATCTGGTGTCTAGTTAAAGAAATATCGATGGAAAGTAGTTCTCCGTCGAAGGGTCGCTGGAAGGTTTTATTTTTAGAAAGCAATTCCAGCGAGACAGGTGTAGGAATTTCAATCTGAAATAAAATTGAATACAAATATTGTTAAGGATATTTTTTATATATGTATAAGATAGGATGTAAATGGAACATTTTTATTTTCATTATATATTATGTATTGCATTTAAAATATGATTTAATATATAGACAGCTATTAATTGTAAAGAATATTTTCAGGGTAAATAAGATGGGTGCTTAATTGACCAACTTCTGGTTTATTTTACATTTTGAACCCTATTTAAAATTGAATAGTTTATGCAGATAATAGTCGAATTTTATTAGACCTTCAGGATAAAGATATCAATATATATTATTACAAAAATGTGACAGAAATTCCAACGGTACTTACATTCGGTGTAGCCATGACCATGAATTAAAATTTCGAATATTTTATAGCTCATATACACTAATATTATAATTTAGAAAGTGAGTTTGTTTGTCTTTCTGCCTAATAGTAACATCTTTACGGCCAAACTAGTTAGCCACTTTTTTTAAATTTGTCACAAATATAACTTAAATTTTGCAGAATATGTCACATTATTATAAATTCCATTAAGCATATGCTCCAAGATGGCGAATTATTTTTTTTTTAATTTGAGCCTCCACTTGATATAGGCAGCAAAAGCAAATAGAAAAATAAACTTATTAATAAATATTTATTTTCTCGAAATATCAATTCAAATCAATGATATTAGTAAATTAATTAACGGAATAAAAATATACTTACTATTTACGTATTATGAGCCCCTCGTCTCTTATTAACCCTGGATTATACACATAGTAGCTAGAAATAAATAAATAATATTCTATGAACTTTCACCCTTTAACAATACGGTAAAAGCACAGTAGGCCTAACAGGCAGGCGATATCAGCGGCACGTAGTGCACATCGCAAGCTTCGCCTGGTCAACAGGCATGGTTTGATAAGTTACTTGGCTCATATGGTAATAGATGGCGCTAGCTAATGGACGGAACATGGGTATACCATGGAGTTGAACGAAATTTTTCACTGGAATTAAGTTTAGCGTTCAAATTATATGTTTGACTACCTTTTGTTCTTTTCGAATATTTTCTAAGGAGCGTTTTGCCTCTGTCAATTTTTAAGGTTTCGTGTTTCGAAATGAAAAAAAAACAGAACTTTTATAAGGTCACTCTTATGTCGTTTTTGACATATAAACTTTCATTTGGTTAAAGCATACAGCTCGCATATATGTCTGTAGCTAACATTAAAAATATTGATAAAGGGATTTTAGAGAGGCAATTAAAGTTTTATAAAATTAAAATATAGTATAAATTAAAAGAATAAGCAATAGGACTTTAAAACTATTTTTTTTAGAACTTAATGTTAAATATTTCTAGATATATGGTTGAAAATATCCGCAAAGAATATGTGTTTCCATCCTCTCTAACTCCGAAATGTCAAAGTTAAAATTAAAAAAAAAACATTACAAGAAGTTTACCGGAAAACAATAACAAAAATATATAGTTTATATGTACTACTTATATATATACTTTTTTTATATATACTAAATATATACTTTTATTTATACTAAATATATACTGTTTATATATACTAAATATATACTTTTTTATAATTATGAAAACAATCACATACTATAATAGAAATTTTCATGTTTTGCTTAAATGTATACGGAACTTTTATATTAGTTATTCTCATTTCAAATAACATTAATTTGTTTATCTGTTTGTCTGTGTATTTGAACATCATATAAAAAACACTCACCAATTTGAATTAGTCTTTCCCTCAGTTATTTGCCTTTTTCACCGGATTTTCTTTCACTGAGTAAAGCTTAAAGTATAATTTAAAATCTCATATAAAGTAATTTTATCATTAAATGTTACATATTGATCTGAATATCCAATTAACACTCAGGAAAATATATGGCTCATTTATCTTGGTCAAGAGTATTTTTGACGTACAAACTTTATTTCAGCTAAAGCTATATGAAGTCAAAGGTTACTTTTAATATATCTGTAAGTCGTTTGTTCTAATAATAAAATTATCTCACAATATATTTTGAAAGCTTTCTGATTTTTTAGTGATCCATTGACTAAACACAAGGTAGTGTCTAAAGGTTTTAATTAATTGTAATGAAATTTTCAGTTTTATATGACTAAGAATATGAAAAAGCACAATACCAAACAAAAGTACATATATGGCATTTTCAAGTAATGTTTAAAGCCATATATTAATATTTTTCCCATGTTTATTGTGGATTATTAGCTTTCATAAATATAATAAACAAACCCCACTTCATTTATCTTCTTATAGATCTGAATATTGGAAATAATTTATTACGATAAGTATTAAAATATATATATATATATGTCTTTAGTGATCCAATGATTTGACACAAGGTAGTGTCTAAAGGTTTTAATTAATTGTTATGAAATTTTCAGTTT
Source organism: Druceiella hillmani (assembly GCA_039881145.1). Taxonomy (NCBI): domain Eukaryota; kingdom Metazoa; phylum Arthropoda; class Insecta; order Lepidoptera; family Hepialidae; genus Druceiella; species Druceiella hillmani. Next base: position 16,426,724 of record JAYKKI010000018.1, on the reverse strand, counting down.
TATATGACTAAGAATATGAAAAAGCACAATACCAAACAAAAGTACATATATGGCATTTTCAAGTAATGTTTAAAGCCATATATTAATATTTTTCCCATATTTATTGTGGATTATTAGCTTTCATAAATATAATAAACAAACCCCACTTCATTTATCTTCTTATAGATCTGAATATTGGAAATAATTTATTACTGTAAGTATTATAATATATATATATATATATATATATATATATATATATATATATATATATATATATATATATATATATATATGTATATATATATATATATATATATATATATATATATATATGTGTGTGTGTGTAACTATTATAATAGTTCTTATTATAAAACAGACAATATTAAATATTTTTACTTTAGCGTTATTCGAAACGTTCGTGAAAAAAAGTTGTTACCGTTTCTTAAATCTCATTTCAGTTCTGTGTCTACTTAATATCGCCCGAGGCAAACAGTTGTTTGAGAGTCTTTATTCCTTTTTAGTTTTTAAAAGTAAATGGAATAAATGAAAGTACGATTTAAATGATTTCGAACAGACATCTTACGTACAGAAAATTTAGATACAAAAATATGTAATAACTTAAAAGGAAAACTTGTCTCTCGTGGAAAAAATAAAGAAAGTAATTTCGGGGCATTTGAAGTAAAATCCGTTTATAATATTGTTTTTTATAGTACACGTTGATCATAACATCGTACAAAACTATGTTTTAGCACGTTTTGTGTAGATTGATGTATCTATGTATTCTATCTGTGGGTTTACATTAATTCCACAACAGTCGAACTGCAATTCACATAGGTTTGTACGAGTATATTCCTAATATATTTAAGAAGTAACTCGTTATGATAGGTTTAACACTGTTATGAAGTTATTTGATTCTGTGAATGCTTATTTTTCAGTACATATATCAAATATAAAATTCTACTCTAAATTATATTTTTTATTTATTATTTCAATTTCTAAGAAAATTGGTTCGTTGAATTTTAAGTCCGAATAAAAGTAAAAGCAAATGAAAAGCTACAAAGCAATTTTTATCGACCTCAAAGCTAAACGAAATAACGAATATATACCTCATTAGCAATACCCGAGGCGTTTGACTGAAAATTATCATAATTAAGGCCTAATTCCATTCGAGTGCTTTGCGTCCGATAACAAAGAAAATACGAAATAACCGGCAGGACTTGGCGAATTATCAATATTGAATAAATTGCCCGCAGGGTACGTACGATTGCCTTCCAGTCCCCTGATCAAAGAGCGTGTGCTAATTCAAAAAATACATGCTACGAAAAATATATAAGCGCAGTGAAGGGTTCGAGGGCGTAATACCCGCGCGGGACGGTCGCCGCGCGCTTTGAAGTCGGCAGCGCTCGCCGACGGGCCGAAGACGCGCGTATTAAGTCAAACAATAGATGTGCGGTGTCGATTGATCTCCCCGCCCCCGCCGAAACACAAATATCGTAAAACTTGTAGCTCCCCGCCGAGTCTTATCTCCGTGCGATTGTTTCCGAATTGCGATTGAATTGTATTCGCTGATGCTCGAAGGTCGCTTTACTCCCTCCGTTTCAATCAAAGGTTTCATTACGCGTCTTGCGGGATGGGTTTACAAGTTTGTTCTCGAGAATACTCCTCCGTACTTTGATCCGTTTGTTGTGTGCGTTTGGGGAAGGTATAAGGTATTGTACCCCAACAAAGGAAGAATTGAATGAAATAGCCATCACAATGGCCCTCCGTTAATACCCAATTAGGTGGGTAATTGGAATGGACGATTTTTCAACGAGGTGTTGTTTTCGCTTTAGGGCATTGTGAGGAATATCCTTCAAAATTACGCTGTTTACGTCTTTTCTGTTCGCAAAGTCATCTTGAACGATATTAAAAAGTTTAATTTGTTATCCCGTGATTGATAATTGTTATTTCTTTTGGGGTCAAGTTTGGACGGTTGTATGATTGATAGTTTGTGTAATTCTTTTTCTATTCTTCCGTATTTAACATGATATTAAAGGTGATTATAAATTTATAAAGTTATAGCCTTTGTTATATTTGATAAAATAGTTAAAAATATCTCAAAATCTTATTTGGTTCGTAATTAAAGCTTAGCATCAATAAACACAATACAGACTACTTTCTTCCAAAATATTATCTTTATATTTATTTTAAAATATAGCAAGATATCTGAATAAAAATGAACGGTACATATTTATAGTTATAAAAATAATATAGTCATAAAAACATTAATGGCGTGAATTCCAAATATAATTGGTTGTATTGGACATAAAATAAAACAAAATCATTATAAGGGCATTCACACAACATCATTCCACATATCGCGGATATTTTTAGAAACCATTTGATCCAGAAAGTATACAGCAAATTATCTTGATTATATCTCAATAATTAACATTCAAAAATATTTATGTGGATATAAATGCCCAAATTTTTGAAAAAAATCCTACGTCATGTGGTTGCTTACTAATTGAAAGGAAATATTAAAAGGTTTTCAAAACGTGTTTATATTTAATTTTGTGTTAAAAAATTTTAGAAATATTGTTGAAAATATTTACAAAGGTACTGCCCTATTGCTCCCTATATCTTCAAAAAAATAGTATTATTATAAGTATGCTTAAAGTTTACGGAAAAAAAAAACATTGCTTTTAAATTTGATGGTTTTATAAACTCATGTTTTCATGCTTTGCCAGCGATATATTATGCAATAGAGTTATTTTTGAAAAATAATGTTAATATTTCCAAAGAGTTTTTTAGAAATACTCTGCACACTTGAACTTTTGTATATGGCTAAGTGTATACGGAACCCACGTAATAAGAGTTCTACTAGTACTTAACAGATTTTACTTATTATGATATTTAGAGTTTATAGAGGATATGTTCTATAATCTAGATCAGACTAAATGTTCAGTGATTCGTATAAATATTTATTACAAATCTTTTTAAAAAATAACTTACGTAATATACTTTTTACTCAAAATCTCGTCACGTACATGTTTAAAAATTAATAAAAACGATTAAAAAAACGAATGGCAAAACCGAATGCGAGTCGCGAGTAACGAATAAAACGAGGCTTTGCCGCCAGCGTTGGACAGACCGCACTGCTCTGATGTTACCTCAGCAGTAATGGGCGTTCGCTTTGTTCAGTGAAAAATTTACACGTATCGATTTTGACAGTCAATAGGTATAAAGAACGCATGATTTTGATCCTTTGCTCAACATACGACTTTTTTACCATAAATATTTTGCCATGCTTTACAGATGCTATTTATCAGCAGTTATTATGAATACGAGGTTAAGTGTGTGGACCTGTGTTTCTTTTTATTTCAGAAATAAATTTATGAATATAATTGTTCGGTGTAAAAGTACCCATTATGAAGTTCTCACAAGAAAGGCGTTAACAATTAGTCGTGTTTTCTTGAAATAAATGAATTGAAAAGAAAAATATTTGTAACACCATATATCTACTGAAAATTCCAACGATGCTGACAAAGAAAATAATAAGGTCATTTGGGAAATTAAACGCGATAGATAGAGGCATAAAAAAATATGCAAAGAAATTTGTAAGAGTTAGAAAATTTATTTTAAAGATCCTGAAAGCTTTATGATGGCTTACTACTTTTAAGAGATACAAAACAATACTGAATATTTATAAAGCAATCTGTAAAATGGGCGAGTGTCATTTATTATGGAAGACGTAGTAAGTTAGGAAAGAAGAACTTTGGCCAATTAGAAAGTTATTAGAAATACATAGAAGGAGAAACTGAGGAAAGTGTAAAAACGATTAAAGGAACTGCCAGCCTCGAAAAGCCAATTATACATATTCGCTTGAAAATTATATATACGTTAGTAAGTATAAGAGTATCTAAAGAAAATTAGACTTGAAAGAAATGAAAAACAATACAAGATTCTTCTCTATAATTTTACGTTGTCAACTTATTAACTCCATTATTTTTATTGTAATAACCTTATACACAAAACTTCATACACAAAATTTAGGTTAATAATTTAGCTCTTAGGTTTGTTTATATTTGATGAAGTAGAAGATATGGAAAAAAATTGTTTCTGGGACAAGATTTAAATTTATTCATACACGCTACTTCCACTGGCAACACAAATTATAACTGTAAATGGTTTTTAAGGGACTCCATTTATATTCAAATATGTATTACTGCACGAAGAAAGCAAATTGTGTTTAAAATTCTAATTCGCTTAATTTTTCATTAATTAAAAAATTTACATTCCAATCATCAAATGTACTGTAAATATTCACAATTATCAAGATCACTTGCCATATGCCGTAATACTATACTGAGATTTTCGTGCCGTGGATTATTGAATTTCAATAGTCGTTGAACGTTGCAAACTTAAAAAAGTCTAATCATATTTCTGGTGTACAGAGGTTTAAGTCAATGTTTAGTGAAGAAGTTTACATTTAAAAAAAATTGAAGATATATTTAAAGCAATTAATTTTTTCTTCTAAAAATTATTTTTAGAGCGCCTTGTAGCAAAAATTTATGTTTATGTAATTAAATTAGATATACATATAAATTATATTTTCAAGGAAACTAAAAAATCATATATTGACAAATTTAAACGAGAATATAATATAAAAAACAAAATATAATTGCACGCTGTAAAACAAAAGTTTATGATGTTCGAGGAAAGAAAGCGTAGGCTGGGGTAATAAAAAGTTGCGACGATTGTCGGACTCTCGGTTGGACTGTCCTCAATATGAAGAGAGTAATAAAAGAAAATAACTTTTTCAGCAAAGGAATTGTTTATAAAATCAGATGTTAAAATTTACAGAGCGAGGTGAAAAAATTTGGGAATAAACTTCGGATTTTATAGAGCAGTCACGAAGGACGGCTTTTGCTAGTGGACGGGGAATTCCTGTTAAGAAATAATGCTTATAAATTTGAGAGTGTGAATACTGTTTATTTACTTGCCGAAATCTAAACTGATATTTAGGAAGAAAAAAATTACTTCTGTGATTTTTTAATAATTTATGACGCGTTTGATAAGATCTCATTTTTTTTCTGAGTAAATGAGACTTTTCTGACAAGTTGTGAGTCCCCCAAGTGAGACAAATTCTGTGATCACGGTTAATCATAAAAGGTTAAGTAGTACTAGTTTAAGTGAATTAAATCAAAAATGTCATTCACAATCCTATTTAGCAAGTAGTTCAATATATATCAAACTATAATAAAAACTATTGTCAGTTAGTCCTACAAAAACCCCCGACATTATACAATATATGTATTTACAATACAATTTTTTTGTACAGTTGAATTTACTGATGTTTGTTTCTACTAACTAAAATTAAAATATCCGTTTACCAATTGTTACCAGCGTCTGACCTTTGAGATCAAAAGTTTCTTGATTAATTGGTTCTTTTCTTGCATTACGTTTGAGTACACTCTGGGTTAACAAATAGGTTACATATTGAATTGTTTCTTAATTAGCTTCAAAATCATTTATTAGACTATACTCACGCTATTAGAGGAAAGCCAAGTTACAAAAAGAGTTGCAAGAGAATAAAGAAATGACTAAACATTTCATACAAATGCATATTCATTATTATACGGAAACTCGGAAAGCTCATTATATATATATATATATATATATATATATATATATATATATATATATATATATATATATATATATATATATCTGCGTGTGTGTGTGTGTAATATAGTGTACTTATCATTAGGAAGGTAGTTACAACTAGAGACGATGCAACACTTGTAAAACTTAGGTCCCGAATATATTAAAAATTATTACTGAAGATAAATTACAAGCAAATAAAAAGAAATGGAAGGAATATAAAGAGAACATTATGAAATACTGGAAAAATGGAATGAATATGAAGGTAGAAAGGCAAAAATTTAAGGAATAATTTTTTTTCGTCACTTTATGAAAGCATTCACAACTATGAACGATAAAAAACTCGTATACTTCGGATGCTCTTTATACACGGACACAAATCTAGTTTTTATGATAAACGTCAATTAAAGTAAAATCATCAAGTTAGAAATATTTTTCATTCTACTTAGTTCAAAATTTGTAAATATTTATCCAGCAAAAAAGAACTTTTACATGTGCAACTTGTTGCAATTTAATAATATGTGCATTTCATTGCAGTAGGTGATCGATATGTTTTGTGTCAATGAATTATTTTCCCTTGTTTACGTAATTCAATTTTTTAATTGTGCTTCGTGAAATTTCCGTAGAAATGTATAAGCAAATACTTAATTCATCAGAGATTTTATTTTTTTTTAATTTGTTTACACAGCTTGGAACGTTTTTTTTGTTAAATTGGTGGTAATCATGTTTCATGCGTTGAAACAAAATTTGTTTCAAGCGCAACGCAACTGTATTTCCTTTATTTTCTTTTATTCAAAATTTAATTTTACACATAATCAATTCTCAAAATAACCTTTACGTTGTTTTTAAAATTATTTACTATATTCGTCACGATAATCAGTTTTTTTATAATAATTAAATACTTCCTTATATTTGGTGTCTTGTGTCTCGTATACAAAAGTAGTTCGTTATGCAAAAGGTTTTCATACTCATTACCAGCTTTCTTTTGCTTTACGCTCTTTAGATTTATTTTATTTGTTATATATATTTTGCCTTGTATTTTCTCAATTTTTTTTTTCACACATATAAACTTTATCTGACGGATGAGTGAGCTCAGCAGTCGGTTACGATGAAATACTTAATAATAAACTGATGGTCCAATTGACATAATGTATAAGGTGATAAACTATTAATTATATCTTATATTTACAAGTGGAAAATTATAAAAAGGACATAAAAACGACGTTCAAAAAAAGGTAGCATATTCCAATTAGACAATCATTTTTCCGCAATAATTAAAAGTTCCAATTTTCCCAAAATTATCTTTTGATTAAGTTTTTACTGACATCTGAATTTTTTTTTGTCATTAATTAGACTTTTATATTATTGAATATAAAACTGGAATTTCTCTGATCCACTTTATTTAAGCCTTTGCCCTCAATTTCATTGTTCACTTAACTCTGATACAAGAACCCCCTAGTCTATTCTCTAAATTATGCAAATGAATTGTCATTTTAGTAATATTGAAGTCTATAGGTTAGGTTACGATAATATAAAATGAAAGCTGATGTTCGGCAAGGTTTGGTGCTGCTGTTAATACTTTTTTGTTACAAATTACAGACTAGACATAGCTAGGTAACATTCGCGCTTACACTGCATTGAAGACGTTGTGGTTAGCGTTAAAGCTTGTGGAAAAATTATAATACCTAAAAATTGTAATTGAATTAATAATTGTAATTTAATATATAAAAAGCATAATACTAGACCGACAAAATTGTATAGTTTCATATCACTACAAAAAATGTAAGTGTCATGTTACCCGCAAAATTACATCAGGTTTTATTTTGTTACAAAATTGTTCTCATACCTAGTTATAAAATTTTATGCTCAAACAAACCACAGATATTAATGAATAACGTCACTCCGGAACAGGCAGTTTTTTACTTTTTTTTACTAACGAAACCATTATATGATCACTTTCGTGTGTGCTCATCTGTTTCCTTAGAAACCGCTTGACATAGAAACAAGAAATTTGATAAAATAATAAAATATGTTGTCTTGAACATTTCTCAATAGCCAATACTAAACAATATATATATTTATTTTTTAAATTTTTAAAATGGTTTGAGAGGGCCAGTAAATATTTTTATAATTTTATATATATCTTCAGAAATATATCAAAAAATATATTCCCCCACTTACTTCGGAAACTACTTAATCTAAAATTATAAAAAAATGTGGGTTTTTAGAAATATAAGCAAAGGTTGTAGGAAAACTACATCTAGGATTGGAGATAGCATAATTTTTCAAATTCCTTCCGTGTTTTACCTATGAAAGGTATAATGGACAAAATATTTGCGTTGTGAAAAATTAATATTTGTAAATAGTTTCATAGAAATGCTAGGTACACTTAATAAGTTTTTTTTCGAAAGAAGTGTGAGCGTGAGCATAAATTTCTTTAGTGTTTCTGAATCCATGTGGTAATCGGAACGTACCTAACAGTTAATAGTTGGCATTATTTAAAGGAAGTATAAAAACGTGGAAATAACGTTAAAAATTTAATTAGTAATTAATGTGTCGCCTGACTTTTGAAAATAATCCAGAAAATCTGTTGGTTTTAGAGAAATGAAAGTTAGTTTCGGAGAAAAATTTTGTTTTAGGAGATTGAAATTTTCTTTTAGGAGAACGAAATATTCGTTATTCGTATTCATCTACTAGCTTTTTTGCGCTGTCTTGTTTTGTGCATGCATTGTGGACTTTGGCGGATTCGTAAACATGTAAAAAATTCTGATGTCAAATATTGAAAGGAAATAATCATTTTTAGGGTTTTGTATCTCGAAAATTAAAAATCAAACCCTTATAATATTACTCACGGGTGCGCTCATGCATCTATCTCTCCGTTTGCAACGGCCTTTTTTCTTAGAAATCGTTGGACCTAGAAATTTTAAATTTGACAGTATTAAAACATGTTAACCCTCATATTGAACAATTTAAAAATATTTATTTAACAATTATCTACGACGCAAAAAAGATTTAAAAACTGTTGTTTAAATTCTACACATCATATCAAATACAACAGAAAGCTCGAGAATTCTTATACAATTTTCTTTTATAATTTTTTATAAGGTAGTTCTACAGATATGGTTAAAAATATCCATAGAGTTTTCCCCATAAATCGTTTAATGTAAAAACCTGAAATTTGGTATAGTGATAAAACACATTAATTTGCGAATAGATCAATATGTAGCACTCAAAAATATTTATATATAAATTTTATAGTACCTTGGAACAAAAGGAAAACTTATAGAAGTAGCATAAAAACTACACTTATTGGAACATGCTGTATAAAAACAAATATTGGCAATCAGTGGAATTATCGTTCGTTAGGTACATATTCAAAATACGACTATTAGTTTTCACACGGGTTTTTTTATTGTAATAAATATAATTATGAATTAAAAACAACAAAATAGTATTAGTTAAATTTAATTCATATTCTTCTACTTAAATCCCATTTCACTAACTCTAAATAGTGAGACGTATTCATTTAATTTTATGATAGCGAACATTTTATTAAGAACCGTACAAGCTAGTGGCCAACATAAGGAAGCAATACTTAAAAAAGACAGCAAAAAAGAATTTTGAAATACGTTACGGGCGTGATTTGAGTATACAATTAACACGTTGATTATTGAGAAAATATATAACAAGAATATATAAAAACTAAGAAGCTAATATTATATATTCTTAATAATATTTTTTATATTGGAGATTCTGTAAAACGTGATTCATTTAAATGATTTTAGATTATCTTATTACATATTCTAATATTATATATATGAAAGTGTGTTTGCCGCATTAATAAAAAATCCAGGCAAGCGAAATAGCCAGCAAAATTTATTACACTGAATATTATTTTTTAACTTCAAATTTGAGGGCAATCACCGCTAATTATTTTTTAACAGTACCTTGAAATTTATCACAATGTTAATGGAATAGATTTAAATATTAGTGAAAAATAAGTAAGATGTATTAGAATTAATTTTATCATAGTGTAAAAATATGCATATATAAAAAATTACCATAATATATTATGCTATGTATGTTTGGTACTAAGGAGACAAAATGTAATTTGACCCGTTTTTCTCTTGTTTCCCGACTTCAAGACGCTTTCTACATTTGGAAGGTTACAATTCACTTGGAATTTGTTTTTCGTTCCTTTTATGTTTCCGAAAGGTAAAAATTAACCTTTATAGTATGATTTCCTTCTTATTTATCTTATCTGCAAATCGATATTTTCGTACTGTTGATTGTGGATTTATGGAACACGGTACAGATATAGGTTTATTGAATTTATAAGAATCAATGGGAAGATAACTTATATTAAAGTTGATAACACATTGCTTTAAAACAAGTACTCTTTTTATATATTTACTGTGGATAGTAAACTTTATAAAAGAATGATAGTCATTCAAAAAGACATATCGCACTGTTACATATTTAGAAAATAATTCTATTAAGATCCGTTAAGTATTTATAAACGTAAACTGACTTGGAAAACTATATTTAAATATTTCCTTTAGTTAACCGTCAATACATAAAGTATAGTTATTTCAAACCTTTATGTTAATTTATATTTTAATAAATTAATAAGATATAGAATACATTTGGCGTTAATTTTGTAGAAATTCATAATCACTTAATTTTCATTCACAACTAAGTGAAACTACGTGATATAGTATTAATTATTCTTTATTTAAATTCTTTACCACGACCTAGGTTTCGTTGTATGACAACATCTTCAGGTGTACCCACCTGAAGAGGTTGATTAAAAAGTACGAAAGATACTGATTCTTTGTAAGATTATCTTTACAAATTGCTCACCTGAAGATATGTCATACAACGAAACCTAGGACATGGTAAAGATTTTAAATAAAATAGAAATAACACGACATCACGTAGTTCTATTTAGTTGTGAATAAAATTTAAGTGAAATCAATAGGAACTGTATAAAATATATTTCCGTCGTAAATTAATTGTACTAATTCAGTGTCTTAGCAAACGTGTATTTAGTTGTTATTTTAAACTACACCCAACTAAGACGTACCACGTTTTATACAGACAAATAATCTTGTTGTCAAAGTAAATAAAAACATATTTAAATTATTCATCATCATATATGCTTCTTAAATATCCGATGTGTAATCTGCCTGTCATTTGCTGAATACATAATCTGCCTAGGCATGTTTGGTTACCGCGCCACTGCTCACATGCATATTTATGATTTTAGTCACGAACTAAATGCGGCATCGCGTTACTCATAATTTGAAATACGAATATTTCATGGTAGCACTTTAAGCTCATTCAATTAAACGAAAAACGGATGAACAATGCGGTTGGCAGCTCGTATTATTCGTACCACTATGGCCTTGCGTTATTGACCAATTACGCTTTCGTATCGGTTCGTTTTTTAGACGAGTCCATTTCAATAATTGTACTTGTTTGGTATTTTTACTTGTGTAGAATAATGATATCTACCGCTTAAGATTTGGACTTGAAATATTTGAATTCTCTCCGAGACGTTTGCTTTTTTAAATTGGTGAAAAATTTGATTATGATTACTTGATTTATGATTAATTTTATGGTTCATGGTTATGTAAGTGATAGACAGACCGTTAGAAGGTTTGTTAGGTTTTTATTGTTAGTAAATTTTTCCTCGTATCGATAAATATGTTGCTAATTGTGTAGCTGAAATCATCATAACTATCACCATTAGCTGGTCGAAACCCAACATTGGACATAAGCCTCTCCTGTTCATAGCCTGCATTGATCACCTTTGCATCATATTAAACTTCCAGCCTACTGCCACTTCAATTTGGCTGTACTTCAATGTCAGTAACTCCAGTTAAATAACATGATAGTTTAGTTCTTGTTAAGTGTCTGATTGTATTTTGCGTAATTTTTTTATCTATTATGACGGTTTGGGTAATTATACATGTAGTCCGTAAAACGTAAATGTAAATTAATTTTGATCTATAATTTACTTATAGTTTTAAATTTTTCGTTAATTTTTTTGGTATTATGGAAATAATAATGGGTTTCCTTTCCATTTGATTTTGCGTTATTGTTTGTAACTTATAAAAATTAACTGTTTGTCAATGAAAGCCAAGATGAAAAACATATTAAACCTTATTTCTTCTTGCCACTTTTTTTCTTCTTCAATTTATGTATTCTTATTTACAAATACTTTTTATGTTTTCCTTCATTCGTAGTTATATTATTTTAACAAGACTTAGTATTGTATAATATTAATTTACACTAGATACCTAGAAATTACCCTAAGACTTTGTTAGTATATAATTAGGATTTTTTTTTCTTTCATATGTTGCTCATGGCTACATAATATTACCACAAAAATTATAAAAACAGTTTTTCTGGCTTCTATTATCATTCTATATGTTAAATTAATAACTTTTTAAAAATACTTTATGTATAAAATTTACTCTGTTGTAATTTTATTACTTATATCGATATATTTTATACTGATTTATGTCTACAAAATAAAGCTGAAGTCAATAAGTACACAAAAAATAGGTCAGCTTTGGTTTTTTCATATTTAATGCTAAAATATTATCATTTGCAAAGAAAAAAAAGACAAACAGTGCTTATCAAAACGTTTTATATTGCAGTTATTTTATCGTAATTACATATTTAATAATAAAGAATTTGGGCTATTTGTCTCAAGAATTGCACGAATTTTTTTAGGGATTTTATTCTTATTTTAGTCTATGCTTGCCATACTAATTTACAAAAAGATTATATATAAAAAATGTTTACGCAAAATGTGTGCAACATTTTTAAATTTTGTAATTACCCATTTTCCCCCATTTCATTAAGTCATAAAACCAACCTAAACCATACCCAAGGTTGAATCGTATCCCGTAACGAGAGATTTACAATGACATTATAACAGAGAAATCTTGCTCGGATTTACTCTAATAATCGATATAATTTAAAAAGCGTCTCAATCGATCCCATTGTGCCGAGCGTGTCGTGTAACACACACTACTAAGAGTCACAAAGCAACGCCGGGACCGATGCGCGTGCGCCTGTGTATTCGTGAAAATCAAAATATTTCATACCATACATTCGACCCTTGAGATAGATATATCTCGGAGATATACAAGTAATATTGAAACTACTTGTTAGTTATGTTGGTGTCTCAATCGATCCCATTGTGCCGAGCGTGTTCGTGTAACACACACTACTAAGAGTCACAAAGCAACGCCGGGACCGATGTGCGCGCGCCTGTGTATTAGTGAAAATCAAAATATTTCATCGCATACATTCGACCCTTAAGATAGATATATCTCGAAAATACACGAGTAATATTGAAACTACTTTTTAGTTATGTTAGTGTCTCAATCGATCCCACTGTGCCGAGCGTGTCGTGTAACACACACTACTAAGAGTCACAAAGCAACGCCGGGACCGATGAGCGCGCGCCTGTGTATTAGTGAAAATCAAAATATTTCATCGCATACATTCGACCCTTGAGATAGATATATCTCGAAGATATACGAGTAATATTGAAACTACTTTTTAGTTATGTTAGTGTCTCAATCGATCCCATTGTATCGAGCGTGTTCGTGCAACGCACACTACTAAGTCACACTGTCGGGCCCGATGCGTGCGCGTGTGTATAATGTGTGATAATCGAAATATTTCATCGCATATATCCGATCCTTGAGATAGATATATCTCGAAAATATAATATTGAAACTAATTTTCAGTCATGTTAATACACGTTTTTGTTGGATACGAACTTTTTTAATAATTTTCCAGCCATTTTATATGTTATTTTGAGCTAATTATTAATGGGAACTTTCACAATTAAATGAAACTACGTGATATAGTATTATTTCTACTTTCTTTAATTTCAGCTTTCTTTAATTAAGCAAAGATCTTTGCTAATATCCCACCTGAAGATGTTGTAATACAACGAAACCTAGGTCGTGGTAAAGAAATTAAAGAAAGTAGAAATAATACTACATCACGTAGTTTCAATTAATTGTGAATAATGAATTTCAACAAAATTAACGCCAAATATATTCAATATTCAAATGGGAACTTTATTATCATAGAATATGTTCACAATTTTTATTATCATAGTTATAAAAATTTATCAAGTTTAACTATGTCTTTCTATATCTGGAACGTCAAGTTTATGATCATTCAGAAGTACACTCAAAAATGTTCTATCGTTTTCGTGCTTTAAGCTAAGTAATACAAATACAGGTTTATGAAAATTATTTTCTTCTTTCCTAAATATTGTGCACGAAGATTTGGTAGTGAATTCAATATAATTCAATGTAAGTAAATTTAATAATAACGGTACGGATTATTAACGAACGAACATTTCTATTAAGTTTTGAATTCATATATAAATTTAATGTATATTTTAAGGGCAAATGTTACACTAACACATTTAACTTAATTTGCAAATGCCCATTTAATATTCTTGAAAATTATAAGAACAAATCTACTAAATATAAATAAAATTGAGATAGATGTAAAACTTTAAACATGTATAGGTAAATAATATTTACAAAATCTTAAACAATAAATATTTATTATATTTTACAGTAGGCAAACAGGCGTAAAACAAATAAATTGTATTTCTTTTATAAATTTATGTATCGAAATAATTTTGCATGGAAGTACTTGTTAAATACTGGTGTCTATATATTAACAAATTTTTAATTTACGCATGTAAAAAGCTAGAGATTTGGGAGAGGCGCGGATGGGGATACATTGCATGATATTTTAGAGACTCCTATCTCGCGAAAGAGATGCTGACCGCATTTTGAAAGACTTTTTCAATAATAACCCCAAAATGACGTTATTTTTTAATTTATTTGCTCTCATCTCTATTTTCCATAAAATTGGTGATTTAATATTACCAAAATTGAAGACAAAAATCGTTGGATGCTTTTCAATCTTTTCAATCGAGTTAATATGGCATTAAACACTTTCACGTTAATACGAGATCCGTCATACGATGGTACGTATTTCGAATACGATATTTCTTTATTATTTGACAAATTAAGGTTAAGCGGGAAACGATAAGAACAAGCAAGCAATGATATATTATTGTGACAGTGACGGATAAATAAGCTAGTGAATTGAATGTCATGTTCTCTGTCTTTTCGAGTACGAAGGACTGTGTTTCTGTCAACGATACAAGTTAAATCTCTTGGGACGGATCGCTACAATTTCAAGACTTCGTAATAATATTGAACAATAATATGGATGAAGTCAATGTATTGCGAGTTTAAACATCTTTATAAAAATTATATGAGTTTCATTTCAATAAATACTTAATAATAATTTCACTCGTTCACGTTATAATTAAATAAAATAATCACTTGACGTAATGATAACATAAGATCACATAAATGCTTAAGAATAGAATACAAATACATGTTTAGTTCGATGTACATTAAAGTTTTTTTTACTATTTTACTGTTAGATTAACTTGTATATTAAAGTTTTTTTTATTATTCTACTGTTAGATTAACTTGTACATTAAAGTTTTTTTTATTATTTTACTGTTAGATTAACTTGTATATTAAAGTTTTTTTTATTATTTTACTGTGAGATTAACTTGTATATTAAAGTTTTTTTTATTATTTTACTGTTAGATTAATTTCTATATTAAAGTTTTGTTTATTATTTTACTGTTAGATTATTTACGAATGAATAAAAATTGTTAAACTATTTAGGCTAACCATATTTTGTAAGATATTTTTAGTTTAGAAAATATCTAAAAAGTCAAGCATTTTAATTATATTACGTAACGTAATATATTTGAAAAGCTTGACTTTTATGTAAAAAAAATATAAATATTTTTTTTATTACAAATAGGTGTATAAATGTTGTCGCAGAATTGTTTGTACGAAAATATATTTATTATGTGAATTTTGTAAAAAGGAATGCTTTTCTTTTGATTTACAGTTCTGTACCTCGAAAGCAGGGAAAGATGTCATATGAGATAATTTACTCATCTGCCTGTCAGTCACAGCTGTTTTTCTTAGAAATTTTCATATGTTGACAGATCATGTTAACTTTAATTAGTTTGCAACAGTAATATTTTAAATTATTTACACGGCAATATAAAAGAGACAATGTTTTCTTAAGTTTTATTCATAGTGTGGTCTTCTTTGAAAGGGGTAGATATTAAAGAATATTTTTTTAAATTTTAGACGGCATTTCCTCAGAAATTTGTATCAAAATGTCCAAAAAGGCATTTCTTTCCACCCCTCCCTATTTAATAAATTATTTAATCAATAATTATAAGAAATGAGAATCTAGCTTGAATATTATAAGAAAAATACAGCGATTACCCTAAATAAAAAAAATTGAGAAATTTCCGAAATATTTAAGCATATGAAAAAATAATATTTGTATTTATAAATAAATTAATCGTAAAACTTTATGTTTTTATATGTTTAAATTTTTATATGTAACTAAGAACATAGGAAACGTTCGTGTTGAGAGTTCTGCTTGTACATAAAAAGTCGATTTAGAGCTCGTGTCAAAAACGGGTTATTCGATAAACTTAAGCGTTTCTTACCTATATATTTACTTTATCCAAATGTACATAAAATTCCTATATTTTTAGAATGTATTAGAATTAAAGTTTGATCAAAATAATGTATGTGTGTTGACATGGATACAGTGTTTCGAAACAAGAAAATTTGTAGAAAATGTTAACAGTATTTGTTATTATTAATTAAAGATTCTTAATTGTGATCATTTTCTGTTGCAAAATCAGAACATGGATAAACAAAGTAAACCATAAGAGTTACATAAAAATAATGTACGTGAACAGAGTCACAATTCTTTGAAACAAGAAAAGTTGTTGAAAAGCTCAACGTTATTTGTTATTAATAATTACAGATTGTAGGTTATGATCCTTTTCTGTAGCAAAGTCGGACCGCAAACGTATTTTTAAATTGAAAAAAGTAGACTATAAAGCTTAAAGCAAAATAATATATGTATATTTAGAGACACCGTTCTTCGAAACTAGCAAAGTCGTCAAAAATATCAACGGTATTTGTTATTAACAATTAAAGATTTTAGGTTATGGTCCTTTTCAGTTGCAAAGTCGGATCGTAAATGTACTTTTGACGTAAACAAAGTAAAACGTAAATAAGAGTAAAGTAAAATAACATATGTAAACCAGAAAAGTTGTAGAAAAGGTCAACGGCATTTGTAATAATTACAGATTTTATCAGATGAGACAGAGCCACCGTTGTTCGAAAGAAGAAAATTTGTAGAAAAGAGTATATATTATTTATAAAATCAATGGTATTTATCATTATGTTCGTTTTTTGTTGCAAAGTCAAATCGTAGACCTATTTTTGAGTTAAGTAAGGTAAACTGTATGATTTACAGCAAAATTATGCGTGTGCAATGACAGAGACACCGTTCTTCGAAACAAGAAAAGTTGCAGAAAAGTTTTGACGGTATTTGTTATTAATAATTACAAATTGTCGTTTATGAACATTTTCTGTTATAAAGCCGGACTCCAGACTTTTTTTTGAGTTAAACAATTACATATTATATAAAAATTTAAATCAAAATAGATTAAAAATACTTCCGTCGAATTTTTAAAAGTCTTGGTCTGATACTTTCTACCTATTTACATACGGAGAAGCTAGTGAGTTACGTCTAGTTACATCCATTATCCAATCTTAACCAAAATATCCATGAGAAACGTACCTAAGGGTTAACTGCTTCCCAAATTACTCGATTACTTGTTTCTTTTTTTAATAAGACATCATATTTATGCAATCATAATTTGTAATTACACTAAAACCGATGATCGAGAAAAGTTATTTTGCTAATTTTTGTTTATGTATATCTGAATCGATGGTACTTACTAAATATCTATAAATATGGAAGACAGAAAACAATGCTAACTTAATTTTGCGACAGACGATTCTATTTATAGAACTAAACATAAATATAACTGGTCAAAAAAATCACATTTTGTTTATGTAAAGTGAGATTTATTAAGATACTTGTTGTATGATGTTTTGTAATGGAACACAATCATCCTCTAATACGGACAGTAAAGGATACTAGCAGTATTTTATATGAACGCTATAAAACGCGATTAACTAACAGAAGCGGTGAACAACAAAATTATGAGTGATGCATTGGACCGGTCCGGAGTATACCTCACTTATTTGTTCAAAAGTGTTACGAAGGACGCCCCATCCATCTGAGTTTATTTGTCTTTAGTTATGGGTTCGTGTAAGCAATGGCATCAAACACTGTGAGCGATCTAATAATGTGAGCTGTTTACAATTTATTCCTTAAAAAAAGATAGCTATACAAATACTTGTTGGCTAGTGTATTAGAGGAGTATGCGAATATCAATTTAATATTAAGAAAAAATAAACTTTGATGGTTAATTAATATATTTTCTATTTTTCATTAGTTTTATACAAACGTTAGTAATATTTAGATAAACTACAAGTAAACTTTTGGGTACCAATAAAACAGCTAATCATATTGTTTAATATTAATATTGCCGTAGCATAAAATTTCCGTTGTAACTAACGACCACTATTAAGAGTAGACTTATAACACAAAAGATTAGGTCTAAACTAAAAATATTCACAATAGAGAAACTATATTTGAAAATTACAAAAAAAATAATAGAATGAAGCCTGTTTTTGTCCAAGCCCAAGAACGTATTTTTATATGAACAGGAAAATTTTAAAGTCGACAATTATTTGGGAAAGGTATTTTTCAGAAATATCGTGATCCCATAAATATAATGTAAACCATAAAAATATTATGCTTTGAAGGTAATCCGTTCATATTCCTGAACTACTTTGAATAAGAAACCTCAAGAGCAGGGGAGGCAAGTTATGCTGGCCGAATTGAAGAGCATCGGCAAGGATTGGCGTGAAATAAAATGAAGTGTTGAGGATCTATCAACACGATGCAGATATTCTATGTGGTATAAATGAAACATAGCAATTAAAAGAAATATAAAATATAAAATAATAATTGGCGATTACAAATAAATATACCTACATATATCTTATTCCAATATTTGAGTGATGTTAGTAAACGTAATATCATTTTCCAGGTTATATAGATAATATATGAAATAAGATGTATGTGGCGTAAATAAAAACGAATCTTATGTTTTGTTGCTTTGTTTGTAAATTTTAATGCAAACGAATCGTAAATCTTCTAAATTAACCACACGAAATTTGTTTAATATGTATAGTTTAAAGGTTATGTGATTTTTATAGAGAATTAAAAAAATATCTTGACAACGATTAGAAAAAGTGTTTTTTTTCACACTTAGGTACACGAAATAATTTCGAACGTTTTAAAAACACATTTTTCATAGACTATTTTCAAATTTTGGTTTCGTGGTAGATAAAATGTTTTGTTTTTTTATACATTGCTTGTAATGTGTCTACTGGCATTTAGCCCTAATTAATATAATTAAGTTAAAGATAATTTTTAATGTTAACGACATTTGATTTTAGACTAAATTATTCCGTATTATGTAAAAATTTGAAGTTTGTATCTCATTCCATTCATGAACAAGAAGTCTCTAAAAGACGAATGGACGGACGAAGACCACTGTTGTGTTTTGTTTGTAGGCCTTAGATACGGATCCTTAAAAACGCGCAGATATAATTTTTAAAAATCATCAGAATTGGTAAAAGGGAAGTTTTTATTTTGTTACAACATATAATAAATAATTGTTATTAAATTAATTTGGCATATTTTAAATCTCATACCGATTCATAAACTTTTGGAGAGTGACCTAGTATTCGCAAAATAATTATTTTACCAAATTCAAGAAGTAAATGATTTACTTAATTTATAGAAAATATCAGGCATAAGGTAAAGCACTAAGGCCAATCAGCATCGGTGGGTGATTACGAACCATTTCCAGAATCGTATCATCTATTTCATGACGTTGATATAGTCCAATTAATCGATTATGAAATTAGTAATAGAATGAACCTTATAATCAAGTGATTAGTAATTGTAATAACTAATTTCAAGCTTATATTAGTAGTATACGTTAAAACGAACTACATTCAACAGTTTAAAATTAGATCTAAAACCGTAAAGTGTTACTCAGCGCTTGTCCAGTGGAATATAATTCGCTATCATTTGTTCCTGCTTGTATGTTGCTAATTAGTAATTGCTATTATGATTATAATCGATACATCTCCACATATGGTCTCATCTAAATGTAAGATGAGATTCCAAGTCCAAATAAAATATTATTCATTTAATCAAACCACATTCTTTTACCATTGTAATATTTGATCCAAGGTGAAATCTAGATGCTTCTCCATGAAAAATAAAATCAAATTATATTTTTTTATCTCACACACTCATCCACTGTTCACATACTCTTTAATTCGTTTAATTTGGTAATTAGTATTACTTCAGTTTGTTTGTCATTGTAAGATACTAATAAGTAATTGCTAAGATATCTCAACATATTTTCATAATCCAATTACTCAATTTGCTTTGTTCCTAATCACCTACCGCTACCAATCTGAACAACAGTTGTTACCGCTTCCGCACGTGATCTTTGCGCTTAGTTTTATTACCGTTTTCATTTTCTCTCTGCATAGCAATAAGATCATTTTGTTTATTTTTAATTATTATTTATAAAATTATGGATAATTGTAGGCATGTACCTTACTCGTTCAGCTGAAGCCAAATAACTTCTAGTTATTTTATTATAATTAGACAACCGAAAATAATTTGAAATATTATCCATTTATAAGAAAGAAACCGCAAAAAATTATCGGATGTCGGCAAGGAAATTTATAACCTGTAATGAATTCATGGAAACCTTGAATAAGAAAATCCTTCGGTATTTTCATTAAGTATTGTGAGAAAAATTATTAATATGCAATAAATTAGTTAACCGTGAAATTGAGTTTTCAAAATATATTTGTTATATAATTTGGTATTAAACTCGTTTTGTAGCGCATATTTATATCGTATATCATCCAAAAGGTGATTACATTCACGAGAATAAGGGTCTTCACGTCAATATCACTAAATAGGGACGTTTTACTTACATGAAAAGGACAAATAACGCTACGCACGGACTGCTATGAAAATTATAGAGAGTTGACGAAATGACATATGGACGAAATAATCATATTTAAGATGATAAACAAAATTTTTGCAGGCCACGTTTATAGTTTCAATGATATCCATATTATGAAAAAAGATTTAAGCGAGGTAACGAAATAGGAAATTAATAGATTTATTGATTTCAAAACGTAGCCAAAATTTTGATGAACAATAACATTCCAAAAAAGAAAATAATATGGAATTGCCTATGATTTATCAATTAATAAACTTTCTAAACGATTAACAGCATTTTTATTATATTATTACAAAATATAAAGATAATTTATGGATGAAAAACCGAGAAAACAACCAAACCATGGTTTTTTCTCCTCTTGAGCTTCGAGTTTCGTGATATTGAAACTTTGTTTCATGACTTTCTGTGTATAATATATCAATTAAACTGAATCGACTAGTTCTGATGGAGCTACATCTGAAAGGCGTGCCATAAAATACTATAGTATATTATATTATTATAGAGATTAAATAGAATTATGCTGGCGTTTTTGAACGAACGTAATATTTATGCTGCAAGAAAGAACTTCAGTTCACAAAATATAGGAATGGAAGAGTTCTTTTTTGATTTGTGCAAGTATTTCAGATCAATATATATTAGAAGTCAAAATTTGGTCTCCATGGTGATTAAGTCAATTTTAAATACGATATTGAAAAATTTATTTTTATTGTCAGGTAGTGAAATAAAAGACAATCTACAGTTATTTTGCGAATATATAAATATCAAACTATAAATTTTGGAGAATTATGGCAGAAATGAATTAAAAAGCTTGAGACTAGGAAAATATATCTATTCGGCATTTATCGAGTATTAACAGAGATGGAAAATAAAATAATAAATTATTTACTATGTGAAGATTATGTGTAAATTTTCACACCAAATGTTCAATGATTTTAATTTTTTAAAAAAGTAATTGACAAATATCAGATAATGCTAATTATTTATCTTTATTTTTCCACGAAAATCTAAGTTTTTCCCATCGGCTTTTTATACGGAATTGAAAATTTTCATTTCAAACAGTTTAGTTGTTTTATAATATTTGTCATATCGCACCATTAGAATTATAATAACCTATCTACAACATATTAGCTTTTTGGGAAATGTCAAATAAAGATTCGAAGTTTTGTAAGAAATCAGTAATATTAAGTTGTATTTAAGAAAATTCAACTACATTTATTTTGAGTCATTATTATCTTGAGTTTTTTATTGGTGTTTAAAAAGAAGAATATGCGCGAAGAGCGACAACAATATTTTTTAAATTTTTTTTTTATTTGCGAATTAGGGTTTATGTGTTTTTATGAAACCAATTTTTTATTAAAATAACTTTTATTATTTAGTTCACTCTAGTTCTGAATAGTTTTTTGGTGTCTTGTATCTTTCCACATTACTTCCATTTCCATTGATAGGCGACTTTTGGTGTTCTTTTGATCTTGTTTTAGACACACTTATAGTTCTGTCATTAACTAAACCTATTGACTTAGATGTCACTGGCTCATCTGTTATGGAAGAACTGTTGAATTGGAAGGGGATATTGAAGAAGACCTACTGGAACAAGACGAAGAACTACTACTACAGGATGATGAATCACATGATTTTTACGCTGCTGTGTTTTTATTTGACCTGGTCGTGGAGCTTGCTCAGAAGTTATAATTTTGTTAATAACTTCGTGGATATTATCCAGAGTTTGTCTTTATTTTCCATATACCTTAATTTTCAGCTCAATAACGATATAACATGTGTTAGGTTTACAACAATTAACAAGTAACTACTTATCCATGATTTCGCGGCACGTTACTGATCTAGTTTTTTCGAGAAAACATACGTGAGGGCAGTGGATGGGATGAAAAAGACCAAAGTATTTAGAAAGTTTGTCCTTTTACTACGCTATAAAAGTCTATATTTATTTAGTATTCAATGAAAGGTCTCATGTAAGGTCATTTTATGAATATAACTCGAAATCCAAAAATTCCAATTCAGGTCATTACAATTATAAAAGTGCGATATGTAATATGGTAATATTAGGTAAGAATGTATGAAAAATATTTTTTATGCAATCTTACATATAATAATAATAGATTTTGTAAATCAATTTATGGATTTATATAATCATAGCAAATGCGCTAACATTTTGTAAATCCCCTAATTTGATCCAATCGTTTTCTAATGAAGGTTATTTATTATGATTAAGACTATGGAGTCTTAATCATAATAAATATTTCACCTCCATATGAAATTAAATAATTTTAAACAATCCAAAATTTGTTTAAAATGATTTAATTTCATATGTAATTGTAATGAATTTTGAAGAAGATTCATAATAATCGGTGATTGTTAAATTTGTACATTAGACAGATCGTTACAACTAATTTAAGAAATTTATTTTAAAACATGTAAAACATTAAATAATATTTTGACAAGCTCAAAACAAGGTAAGGTTGCATTCTCTCGTAATTTTCATGTAATATCTATGCTCATATAAACGCTAAAAATATTCATCTGGCTATTTATAAAATTATAAATAAATAATTAAAGTTATTGATTATATGGTCTATTGTACAATTCAAAGTTTTGTATTTAATCTTCGCGACGAAATAAATTAATCACAAAATAAACTACAGAGCTCATTATTTTACCGTTAGGTCAGAATAATTTATCTTCCATTGAAGTTATTTCGGTAACAGTATCCTCTTTTCTGTGTTTAGTGGTGTCGATAGGTGCCATTATAAAAAAAATAGAATGTTTAGTACCAAAAGAGAAAATAGTATACAAACGAAGACACGGTAAATAGTAAAAGATTATTGTGTAGCCCCAGGTTGTGGCGTCGTTAATCTATAAATACACCCTGTCAAAATCCCTTACTCTTCGCCTGTGAAGTGTGAGTAGACGTTGCTAAGCGCCGTACCTGCGTGATGGCACGTTAATTCTTTTGGTCGGGGTCAGTTGCTTGGAGACGGACAGCGCGTAGAGAGCGTATTAATGTGTGATTATGTTGTTCTCTTAAAAATATTTTTCTTCGTAGATTCCATTATTGGATTAGTGGTATGGTATGCATGCCCAGTACGTGACATCTTTAGCGATGAAACGTATGAAGCAGTAAGTGGTGCAAAAGTTTATTATTTTACTACAAGGTTTTTCGTTGTTTGAAGATTTGTTGAGTATGTGTCGTGTCGACTAGTAATTACCTTCACTGAGCATATCGGCAGGTTTTAGACGGAAATAGTTACTTGTCTGCCAGGTAGCAGGAAGTTAAATATTTTCTTATCTCGTTTAAACAATTTTTAATCCCGTCGTTGCGTATGAATACACATAAGTATACACAGAAGTAAAAAGGTATAATGCCAGAAGGTAGGACGATTTTCGTAATAGGGGTAAGGGTTTCGAAATATCTGGACTATTTATAAAATTAGTATCCTTGGCTTCTTCTTTGGGTGCATCAGTTAATGGAGGAATTTCCTGATTCCATTTTGTGCATGGTATTTTTAATAATTGTACCTTTAAGTGTGTATTGTGTATTTTTCCGTAACCGCTGTATTTTTTTTAAATCTTAAATTTAACCATTACTTTTAGCGAATTATTTTTTCTATGTATAGTGGAAAATCTAAATTAGTGAGACTTTTGCCCTATTTCCATTTATAGAAAAAAAATTTATTTCAAAGGGTAGTGTTTTATTTTATAAAGTTTTAGTTTTCAATGAAATTTATATGATTCTAGATTATTGAATAAATCTGCTCAATATTTGGTTGCAGATCAATTAATTAAAACTTGTATGGCATTGATAAAACGTCAAAAGAATTTGTAATAAAGTACAGGTAGAAATTGCACTACGAGAGTTTCGCATAAATTATCATTTAAGGGTATAGACTATTTTAAATTAAATATTTAAAAATTTTGATATTGTTTTTCACTGTTTAAATATATACTTGTCAAAGGACTAAAATACTGTGAATATTCCAAAATTATTAAGATTACACTCATTTCTATAGTTCTCCAATGAACTTAATGGACTCTTCTAGTAACGATTTATGTAAATTTTGACTATCGGTTTTGGAGATACAGTGAAAGGAGATACATTCGTTTTGAATATTTTCAACTGTATCTTATAGAACTTTTTCACATAAAGTTCTAAAAAAACTTAGTTTTGGAATTCTTTTAAATTTTCTCTTTTTATTAATGTTGCATACAATAAGCGAAATTAAAAAAATTACAATATATTATTTGTCCCTTCCAAAATTTCAATATAAATATTTTTGAGTGTTAACTATTGAGACGTATACAATATGCTGGTTATATGTTTTAGCACTCTATTAAATCGTAAGATTCTGGTAAAATATTTTTTGAGATAAACGGACAAACGGACAGACGGGCGGATGGAAAGAAAAGATTTTGTTTTTCACTTCACATTGTTTTTTCTCTTACCCTCCTTCTTTGCTTTATATTGTTTTATATTTTCCTTTTTTATGCTTCGGACTTAAAATTTTATACGGTATATGGTTAAGTGGGTTTTATGTATGGTTCAGGGTGATATTAACGAGAACTTATCAATCGTCTGAACATTAGTTTTCTACTTCGTCCAATGCTTCGAGCACAGTACATGTCATTTGAGTATGCTCGGATATATTTGTATTGTACGCTGAAATGTATTCCAATTATGGCTATTCTGATTACCGTGTTTTTTGTGTTTGTTGCAGTATTCTTTTTTATAAAAGTATGCGACAGACCCGTTCAAATTGTTACCTACACTGAAGGGTTTAGCCGGATAAGTATGACGAGTCGGCCCCCAAATGGGACCTTATATCAAAATTGACTTGGTGTACAAACACAATTTTTGTACATTTTGCGGCCTTATTCCGTTTTGACCTTGAGAGATGGGAAAAAATAACCGTATACGTAACTGTTATTTAAAGAGATATATCTCAATAACTAATTAATCTAGAGAGGTAAAACTAACGCGCATCTTTACCTAACTTTACGAAGTATATTATGTATTTTTTTCAGATTTTTAGAATAATTTTTCATGTAATAAAATAAATAAATAATATTTTTTTCGTGTCTTCTATGACTTACAATTACAGAAATAATATATGTTATGCTCCTTTATATGCACTATTACTCATAAAAATTACGTGAGAAAAAAGTTCGTGCAATACTTCGAAAAACAAAATATGATGTGGGCTTTGTAGTGTAAGGGTATAAACATGACTACCTATACATGCGGCGGCGCAAAATTAAAAAAAAAAGTGTTACGGTCAATAACAATGACAATGCGATGTTAGCAAGACATAGGATATAATAAATAGCGCGATAACAAGTCCGAACTTGTTTGTTTAAAATTTCGCGTAGCCGCGTATGTAGGTAAAGTCATATTTATAACCTTACACTAAAATACCCGCATCACATTTTATTTTTTTTCGAAGCGTTCACCAACTTTTTTCTAACGCAATTTTTATGAGTAACAGTGCACATAAAGGAGTATAACACATTATTTCCGTTATTATAAGTCATAAAAGCCACGAAAAAAAAATTATCTATTTATTGTTTACACGATTTTTTTTTAAAGATTACATAATATACTCTATAAAGTTACCTAAAGACTCGAATTAGTTTTAATTCCTAACTTAATTAGTTTTTGAGATACATATGTTTATTACATCACACAAACCGTAATAATTTTTAAGAATGAATTTCTCATCTCTTCAGCAAACTTCGAGAAACTTTCTGGAATGACCTTATTTTTTCACGTAACATTTTCTTCAGAAATTGTAAATTTTTTTACTTTAAACACAATCATATATTTTAATATTTTTCTTTTATGAGTATGTTTTTGACGCCATCTTCATCGCTTCTATAAGCAATATTTGTTACAAACTAGAAAATTAGTAGCTTATGTCCATCATTTCTCTTCATTTGAAGAATCCAAAATCGTTAAAAAGTCTGAATCACCAGCTGAAGAAAAAGATGATATATTGTAAATAGAATCGTGCATACATCAGAGTCAATTTCAGCGAGAAATTAATCTGAAAGGAACAGCATCTATGCCAATCTGTGTTCGACATATTAGAGTGTAGTTTATATACACGTTATAGTGATTTAACCTCGAGCTGATTCCCTAATGGTCTCATTGTTAAATGATCGTGAAGCCAGGGCTAGTTCTCTTAAGTAACTAGTTCTCTCGGTTTCTGTTACGTTGGTTTCTTGACTCATTCCTAAAAATAAAAATTAATAATAAATTTCATTTTGAGATTAAAGATTTTTAATAAAAACTACGAAACAAATTAAAATTTTTTTAAAGTTGTATTGTTTTTTCAACGGTTTGAATGTAAGAATAATGTTTTTATTTATTAATTTGTAAACAGTGCGATTATTTTCCTTAAATTAACAAATTGTCTTGAAATTATAAAAGGGGTTTGAAATAATAAAAAAATACATACCTACAGTTTCATTGTCAGAAAATTAAAGCTAATGGTTTCCGTGGCGTAGGTTTGGATGCATTCTTTACATTAACTAGGCTTGTGGAATTATTTTAGTTAAATTAAATTAGGGCTAAACACAGTACAAATACTTACAAATACAGAACAAAAATAAGTAAATAAATAAAGCAAATCACATCTTACGAATAAGTCAAAAGTAATAATAAAACTACAGTTGGACATAAAAACTTTTAGCTATAATACAAAATTTTTAATTTTGTTTCCTGATTGATATGGAAAAATAACCTAATAAAATCTTAAAAAAATTAAATAAAGAAAGTGTTAATTCTTATTAAACTTCGTGTAAAAAATAAGTGTGTTATTATGACATAACTTTATGTACTTATACACTACTGCCATGTTTCACAAACATATATTATCCAAATGAAATTATCTTACGATAAACACAGTACCTTTTAAAGTTAATATACCCTTTACAAAATACGTGTTACCTCTTTCACCATGTTTACCTGGGTTCAATTTTACGTCAACATGCGAAAAGTACAAAGATAAAACTACCCTCCATTGCATATACCTCCCATACCATTATTTTAAGTCACGGCCCTGTTCATTCAAGCATATGTCGTATATACAAGTACACACACACATATGTATTATATGTGTATATATATATATATATATATATATATATATATATATATGTATATATATTTATGTAAAACAATATTCATTTGGTGAAATAGGTGTCTCATATGTGAGGTACGATGAGATCGTTAATAATTTGTTGTCAATGATTTGTAATTTTCCGAGTCAGCGCCTTATCTATTCTTGCTAGGCAACAGCGACTACACCTTGCTCTGCGATTGCTATCCTTGAGGGAGTATTATATTTATTAATATCTTATATATTTATTGACTTTATCAGTAGCGGTACTTTATTTGTATAAGTATATAGTGTACACTATTATTGAACATAATATATTAGAATGGCATAATTTCCCTACACTGTGTTCTTTTCCATACAAAGAAATATTGTAGGTGGCTTTACTCTTTTGTCTACTGTACTTGCTTTCATAAGACTACACAACGCAAATAAAAGTAATCTTGTTATACATGTTCTTTGTGAGGGAATTAACTGCTAATTGAAAGAGGTTTTTAAGTCTTCCAGAAAATAACATGGACGAAATCGCAAATAACACGGAAATATAAGCCTTGTAATTGTTTCAAACGTGGGTCAACAAACAAAAGGAAGAGGAACTCTGCACAACACTTGATTCAGATCATTGAACCAAGTCAGTCCACAATGAACGATTTCGAAAATAAAATTGACAGAGTATTAAATATTGGTAATATTAGTCATACCTAAAGTTTACGCCGAACTACACTAAATCTGAACCATAAAAGGCCCTGGATCTGATTTCATCAGTGTAGAAGTTTTAAAATGCCTACACAGAAAACAAATCGTTCTTCCTTCCGCAGAAAATCAATAGTTTCTTCACCATGAATTTAAGAACTACTTCTTATAAATCATTCAGCGTTCTACCTGATTCTTGTAGGTTTCTTCTTATTAATGGTTTTTGAGACATATATTGAAATCTGGGTTCCACGGTCAACCCTTATCTATCGACTAAATTCAAGACATTATGAAAAGAACAAAACGTAACAAGCATTAGTAGATATACAAGAGGCTTTTGATAAAGTATGGCAAAAAGGACTATTACATAAATAACCCAATAATAATTATTATGATATTCATATTCATATTTCCTAAATAATAATTACTATGATATTCATATTATCCTTTGAAAGTATTAATTTATTTTTCATAATCATT
Organism: Druceiella hillmani; assembly: GCA_039881145.1. Taxonomy (NCBI): domain Eukaryota; kingdom Metazoa; phylum Arthropoda; class Insecta; order Lepidoptera; family Hepialidae; genus Druceiella; species Druceiella hillmani. The sequence continues at coordinate 16,397,633 of JAYKKI010000018.1, read as the reverse complement.
AAATTATAAATTAGCTAGAATAGATAGGAAGAAAATGCCAAATAAAATTTGAAGAAGAACTTTGTTCTTTAACTTGAAGTCTTTGTGAACTATGTTCAGTATATATTGTTGATTTACCTTTTAGTTAAAAAATTATCGAAGGCGATCTACAATTTTGATGCGGCAGGTCTCGCAAGTCAACGTGATTCTAACCAAGCCTAACACATTTTTCAAAACAAAGGCAGAAAAAAAGATTTAAAAGACAAAGAAAAATGTACTTATTAGTATGTTAATCATATATCTTCTTTCTCTACAAACTGAATTTTAAAATTAATTTGGATATGGGTAAACAACTCTGGGAATCAGCGAGTATTTCTAATTTAATGGTACTACAGGAGCAAAGTAAGGTTTTAATGGAAATAAAGAAAGGAATACTTTACTAAGAACTAGAATATATATATATATATAGAATAAATTACTATGAAAAAAGGCAAATAAATTATTAAAAAACTAAAAAAGGATTTAAAAACAAATTTGCAAACAACTTGATATATCAGCGGCGAAACGCCTAAACATTAGTGGTGACATACGTCTCAAAGGAAAGCATGCATATAATTTAACTCGAACAAAGACACGAAATTGCGATCTTCTCAGGGGGACTAATTGAAGATAATTAGACTATACGTTACTTTAATCATCGGAATGACGCTGAACGGAATATCACCCATTTATGATTTTGTAACAGAACACAATCTGATTATGATCGTAGCGACCGATGGTATGAAGAATACGTATTAATACCTTTATAATAGAAGCAATGACAAGCGCCGATTATAAAGATATGTAATGAATTTTCTCTGGTTTTCTTGTTATTTTTTTAAGAGTTTCAATATATGTAAATTTAAAACCAATTTAGAAAAAATTCACTGTCTTTCAACTTTATCTTCTGGATGTTTATTCGTCTACTCGAATTTATGGTAATCCATGGATTTAAACAGAAAAAAAATCTTTTGTGATTAGCTATTTTTCTTAAGAAGTTAGAGTCCGTTTGGCTGAAAATATGTTTAAATAAAAATTAGCTTGTTCCGTACAGTGTTTAAGTGGTTGGTTGGTAGCACAGTGAATAGCGTCGTCATAAAAAAATAAGGTGTCAATTAAAAGATGTAACAAAATGTAACGAAATTTTTTTCAAACACGAGCAGTAATAAATAGAGATATAACTGTGGTACACAGGGTCGGGTCTGAATTCTCGTCACTTGTTTATTCAGGCCTCTCTTCCTCTCTCGTTTTCAAAAATTTTCAAAAATTGTCACGATTTCTTCTAGAGTACATTCGCCTTTAGCTTTTAGTGCACTAAGTAATGGCATTATATATTATGAACGACCAAACAACTGAATTTTATCGAGTGCACGTTCTTAATTTTATTATTTTCTATTTACAATTTATTAACAACCACAGGCGACCACGCCCGTTGTTAAGTGTTGGAAATAGCGAGCGAAAGTGCTACGAGTTAATAGCAAAACTGAACGAGCGAAACAGCTATGAATTAATGGCTTGTAAACTAAAACGGGCTATAATTGACGAGTTAGTATTCGTAATATAGTAGTAATACATTTCGTTTGAAAACAACTTCCGCTTAAGTAATTTGGAGTAAAAATGTAGGTCTTCCAATAATACAATTAGTTTGGAAATATAAAAGTTTTTTAATGCAATTAACGTTTTAGATGATTCAAACTGAATACTATAATAAAAGAATATATGTTACTAAGCTGATTTTATGAACATTTTTACATAACACAATTAAATTAGGATTAATCCTCGGAATTAAAAGATGAAAGCTGAAAATTTAGCAGGCGTTTTTTGACGTAAATTATTTTATACTAATTTTGATTATACTAGTTTTTATAATTATTAATACTAAAAAATTTGTTGCGTACACTAACTTGTCACAATGCTCATTTGTTATTAGTTTGAATACCTGATACTTCATAAGAATGACATATGTATTTTCCACTGAAAATAGGGTCAAATTCCAAGAGAAGAAAAATGTTATCACGGGCGATAAATTTACTATAAATATTCAAACGTCCATGCAATTACTTCATGTCGCTTGGCAAAATTTTACATACCTTTACTTCCCGTGAGTCCGCCGGGAATGAGTAAATGGGGCGAGGTGGCGCATTGAGATTCCGCCCACGTTGCTCCATCTTGATTACTTCGATGAGTATAGCCAATAGATTCTTACTATTACTTAGATACTTTTCATTTCATTAGTAGTTTATCACATTCGCAATTATTTACAGTTCTTATATTCTTAGCTTCATTGCTCAAATAGTAATTTATTTTTGAATTTAAATAGGACACCGTTAAATCTGAAAATGTGCGAGTGAATTCCTGAGGTACATGGAGAGATCAGTTGCTAATAATTTTTCTTTGCATATCAACAAAATAATCTTAATTTAAAATGAATTATAATTGTGATATTTTAATAATTTTAATATTAATTTTAAAAAATATATTTTGAAAAGGGCTACCATTTAAAAACAGACTGAAAACGTGTGTCTATTCAATCTACGTTATTAAAATTTACAACAAGGTGAAATTTTCTAATAAATTATCTTAAATTTGAAGTAGAAAATAATGTTGATAGAAAGCTTACGGTTCTCCAAACCGAGAAAATGTTGAGTGAGCTGCCAAGAACTCATTTTTGCAGACGTGATCTTAAGAAGAAACACAGAAAAAATTTAATGTAAAAAAAATTAACATGCTTTACGTGGTATGATAATATCCATGAAAAAGTGAAATGCGTGACTTAAAATGAACTTAGTAGGAAGCAAAACTGCATACTACAATAAACTGTTAATGTAAGTCGATTATTTTTGAGGCTCCCATACTATTTTTTGTAAATATGCTATGGCTTAATTTATATAATCCTCAAATGCCTTAATTATATTTTATCATCGTCATATTAATTTATAGTGAAAATAAGGGACACACGTCGGTAAATGGTGGCGAATCAATAACAATTGTGAATTAAAGACGAATAATTTTATTTGAATTTTCTCCCACAATGCATTTTCTTCAATACCTGATGAAAATTCAATGTTCGTCTGCAGATTAGCTTTTTTAAACTTTTAAGAATGGTAAAACAATTGATGAAAACCTTTTTGCGTAAAATGGTATAAGATTAATGAGAGAATAAAATTAAGAGGCTAATAAGACTGCAGTAAACTGATAATCATTTTAAGAAAATCATTGTATTAACAACGCTCTCAAACCCGCTCTCGAAATGTTCAAGTAAATTCGATATTATAATATCTGACAAAATATAATATTACCAAATTTTAAAACTAGAGATATATTTAGACACATAAAATACATTGGACAATAAAATTGGATGTAATCATATCTGATCGTAAGGACCAACGATTACTTTAAAAGAAATATTAAAATAACCCAACAGAGAAAAAAGTGAAAAGCATTAGGTCCGTATTTTTTAAAAATACTTCTGTAATATTTTCACCGCAAATTAAAGGTTTTTTAACATTTTCACTTTTGACCCTTTTATATTTTCTTTCTATTTGAAAGAATATAAAGAATTGTATTTCAAAAACAATTTTTAACTCTAAGCGTCTCACAATTACAGATAAATAAATATAGAATAATAATTAAAGGAAATTTAAAATATTAGAAAGTCATTCCATTAGTTGGAGAGTAATTTAAAAGGACGCGGCGAAAGTAATTATTTGTATTATTTAAAATACAAATATTTTATTAAATATTTTTGACATAAACGGAAAAATCTTTTAAGTGCATTAATTAAATCAATTATTCTTTGTTCCTGAAATGTCGCATGTGGCGACTCATTTAATGAGATAATTTGAAGAGAAAAATAAGTTTTAAAATATATCAGCTACACGCTAAATAACACTACGTTCATTTAAGCTAATACAAATTAGGATTTACTTATTCTATAGTTTTGTTGTGACACGCGTACCTCAAAATATAAATTTGCTGGTCATAATAAATTAAAATTTTAAAATAAAATATTATACCCTTTATGAAATACATAGGATCGTACAAGATATATCCATCTCGGATTCCCAAATATGTATAGTTTACCATTACCAATTCTGTGGAAGGCGAAGTTTTAAATAGATAATTTGTTTTTAACTGTGGAGTTATATTTTGGAAGATATAATTATGTGTAGTAAACTGTCGGGATAAAATTGGACTGGGAAACATGTTTTATCTCTACAGCATTGATAATATGCTTCTCTATTAAAACATATCTGATACTCCTATTAATTGAAAGAAATCATGAAATTTATCTGACTTCTTGTTATTTGCCACATATATTGAGAATCAAATTAAATTATTACTATGAAAATGTATTTTCCAAATAAGTAAAATTTGTCAATAATATATTTACAATGCAAAAAAGGTTTCTAATGTTATTATTAAGAAAATTATCGTAATTTTTAAACTATGCACGGCATTTTAGGCGGTATATCAGAAGAAAAATATAGTTGATTTTCCTTCTTATAGAAGTAAGAAAACATGCCATGCCAATATTAATATTAAATTTACCTTACCAATATTAATATTAAACCTTGTAATTAATATAATTTTAAATATGTTAAACCATTTCATGGGCTTTAATAACCATTCTTAACTGACATTTTTAGAATAATTGAGTCAATAGATACATATTATCTGAAGAAATTTCTTCTGAACATTCGTACTTTGGGCAGATGTTTGGGAACAAAATGATATCGAATAATTTTGATGAATCATGAAAATCTCGATCAATTTGAAAATATCGTTCCAGGTATAGTAAATTTGGATTACCGTAGTTTTTCTTTGCGCTTAGTGAGATATCTCATATATATATTTTGTACTTGTAACATGTTACTTAGTGCTATGTATATTTATCAAGAAAATACATATTTTAAAATTTTAGTGAAAAATCACTATTGTCTTACATTGTTTTCCATAATCGGCACGAAGTCAATATCATGCCTAAAAGAACCTCTCAACTTCAAGCCGGACCATATCGAAACCATACCTGTAAAGCTCTTTATATTTGAACGAATCTGGCGATACACTACTTGTTAAAATCGCTTTCGTAATTGTTTTCCATATAAGTACATATATCTGCATATATATATATATATATATATGTATACATATATATATATATATATATATATATATAAATGTAGCAAATTAAATTTATCAATTAATTCTTTTATTGAAGAATTATGGCTTCCAATATAAAAATATTTTACAACTCTTAATTTTTCATTGACTGTCAAAACAGATAGTGACCATTTACATATATATATATATATATATATATATATATATATATATATATATATATATACATATATATATATATATATATATAAATTAGTCAGAATTTAAATAACTATATTTCAATCAAGATTTATGGTATTACAATTACGACAATATATTTTGAAACTCAATTTATCTAATTATCTGCATCAAATGTGACAACTGCGTTAGCATTCCACATGTCCCTCATTTACTGTTTTTTTTAATATTTTCGATAGAGTAAAATTTAGTTTAAATCAATAAAATTAACAAAAAGGTTTTCGCAATTAAATGAAACTACGTGATGTAATATTATTTCTACTTTCTTTAATTTCTTTACCACGACCTAGGTTTCGTTGTATTACAACATCTTCAGGTGGGGTATTAGCAAAGATTCTAGAGAGAAATAATACTACATCACGTAGTTTCATTTAATTGTGAATAATGAATTTCTACAAAATTAACGCCAAATATATTCAATATTTAAAAAAGATTTTCACTTGGCCTAGTCTTTTTCATTGACTTCATCAAGGCAATTCATTAGTTTGTGAGGTATCATGAAACTGGGTTTTCGATCTCATCAAGCTTTGCTGCTCTATCAAGTTACAAAATAATCGGGATGCTTTGGAAAGAGAATTCTCGTCTCTACGTTTTGTAGGTTGATAAGGTGAAAGAGTGGATCTCAAAAATTCATCAATATTATTGATGTTTAATATTATCGTTATTAACATACAAATATCTGTTATACCATTTAACCTGTATCATTCATAAAGATCTGTCGAGATCTACTAGAAATATTTTTTATACTACTAGGTATTTTTAATTTATGTGAATATATAAATAAGTTATAATGATTTAAAGTCAAATGTACATATCACATAATTTTAATAATACATACATCAGAGATGAAAGTGAAGGTGTTGAATACAAAGATCATCACACCCTGAATTTCTCAATTACCCGGTACATTTCCCGTTTAAACTTTAACAAAATTATTCTTATCAAATTACAATTTCTATTCATCCATAATTAATGATCATTTGTATAAGCGCCACCCGGGTGTGGGACTAAATAAAAAAGTAATTTGATTTGGATACACTGCAGGTGAACGTGTCTGTGAAAAAATACTTTAGTCCTATAAAATCGTTTTTAAATGAAGAGTTTCGGATATGGTTAATATTTTACATAAACCCAGTAACGAGATGTTTAAACATCGGCTAGAAAGTGTGGCGTGAACGAATATTATGATTGGTGTATTTACCGGGTGCGTTTGTTTATTCAAGCTGCTTTTCACCTCACCGTTAAAAATTTCCAAAATACGTTCCTAATTTTCCAGCATTTGTTTGTTTATAGACTTGAGTTTATGAAATAACTTCAAGTATTATATGCAAACTCTCAAACTTAAAGAATGTAAAATTTTTATAAGTATATCGGGATAATTAGATCAGAAATTCTACGCGATTAATTATCCATGTCATTGTGTAGTTACATGCACAGAAATATACGTGAAGTTCATATCAGTTAAATGAATTCAATTTATTCGTTTTCTGTTCGTTTTTCTGTCGGGTTAACATTCAAATTTGTTGGCAAAAAATCTGCTCTCATTCAGGCCTGTAATACTGACCCGTCAAATGATATTTGATATAATTCTTCATATCATTCGGTAACTAAAATAAAATAAGTACAAAATATTGTTACCCAAATTTATTTACTTTACTTCTTGCCTCAAGATTTCAATTTTTGTCTCTAAAAACATAAAAAATAATGACTTTTAATAGAGAAAAATAAACAAACATCATCAAAAAATTCATTAAATTGATCTTTGTAAAAATACATTTTAGATTGTGTAAGTACAATTGCCGGGTCCCTGTAGCCTAGCCATAGCCATATTTTCCAATTTTTTTCTTAGCGTGGAACGAGGAAAAACAGGTTTTGAGGTGTTATATGGTAGTACTTGTACACTGAGGCACAGCACACTTATAAAACATAGAATTAATATTTTATTAGAAAAATTATATCGGCATATTAATTTACATGTTTGGAAAACGTGTAACGTCACAACGGTCATGTGACAAGTTGGCGTTTTGGAGTGCAATTTGAAAGGGTATTTAAAATATATGATTTTTAAAATATTAGTTGTATTAAATAATAATAATATCAAATATTTTGCGTTATATTAGGAACCTATGTATGGTTTTAAACACTTTTCCAAAAATAGTCAACATCCATATTATGACACTGAAAGCCGACGATTATTTATGAAAAAATTAGATTCTGTTCATATTTTCCGCAGATACTTTGATCACGTAATGTGAACACAAAACACTGCTAGGGAAACTATGTATAGGCCACAAACTTCAAAGGTAACTCGTTTATATTCCTAAACGCTTTGAATAATAAATTTAAAAAACAGAGGAAGCAGATTGTGCTGGTGGAATTGATTCTTTTAAAGCTTTGAAGTGAAATAAAACGCAATGCAGAGGAATGATCAGCACGGTGAATGCTGATAGATGCCTTTTGCTCCATTAAGAGGACAAAGTAAAAGCAGGAAGCGGTGAATAATAGGCGATTGTAGATTGACATGTCTGCATACACCATTATTTTAAAAGAAATTGTCAATATTGGAGTGGTGCTAGCAAAGTAATATTTTATAATGTGTTGACTGATGTGGCGTGAGCAAAAATATCTGATATTTTTTGCTTCAAAGTACACTTTAACTACAAACAAAACACAAATCATTTAAATTAATCACGCAGCAGTCACATTAGATTTTTATTTTAAGAACGATGATATTTTGACAAGAAATTAAAACAAAAAACTAACTGAGCACGAATAGAACCCGAACGGGGGGGTTTTGCAAACACTAAGAATAATAGGACCATTTGAGGCATTTAATGTTACATAGTATTATAATAATATATTTTTAATGAAATATTCGCTTTTAGTTATATCGTATGTCACTATATGAAAACATGATATTCACAGGGTATACAACGTTTTGATTGTATTATGTATTTGTAAAATATTATAGAGATACAAATTCTTAATATTTATTATATGTGCTATATTGGAATAAAATTACAGCAACAATTACGAGTAACATTTTTAATAGAGATCTCGTCAAAAAGAGGTCCAAATCGACCTCTTTGAAGGTTTTATTCATCCCCCTTTTAAAAAGGAGTTTATAATTTAATATTTGCACTATATTCGAAAAGTTTGTTTCAACAACACTGATAAGCCTAGGTAGAACGCATTTATGACCCCTTCTTGTATTTGTATTAAATTAAGTTAAACGTAATTTTAAAAGAACTAATTTTTTTTTATTCTAAAGTATTTTACAATTAAATGAAACTACGTGATGTAGTATTATTTCTACTTTCTTCAATTTCTTTACCGCGACGTAGGTTTCGTTGTATTACAACATCTTCAGGTGGACTATTAGAATAGATCCAGCTTAAAACTTTGTAATACGACGAAACCTAGGTCGTGGTAAAGAAATTAAATAAAGTAGACATAATACTACATCACGTAGTTTCATTTAATTGTGAACAATGAATTTCTACAAAATTAACACCAAATACATTAAATATCTAAAGTATTTCATATTGTATGTAAATTTGTTTTCAAAATATGGAAGAGAAGAGAAGAAATATTAGCACCACAGAGACTCTTTCAAATTCTATGGATACGGACGGACATATCCTAGAAATGCACAATAATAATTTGTAAACATTTTGAGAATTTGGAATACTGAAATGGTAATAATATTTATTTGGCATTTTATATAGGTCCACACATTTTGGATACTGATAAAAAAATGTTACAAACATCAAATATTAACGACTTTTATTTAACAACTTTAGTTAGTTAAATTATATAATAGAGAATCAAGCTTAAGCTAAAGCGGTACAACCAATCATAAACCAACAAATATTGGTGGGTGATTAGGACTCATTTACTAATGTTCTACGTCAATAATCGTATGAAGAATTAGTTGTCGAATGATCCTTATAATCGAATGATTATTAAAGGTAATGATAGTAAGTAGTTAAAGGTAATGATTATTAAAGGTAATGGTAGGCATGTTCAAGTCAAGCAGTTTGTTTTTAACAATCAAAATTCATTTATATAACACAGTGGCTTAACATTTGATACAAGTCCGTAAAGGCTACTTAAGCGCTCGTTCAAAAGAGTAGAATAAAACAGCATTAACAAGATTAATATGAAAAGAAAACTTATATTAACACTTAATTTTATACTTGTATGCAATATAAATATGAAATGAAATCACACAATAAATATATTTCTTTTGAAGAGTCAAGTCCACGACTTTCCGTTTTATTACATCTGTAGAATTTGTTTAATGTTGCCTTGTGAAAAATCCAAGTCTTTTCTTTATTCAAGATTTCCATGAATTCAGTATAAGTTGGATATTTCTTTATGAACCTCCGCGAAATTTGTTGCGACTTCTTTCTTAAAATGTATAATATTTTGAATTGTTTTGATTGTCCGATTATAATAAAAGAACAATAAATTGTTTGGCTTTATCTGAACGAGCAAGGCACTCTCAAATAGTAATCCGTGACTTTGTAAATAATAATGGAAAATTAAACAAAATAATGATATTGCTACGCGGAGTCAGAATAAAAGCAATAATACGGCGAAAGATAACGTTTAGATACGAGAAGAAGCAGTAATAAATTGTATTCTTGTTGGTAACGACAGGTAATTATGACTAATGCTAAGGGAATAATACGCTTATAAAAATATGTCAAGATATCTAGATGAATCGTATGATTAGCGAATGTTAATTAGTAACTTAAAATCACGAATGAATGAAACGATGGATGCGAATGCCGTTTTTATTCAATTCTATGGACAAGCGTGTAGCTACCTATTTAGGGCATTATATCTCATGTTATACTATTGTATTAAATGAATGTAATTTGATTACTAAATACTGTTCTAATTTTACTAATATTCGGTTATGAGGATCATTCGATCATTAATTTTACAATCGAATATGTTATTAGTAAATCATTTTTAATCACCCACCTATATTTATTGGCTGTATTGCTTTAGTTTAAGCCTGATATTTTCTGTAATTTAATTAACTATAGAAACTAAATCAAAGTCGTTCACTTTTTGGAGTTTGCAAAATTTGTAGATCGGTGTTCAACATTTTTGTATCTGTATAAAGGGCCGAATACACATTATTACAATTTCAATATAATTTGAAAATTTTTCGAAATTATAGCTGATGAAAATAAACATACACACACACATACACACATATATATATATATATATATATATATATATATATATATATATCTATACATCTCAAAATATTTATCTATTTTAGCTCTAAGTATCTTGTCTTTTGTGAACCTTTAAATTAAAATAATCATATAATACTAATGCCAATCAATGTAAGAATTACGACAGTACAAACAAAGTGGCTAAGAAAATATCATAAAAGAATTTAAATTAGAAAATGCGGAAATATTAACATAATTGCAACCTTAAAATATAAATTGCCTTCAAATACACAAATAAAAAATAACAAATAAAGGCATAAACAATATGGGAGAAATGGATGGGAGATATTTCGCAAATTTTCGATTAATATTTTGCTAACCCCCACAATACTGTTAAAATTATCTCAAAGACAATATTTAATTCACTGCCATATAACTCTATCTAAAATATTATATCGGCGTTGAACTGAGCAGTTTCAGCAATCCAATTAACACCTTTAAAAAAATTATTTAGTATGTTGAACAAATTGTAACATTAAAGTTTGGAATTGCTATATGATTGTACATTCTGATAACATTATTACGTGAAAATTTATGTACTGAACTATTAAGTTATTGAAATATTCGTTGAGGACAATTAAACTATATGGTATGTTTTAGATTAAAGTTATCGATGTATGGCCTTTCGTTAAAAATATTATTAATTTCAGATGGACGTGAATTATTTATGAATTATGTGTATTACAAAAATTAAGGTATTATGACAAGTGACGTTATTTTTTAGTTAAGATGTCACTCCGCTACAGTTGGCACTTTTTGTCGAAACAAATAACTATTTTCCAGTAAGTAAACATAATTTCAAATTGGAGAATCGTTTTGTCTCAGTTTGACTAACGTTAAAATGTGGTAAGATGCTAGTAAAAACTGTGTCCAAACAGTGGTCTTTTGCACTATACAACTTGTGTGTGTTTTTCACTATTTTTCTTATTCGTTTTAGTGCTCTTTTTTTAAAACTCCAAATGTACGTAAATATAAAACAACATTGTAACAAAAGAGACTACCGATCAGTTTCAGAACTTCTTGGGGTTTTTATTAATATGTTATACTCAATGGTACTCTGTGGATCTAAACAACCTTTGAAAGACCGACATTTTTTAAAATAAACAAAACTTTTTTGGTAGGACTTTGTTTATAAAAAGAATTAGTTTATTAGTAGTTGGTTATTTGGTGGCATAGCCGCCAACGCAGTCATCAAAATGTGCTGACTGAAAAATATATTGGAATGGAATGAACTAATTTTCCAACGAGCAGTAATGGACGCTGGCGGCGTTTCATATAAATACCGCGATATGGGACCAGACCGGAGAGCGTGTCATTTATTTGTAAAATATTTAATTTTTGTTTAACTTTAATGCGCATAAATTATGATGTCAAACCTTATCTGCAATCCACCAACTGAATTTCAGAGAGTGTACATTTTAAACTTTTTAATTTTTTGTATCCTATTTATTAATAACTGCAGAGAGATTTATTAATAAATTAAGAGATAATGAGGATTAAGAAAAAAAGGCGGTTTTCTTTTATAAATTGAATATATATCATTGGACATTCTCTAACAAACAAGATAAATCACTGAAAAGTTTCTTGCTATGATTAACATTAGGGAAGTTTGAAATTAATTAGTTCTAGAATAAGTTTTTCTTTGATCTCTTTTTTTTCTAAAATAACAGATCTTGCTATTGTTCGGCCTCAGGGAACGAGTGAAGCCGCTAAAATACGAAAAAAAATGCTTATAGCGCATGTAAAGTTACTATTATGCGTTTTATATTGTTTAATTTAATGACTTATCTGTGTATATAAGAAATTATCATGAGTGACTTACTGACTGACTGAGCTGTCAACGTAAAACCCAAGGTTTGTAAACTTGAAATTTTGTACCAAGTTTTCTTAAACAATCTAGGCGTCTAGCAAGAAACGATTTTTTGGAATTCTATTCCTAAGAGACGAAGTACTTAAATCAAGACTTTGTAAAAGAAATAATAGAATAAACCATTAAACAAATTTTTAACAGTTTTTGAAAATCAACACGTGAAAGAGGAGAAATAGCGATTCAAAATAAAAAATGGTGCAAAATAATTAATTGGTTCTACGGAATGAAAAGTTTTCCTAAACAGCAACTAAATGGGCAGTTTGCAAATATAATTTCCTAAAAGTATGAAATTGGTCTTCAAAGTTTCCACGGACGAGAAATATTAGATGGTTCTGTGAAATCAAAACTTCGTAAAAATAATAAATATTTAAATAAGCATTTTCGAGCTTTCTGAAAATCAACACCTGAGAGGGTGGAATGGGAATTCAAAGTTTATGTAGAGAGAAATATAAAAGATCCTAATAACTCGAAACATCCTGAATGTATTTTAAAAATATATAAACACACGTTTTAAAGCTTTTTGTTTAATCAACCCCTTCGCTAAGGGACAATTGATGGACATCCCATTCAAGCCTTGCTTGGCAACCACTTTCGTCACTAGCTTAAAAAATAATTAATGCATGAGGAAAACTTGCTATGATGTAACCTTAGAAAGGATGATAACAAACGATTTAAAGTTATCAACATATGTGCAAAAATAATAAACAGATTATGATCGAATAATTACAAGTGGCGTGTCAAATGAGGGATGGATTTCCTTCTTAAATGCTTAACTTGCACCATTAAAACCTACTTCATCAAATTTTTCTTAGCAAAAGTAAGCATTTAATGAAAATATTGAAGTGGTACTTCGAACATGCATTGAACTCTTCATGGGATTGGTACCCTTTTTTGTACCCGACTATTATGCGCGAGTAGAAAGACTCCCACTACTTCAGATTCGGTATGCACGTACTAACACCCGCTTACCACATATTTAATTTGCTGGACGTGGTATTGGGGATATCGCACCATCTCGACTTTCCTCCGTACTATTAGCGATTTTATATATATGTATATATATATATATATATATATATATATATATATATATATATATATAAAACGGCGGTGTATTTGAGTCGTTCACAGTTGACATGTTATTTTAACACTAAAATTTTTTTGCATAAATTGTTTGTAATTCACTTGTATTTCAATCATTGTCTTTATCGTATTTTATTCAACATGTTGTTTGTCGGTCTTACGTTAAAAATGTTATTAATAATATAAAATATTATTAATATAAAAGTTTAAACGAATGGGTGAATGTTTGTTACTCTGTAACTATGCATTTTTGAACAGATGTATGCGGTTTAATATACTCATTGAATCTGGATTAAAACTAATTTTTATCGCAAAATTTCAAATAGTTGCAGATGGCTGACATTTATTTTTTGTGATGTTTATTAGTTCCTTTCTTAATCAAGTATTATATTCTATTAGTTTCATATTAGCATGCATTAATTCATACTCTATGGTTAAAATTTTCATGCTAGACTTAAAGTTTAATGCTGACTAGTAATAACAGAAGAAAATTATATAATATAGTTAAATTTTATGCTGAGAATAAAACTATTCCAAAGCATACATTATTTTTTGGAAGTCAGTGGAAATTTTATGTTTATCTTCTTTATTGCCATTCAAATTCACGTCCATAAAGTACAATGGCTTGAAACAAGAAGCAGTAAACGTATACGAGGAAGGGATAACCAAAATAAGAATTTCTTTTCGGCAAGTTTTGGGGCATAGTTCTTACTTATCCCGTTAGATGCTCTTTTCACACACCAATTTGTATGAGCCAAGCCACATCCTTCATGAAATAACTGAACATTCAGTATGATTTCCTCCATCTATTTGATATATTCGGCGATTTTGCAGTTGTATACACGCCAGAGCAACAAGTTGGTTTTGGTGTTTTTTTTAAGATTCTAAATAAAAAAAAATTAAAACAAAAGTTATTTTTTGATCAATTTAACTATTTGGAATTTATTAATTTATTCTAATCGATGATAGTCCACGGACCCAAATAATCCTTTGAGGATCGACGTTTTTTCTACCGAATAAAACTCTTTTTGGCAGGAACTTCGTTTGTATAAATAATTAGTGTGTTTTGACACTGTCTTAGTTTGTTACTGGCCAGTTAGTTGGTGATACAGTAGCCAGCGCATCGGTCAAAATGTTACTGTACTAATGGAAATATATATTGAAATGAAACGAAATGATTTTCCAACCAGCAGTAATGGAAACTGGCGATGTTTCATGTAAACGCCATGAAACGCGTCTAGACATTGGGCTGCGGTACTTGAGGACCGAGCCGGAGCGCTTGACGTTTATTTGTTCACATCGCTCGCCAGCTGTCGCCTCTCTCCAAAACGTTCCAATAATAAACGCCAGGTCTACTTCAAAAATTCATTTGTATTTAGCTTTCAGTATGCGTAAACAAAGACGCCAAACCTTATAAGCGACCCAGAAACTGAGTTTTAAAGAGTGTGTATTTTTAATGCTTTTATTTTCTGTTTATAATTTATTAATAACCAGAGAGGGTTACGTTCATTGGTGAGTGTTGAAAGGAGCGAGCTAAACTTATATGAATTAATAAACGTAAGCTGAGACAATTTATGATTTTTGAGTTGAGTACCACAGAACATTCATTTTGATAATGTAAAGAGCTTGAAAAAAATTCCAATTGAGCAGAAAAATTTGAGCCCCATATAGCACAATTGTTTTGGAAATAGAAATAAAATTTTAATGCGAGCAACGTGTTGGATTGATTCAAATTGAATATTGGAGAATAATTTTGTGCTGCTCAAGTGATTTTAAAAGAAATTAGGACACATCATACTAATTTGCTATCGGAATCGATTTTAACTCAGTTTTATGGATATGAATTTTTGTGTCTTTTTTGACATTTATATTACACAAAGAGGAGAAATTCGTCGATAAATGGAGATCAAGACTTGGATATTCGGATTGTGATAGTACTCATAAGTTGATCAACGTGACTTAATTAAAATTATTTATAATGAATGGTTGATGAACTTGAAACCTGGACTTTGTAAAATGCTATTAGTTTTGTAGAAAGTTCATTAGAAATGTTACGGAGTTGGTAATTGAAAAATTTTATACTGAACTGACTACTGATTGTATTTAATAAAATATTATATATAGAATAAACAAGAAGAACCCAGTTTATTACATAGTAGATTAATATATATTTTTGGGAATTATCTAAAAGAAAACAGAATAAACCACTCAAAAGTTTCTTACCATGATTAACGTTACGGAAACCTGAAATGAAATACTAGCATGAGGCGACAAGACATGTTTTTCATCGTGATCTTTTTTCTAAAATAACAAACACATTCTTCCTTTTTTTCAATTCACTTCTCAAGCCTAGATAAAATAAAATTCTTAGAACGAAAAATAGAACGGCTAGTGTTGTTACCACAGGATCTGAATCAGTTGAGTATAGATTCCTAGAAATTAATAAAGCTAGAAAGAAATGGCCATAACATATTCAAAATAATAAATAACCCTTACTTACATATTTTTGTTCGATAAGCATCTTACATCGATTCACTACTTTACCAGTTAATAACAAGTTTTTCAAAAGAAAGACATTGGTAAAATTGTTAAATAAATTACATTTATTTTAGTTCCTCGTTAGTTAAATATTCAAAATATCAGACATAAGTTAAGGCAGTAAAAGCAATCAGAATTGGTACACACATAATTATCCAGGGTTACATAATTTAATTCATTTATGTCGGTGACATGTATTCTTTCAGATATTCGCTCACATTGTTTTTTTGTTTTTGTTAGTTACTACTTAGTAATTGTTAATTGCACAAATATACATATACATCTAGACATGTTGTCGTAATTGAATTATTCAGTTTTTATTATTTGTAATCGCCCATCGCAACCAATCAGAACACGACTTGTCATCGCTTGTGTCTAATCGTTGTGATCAAATTTATTATTGTTTTTATTGTCTCTTCGTGTAGCAATAACATTCTTATGTTTAGTTTCCATTATTTTTTGTGAAATTGTGGATTATTATTGGAGGATACTTTATTCGTACAGCTAAAGCCAGACAAGTTGTATCTAGTTCTTTTATTTTAATTGGATAGCGAAAATAATTTGAAAGATTATCCGTTTGAAAGAAGCCGCAACAAATTTTGTGGCTGTTCACAAAGAAATTTCCTACCAATATTGAATTTATCGAAGCCTTGAATAAACAAAATACTTAGGCTTTTTATTAAGAGACGTCGAAAATATCTACAGATCTAATAAAATAGAAAGTCGTGAATTTGAGTGAAATAAAGTCACGTGTTCAAATTAAATATATTTATTAAATGATTTTAGTTCATAGTAGTATCGTCGTCCGTATTTTCATTGTTTATCATGTAGATGCTCTTATCATAACAACCATAACAAGAGTTTTGCTTCCCCATACGGTTTGAGTAAGGTTGGTCAAAGTTGAAATAGGAAATAAATATTTTATTTTAAACTAGTAGTTCGATTACCAAACATAGTATTTAGACAATATAAATTCAAGTATTATTTCTACTTTATTTAAATTCTTAGCACAATTAAATCACAATAAAATGAAACCACGTGATGTAGTATTATTTCCACTTTCTTTAAGCTCTTTACCACGACCTAGGTTTTGTTGTATTACAACATCTTCAGGTGAGCTATTAGCGACCTAGGTTTCGTTGTATTACAACATCTTCAAGTGGGCAGTTAGCGATCTAGGTTTCGTTGTATTACGATATATTCAGGTGGGCTATTAGCAAAGATTGAAGACTTGATAATAACCTGAAGATGTTTCACGTGACTCGGTGTAAGATTACACTTTATGGAAGTTTTGTTGAACCAAATGCTTTGTATCGTCTTCCGAAATTTAATTCGGAGTCGACGGTACAATATCGCCAATGTAACCAAATCGGCTGTTTTCAAATATTGAATATATTTGGCGTTAATTTTATAGAAATTCATTATTCACAATTAAGAAAAATTCTTAACCACAGCTTAGGTTTCGTTGCATGACAACATCTTCAAGTGGGCAATTATTAAGTATCTTTACTTATTGACAAATATTATAATATAAAATATAAATTTATAATTTTATTATAGAAAATTTTATGATTTTTTTAAATAAGCATCTTGAACTAATAAAATATTAGGAAATTCCAACTTATTGACAAATATAGAATATTTTATAATTTTATTACAGAAAATTTTATGATTTTTTTGAATAAGCATCTTGAACTAATAAAATATTAAGAAATTCCAAAATGTCCATATAAGATGAAAGTCCTGTGGTATGTGGTAGCCAGGATAGAACAGTGCAGATGACAAAACTTACCAACGTTACGGGGAGAAATGCGCGCCAATAAAATCAACTTCGTTTGTATTAAACATATTTAAAAACGTGAGAGTACCCTGCCAGATGAAAAGACCGCGGATCAATTTTCAGATCTTTTGTTTATTCTATAAACTGGTAATAGGCATGTGGTGTGTTATAGTATCCATAGTATTAATTTGTTCATAGTGTTTATTTCTTAAAGTTTTTGTTTGATATTTTCAGTATCTGATAAAAAAAAATTATCCAAAGATTTATGCATTACATTCATTGGGTCTCCCATACCATAGACTTTTTCTGTGTGCGGGAGGTGCAAATCCATCAAAACTTTGTAATGGCGCCAAATTGCAAGTCTCAACTCTAAAACTCTAAAAGATATGTTGTAGAGGCTAAAATTTTAACAGAATCTGCTTAGGTGACCCTTTAAAATGGTAAAAAATATACATTTAAATACAATAGTCATCAAAATAATAAAAAATTAACATTTTATAAACTTAAGCAAAGTTTTATATTAAATGACCAAAAGCCTTAGATATACTCGTCACAATCAATCGACATACTTGACCGAACCAAACTAACTTAATCTCACTTAATCTAAGAACTACGACCGTAGTCGTTATACTAAAGCTATACTTACATCCATTTAATATTTGACCAGTGTTACGTTGTCGTCGGTGCAGTATAATATATTTACTCGTGTATGGAAATATTTCCCACAGTTAGTCATTTATAATCTTTCATTTATAGTTCTATTTTTACTAGTTTTCATTTTATATTTTAATTTTTAAGGGCCCAACCTAATGTCTCTATCCAAAAAGTTTATCTTCACAATCCAACTCGAGCTCATAGTTCAACTTTTATGTTATAGTGCGCTTATTTCGCCACAGAGGCGAGAAAATTTCTTTAGAATGGAAGACACCCCACAATCGTAAATTTAAACTATGCAAATGCAAAAACAATTATTTTTTCCGATAAAACTAAAAATGTTGTCAATCGGGTCGTTTGCTAGTGACTCGGCAAAATTGATGAAGAACTGGAGGACTGAAAAATAATGAATCCCTTTCCAAAGGCGCGCCCCTCGTAAGCAGTAATTTGGTGCGTCCGTCGTAAACATTACCCGCTTTAAACAGAATAATGCACAGCCGTATATAAAGTTTTCTAAATTAATGTAACACTATACTATAAATGCGGCTGTGTGTATATGATCGCGCATCTCTTTTCCAGTGTTGGATTATACAAATATATTAATATGCAAGATTTTATTGTGATTTTTTTCAAGCTTAGGTCAAATTCTGTTATAATTTTCATTTATTTTTATTTACAATTTTTTTTTAAATTTAACTTTTCACATTAATATTTAACTTTTCACATTAATTTAACTTTTCACATAAAAGAAATTGAAAGTTTCTCAGGCATAATTTTATTTCCGGAGATGAAAGTTAATGAGTTAAAAAAATAATGGATTAGTGCAATAAATAAGTTTATCACATTTTATTTTTGAATACACGTGATTCTTTCAAAATATATTTAACCAATAATTGTAATAGAAATGCACAAAAGAACAAAGGTTTTTTTCTTTGAGAACTTAAAGAAAGTTATTTAATTTTTCTTAAGAGACAATAATTATATTTTCCTGCGAAAAATGCTTTTTGCCAAACTGTCATCTAGCCAATCAATCAAACACATGATTCTAAAACCATGTTTTTTGTACCAAAATAAAAAAAATACAATTGTGGAGTGTTTTTCTCTACAACAGAAAACGTTTAAACGATATGAATTATTGTTTTAAAAAAGCTTTTGTACTAGGCTGATAATGGTATTCTACTTATAAAACTGGGGTAGAAGCAGGAATTTCTTTTATTTTGGTTAGGAGTTTTACGAACTACTTTTCGCCTCGGAAACTGATTATCCGGTATGAGAAATTTAGATTAGAATGTTATGTTACTAACTTGAGATCTTCTATTTGTATTAGTAATAAATGAATATTAGAAGTCAAAATATAAAAAATTCAAATTATTTTTGGGATTAAGTAGTTGTGAAAATTATGCGATGCTTCAGAGGATATTGAGTCTATTTTAAAAAAAACAAGGGGCTTATAAACAAGTTTTGTTTTAACACAAGAAGGCGATCACTGGTGACTTATTATTGTTCACAAGCCTCAATCACGTAATATATGTTTGCATTAGTGGGCTCGTGTGTAACGAGTGGTATGACACTGTTACACCGTTATGTCATTACTGATAATGTGGTACGCTGTTTAATGCAAACTCAGTGCTGTATCTATTATTAAAATCATATTTTTAAAAGTATAAAATTTGTTTTGATTTGTTATGAAGTACCAGACATTACTATGACATTAACTTTATTAAAGCTTAATGTAAGACCATCTTGTGTAGCAAATTGAAAACTGATTCGTTTATATGGTTGGAAAATATAACAAAAAATTATTTGAATGTTTCCATTCCGAAATTTATGAAAATTATCCTTAAATATACCCTTTGCTTTTAATGTTGGGCATAATATAATATAATTACATACAAGTCAGAGGAAAGTTGTATCCAGCCATTCATTTATTCAAAATGTTAAAAGGGTACATTAATAATCTTTCAGTGTTGGTATTGGTATCGTGTTATGTATTGAATTATTATGCGTAAGTACGAAGACTCCCACTACTTTATATTCTGCACACACGTACCAAGATACATTTGCAATCCCCTATAGCTCGTGTGATTTATTTTTTGGATCGGATATTGGAGACACCCTCCATCTCTACTTTTTCCACTTTATTTCATACTTGACTGATGCATGATGACGTATACTCCATCATTTAATATTTGGAATTCTTTCAATTATGTGTAATTATTATGAGTTTCTTGGAAAAAGTACGTATGATTTTGCTTTCCGTAAATCCCCCGAGAACTTGTTAAATTTGCGAGCAGACGAATTGAGCATGGGGTTCAGTGACTCTTCAATCCACATCACATTTAAAACTATCTGTTGACGCTACTGAATAGATTCATATTTATTTCGGTAAGTACAAACTTGGCAAATTAAATACAATTTTCTTATCGAAAACTGTAAAAATTTTTTTTGGCTTATATTTAAATAGTTGTCTAATCTGGGAAAAGCATAATACATAAAAAAAACTTAAAACTTAAAGTGGCAATCTTAAAAGGCAATGAATTGAAATGGTTAATTATATGCTAATATTTCCTATCGCTCAGCAATAAAATGCAAATATATAAATGTATTACAAATTTAATCTAAAGATAAGCTATAGAAATCCGAGAATCGGTCAACAATCTGGTTTAGGCATAAAACAAAGATTTTAAAACAAAGGTCAAGAGTAATATCCAGAAAATCATAATTTTCCACAAATTGCAATGTTCATAAATGTGTGGAATTAATAATTCTATAGAAGAAACCTGTGAATTACATTAAAAATATAAGGAAACGACTTAAAAACCTTAAAACAAAATTTGCAAGGAACTTGTTAATTATCTTTGGTGACGCAATATGTATGCTAATAGGTATGCATTAAAGGCGACCGTTAGAGGGTCGATTATAAAGAAATTTAATTATTTTTCTTTTCCATTTGTTGCTGTTTTAGGATAGCTAAACTAGGAACTTATATAGCCTAGTCATATATCTATATATTTGCCTATTACAGCCATTCTCACACTAATAGTGCCATAACGCTAGTACAGTTACTATTAATGCCCAGCTATGCTAACATGTTTATATTTACGACGTTTACATAATTATAAAATAACATGTTTTAAAACTCTTTAAAAACCTATATTCCCTACACGTAAAGTGCAGCTGATTGTTTATATATTAAGGTGTAGTTAAATAAGTCTCTTTAAAATATTAGGGGTTTGTCATGAATACTTTTTGGATACTGGAATCCATTTCCAAAATATTAAGTTTCATAGCTATATTTTTTTATTAAATTTACTGGTCTCTACCTAGTAGACCGCTATTTTTAAATATTTAAAAAGTCATAATATGTATGTAACGGAATTAAAAGAAAAATTAAAATAGGTAAACAGACTCTACTAGTTTACGAGTAATAGTCAACCAACATATGACCAACCCAACTAATTAGTTGGGTCTGTAAAAACTTAAAAAAATTCATTGAAATGATTTTTGTGTGTCTTAATATATTTATTCATCCTTTAATCTTTTATCTTTAAGAGGACAGTGTAGCATATTTAGTGTTAATTGTTTACATAGCCAATAAAATAATAAAAGTAATTCAGTAAATGGGTAGAGTCAACCGCACGTTAGGTTCTGGGCAACGATTCGGATTTATTTCAGCGACATAGGTACGAGCTTTCTAATTCAAATATAAATTTTGGTGTGATACTGAGTGTGCCTATAATACTGTCAGTATTTTCAACAAATTCTTTAATGCAAGAATGATATTTTTTTAGGTGTAAAGTTACCGTTCTCCTATAAAGGCACGGTTTTGAAATTGCACGGGTTTATGACATATAATATCTATAAATTTAAGGATAGTAAATGCTATCATGGACGTGCCAGACGTTTTAGTTTGTTGAAATATTAAATGTACGTAAATATAAAAAATATTTGAAAAATATTACTACCAAAAATTTTTCTTGTTTGAATTTTTATTCGTCTATTCGAAATTATGGTAGTGCAGAGATTTAAATATTAAAAAAAAACATTTGAAGACCGGTATTCTTCCGT